>CM072881.1:4035000-4567500 GCA_036937835.1 Pampus argenteus
GCATCATTAACATCACGGACGCAAGCGAAACAATAATACAAAAGAGGATTAGTGGAAAAATAGCCAAATGAGTGGCGTGAGCTGTGAATTAGAGAGCGCTTATTGTTTGATACCCCACTTCACCAGGCTGTAGTGGAGACCCACAGCTCAGATACATTTCTCTTTATTTTTTTTTTTCCTTTTTTCACAATGAATTATTACACTGGAAATTAGGGAAAACTCTTTCTGATGAATGTCTGTTTTGCTACAGAAACACCCAAGAATTTCAGTGGTTGCCTAGCGATGCAACTGTGATTAAAGCCCACCTATCACCAGTGTATAGATTGTATTTACTCAGCCGCTCAATATATGCTCCTCTTTTCTTTTTATATATATATATATATATTGAGAGAGTGTCTAGTCTTTGCAGTGAACTTCCCAGCCTTGGCAAACCTCACCACCACTCAACACAATGAAGTCCCAGCACTGCCTTTCCTCTAAAACCTGTTCATCATGAAACACATGCAGCAAACACATGCAGCAAACACATGCAGCAAACACATGCAGCAAACACATGCAGCAAACACATGCAGCAAACACATGCAGCAAACACATGCAGCAAACACATGCAACAAACACATGCAGCAAACACATGCAGCAAACACATGCAGCAAACACATGCAGCAAACACATGCAGCAAACACATGCAGCAAACACATGCAGCAACAGAACAACAACTGGACTCCAGCTATGACAATGAGCCGGCAAATGTGTGCGTTTATGTTAAATTGTAAATTAACTGCATTTAAACAGCACTTGTCTAGTCTTTTCAACCCCTCAAATTGCTCTCCACTCAATATTCACATACACACACACACACACACACACACACACACACACACAGCATCTCAACTGATTTAATGTAGCAGAGCCTAATCTAGTTAGTGATGTTTCACACATGAATCAATGTAAGTCTCGTGATAATGGATAGCACTACATTATCTACAGTAGTTAAGCTGTGGTCTGACACAACTTGAATCAACACGTTAAAGCTTTCATTATATTGATATTATACTGTTTTGGGGTTTATTTTGTACAAAAACTGATCAGACCATCGTTTGTAATGAAACTCCTTGTGACTTTTTAGTTTTGTCCAAACGTGACTTTTGGCTTGTTTGTGTGTGTGTGTGTGTGTGTGTGTGCGCGCGCGCGTGCGAGAGACGGGGTCACATTCAAACTCCTGCCGTGTACAAGTGTTTGCTGGTGTACACGTTGGAGTCAATGGCCTGACAAGTAAGAGTCTGCAAACACGAGCCGATGTCAGGTGCCAAAGGTTGGAACGCATTACAATAACGTAAATATTCAATTATGCAAATGGATGATTCAAATTAATTAGACGTGAGTTTGGGTTGGCTGAACCTTCGAGGTTGTCGCAGCATTACAAAAGGAAGCGCACCCACACACACGCACACACGCATGAAAACTGCAATTACCATCATCTGACTGAGGCCCCTTCTCACTTCGCAAGATGGGAGATTGCTTTAATTGCCTCGGCGAAGCGGGGGCCTCGAAGCTGAGGGATTCTTCTCATGTCTCCGGCTACGCAGATAGCTGGACGTGTAACAGCGATGTCGTAGCCAGCATCCATGGCGTATCCATCTGTGGGACTGAATCTCAATTACAGAGAGGGACAGAAGAGGGTGGAGAGGAGTAGAGAGATGTGAGGGTAGGACGGCCCAGATGGCCTTAAGACATCGCTGTTGGTGTCCTGATGGCTCATTTAACTTCGGCGCGCACGCTGTGGTTATGAAATGTTTCGATCTGCTGACAACCTTTTTTTAATGCATAGGTATGATATATAATCAACATAATGAACGTCTTTGCATGCCAGTTATAATCAAGAGTACTCTTTTTTTTTTCTCGCTCTCTCTCTGCTTTTTCCACTTTTCCGATCATTCCCTGCCATGCCTGCATCTTACGTAGCAGTTAGTTAGTGAGAAAAGAAATCTGATGCCAAGACGCGAATATGCGTCTACGTGCTGAAACGAAAAGTGTCACGTAGAAGATAAAGTGTCCTGTCACTCACCTCCCATTGCTGGAAGGGTTTCTGATATAAACCTTGAATCCCATGATGATAAAAACTGAAACCCAGGATACTGATGCGCCTGTAAACACAGTCGAGGACTTATAATGGTTTTGAAAGTTAGAATTTTCATTACCTGTGTTTTTCCTTGTCTTTTAACCGACCCTTAACATTATATATATTCTGCTTCAAACGTATATGCCAATCATACACACATGTTTTGGGGTTCTGTTTTGTGTTTGCATGTTACTCACGTCTGTCTGTTCCGTGCATCCTCGTGGAGAAACTTCAATCAGCTGCATGTTGCCGCTCGGTATGGGGCCCGTATCGTCTCCAAGGTTGCTTCCATGCCTTCGTGTTTACTCAGCCCGGTTAGAGGTATTAGGTTAGAGGAGTGTGTGCAACTAGATTGTGCTTGGAGGTGTTTTGAGTGAAGGAGATAGATGAACGGTGTGTGCATAGGGTCTGCATGGCAGGATGAGGGTCACAGTGAGTCAGGGAAAGTAGGCATCAGAATAATCAGACTTTATTAATCCTATTAATCCTAAATCATATAGGATCTGTGATTTTTTTCTTTTTCCACTCTTGGATTCTGTCCCACGTAAGCTTGTTTGAAAACTTGATCCGTCTATTCCTCTCATTGATGGATCCCCTCTCAAAGAGCCGGTAATGACATCTCGAGGGAGGAGGCTCTGTAAGCCGTACAGGGCTCGGCTGACTGGGGGCTTTCAGGGACGAGCCGCTACTGATGTTCTCCAAAGGAAAGTGCTCGGTACAATTCATCTTTACCAACGTGTTAGTACACTTTCAGTGGTTACAAGTTTTAGCCGGAATTTCACTCTTGTTCTTGAGTTTCTGAAACAGTCGACTCGAACTCTGGAATAATTGACTCTTTTGATTCATGAGTGAAAAATGTCCATCTCAAGAGACCAAAGACAGAGAGAGAAAGACAGTGAATATTGGACTTATATTCATCATGTGGACACAAACAAGACTTCAAATGTATTCTAGTGTTGCTCCATGTCTGCTGGATATGTGTGTGTTAGCCGTAACAACTGTATATGTTGGTAATATGTCAGTGTTGTATTCACATTTTGTTTTTCACTGCCCCCAAGTGGCCAATAACATGAATTAATTACTGCTTCAATTTCAATTTCTATGTTTTTTCCATAAAACGTCTTTAGGGTTAGAGCAAACACACCCTGGGGTTCGAACAGTTAAGGGTTCCCCACAGACACAGATCCGTATAGTTTTCGTCAATTATACAATAAATATGTAATCAGATCATTTTCAGTAAATCAGAAGATATTGGTTTCTTTTCAAATATGTCTTCTCAGCACTGGCAGACTGTTTGAATAATTCATTTTTTTTTATAATTGATGAAAAGATTATTATCTATTACCTCCTTATCAGGGAGCCTTATGTCCATAGAGGACTCCCTCACGCCGCTCTAAGTGGGTCGCTACCTGTGTTGAGATATATGGGTCTAATCTAACCAAATCAGGCTGCTATAATTGATGAAGTCATTGGGAGTCTCTGTGAGTCTTTACTGCTGATGAAGACAAATTATTTAACCTAACAAGGTTACCAGACTTTCCGGAACTTAGACGTTCAAGTAAGTAATTAGAGTGCAGTTACTGGAAGGCCTGTCACACCAACAATCCCTCACCAACACACACATTTGGATGGAGATAGGCGGGGGTGGGTGGGTGGGTGGGGGGGTGATGGTGCTGACAGCTGGGACCAGAGCAGACAGCTTCCTGACAGACTAGCAGATGGGATGAAAGAGGAAACACAGGCATATATTCCCACGTTGTAGATATTAAACCATTCACTCAGCTGTGGAGGTTTTAGAACGTGATGGAGGCTCCGGAGGACACAGCGAACAGGAGAGGACTGAGACGGAAACAAGCACCACTGCAGCTGCAGATCGAAAACATCTCTACAGGGGGATACGCTGCAGCGGGATGATTGATGGAGAAACTTACTGCTACTACTCCTCATAACAATGGACATAATAACTGACAAGTAGTACGTTTCAATCGTTGTGTGACATTGAGTACAGTGAAACTTGCTTTTGGGCAGTAAGTACAGCAACATTGTGCCGTCTGTGTTCTCTAAGTTGTATGTGTTTTTTTGCTGGATCTGTCTCTAAAAGCAGCCAGATTGTTCAACGTCAGGGCTTCACGCAGCCGCGTCCGCTCACACCGTGACACCTTTGCGTGAAACTTACGTGACCGTCATCTGATCCTACATGTTTTTCACTACTTATCTCTCATCCATCACAGTGGCTGACTGCAAGCCCGAGGCCTCCGCTCATATATCCGTCAGCCGGGACGAGATGGATGAGAGTCCACCTGCTCCATCACTCCTCTCTTCTACTCACACACACTCTCTCCTCCTCTATCTTTTTCTATCATAATCCTGTGTTCTCATCTGTCATTTCACTCAGGCCCATAGAGCCTTCCCGGCCCCTGATGGTGGAGTAATGATAGTCCTGTTTATATGGGCTTCTTGTTTCAGCGGGGAGATATACATAATAGGGAGTCATTTTCCCCACCTGTTTCAGTGTGAATCCTACCCTTGCTATTTGTAAGACAGTGGGCATCCAGAGCAGATATTAGCCAGCACTTATAGTCTCAGTTTCATTTTGTAGGGAAGGTGAAACACTTTACAGAAAGACAAAAAGAAACCTCTGCTACCTTCTGGCAGTGCTTCTTTCTAGATAAACAGGTTTTTTTTTCTTCCCTCAGCTGTGCTCAAGCAATAAAATCATCTCCTGCTCGAATCAACACATTTTAATACGACGAATGAATTCAATTGCTGTTTGCCATCTCACCAGCACCAGCCTCCATAGAATCAGCAGCGGCATCGTCCCGGTGAACACAGACCCAATTACTTTAAGCATGATTGTTGGTTGCAGAAAAGAAGATGTCCATAAGAGAGGGGTTTGTGTTGTAGTTTTGCTTAGAGTGCTTTTATATATATATATTCTGAATGACTGTGATCATCAGGAAGTCATTCCAACACTTCAACAGACTTTTGAACATTTCATTCATGCAAAGACCTGCTGTCCAGACACGACATGTAACACTGGTCTCGCAGGTACTCTGGAAAACACTCAAAACATTAGACCGTCGTTAGAAAGTTGCAACGCAGGCTTTAATTTACGGATGCCTGATTAAAAACCCATTCGGATGGAATAAACATCACAGGGGGGACGTGAGCAGTGCTCCACTGTAATTTCACCCATAAGAATTCGTTTTTTAACCGTGGAGAAAATGACATGGATATGGCCCGTAGTAGACACGAACATCCAGCGGCACAAAGCCGAGAGAAAGAGAAAAACCTTCTTTTGAAAGTGAGGTGAATTAGAGTGAAAAATCATCCTCCTCCTGTAAGTCATAACTCAATTCCTCACACATTGAGATGAAACACATATTGTATCTTTCAGTGTGATTTACACTTCCCGAGGATATAATCGTCTCATTATATATCATTATGTCCATCACCAGTAAACCTGGATAAACCCGCTTAGAAATCAGAGAAACAATGAGGCTGCAGAACTTGTCTGACAATCATCACACTTTTTTTTAAGTTTTCTTCCAGTAATCCAATGATAGTCTGTATATCCACGGCTATACTGCAAATAAAAGCTGCTCATAGGTAATCCGGCATGTTTTTATTGCCACCAGTATGTCAAAATGTAAACAAATATCCTCTAAATATATAGATCAGCAGTAACCTACATTACAAGAATCCATTCGCTCTCCTGGCGGTTTGATCGTGTGCTGTATGTTGACATGTTTCTATCTATCAGATGAGCAGAAACATTTTTGACTCCCTTCATTTCGACACAAAAGTCAAATTGCACACTGAGCTGATTTTTTTTTTTTTTTTTTTTTTAAATGCTGACGAACACAAGAAGCACGAGAAGCTGAAAAAAAAAGTCAAAGATTTAAATTACAGGAGGAGCGGTGAGTTTGCAGAAAAAACTTCTGCTTAATTGCGGCTGTAATTATTACTGGGATGAGGGTGAAAAATGAACCACACGTGCACATATCACCCCGCCTCCCCTAGAGAAATAAATCCAGTCCCGACGGGGCTGTAGGCTACATTTGCAATTTATAGCTGCTAATGTAGGTAAATATAAATACTGGATAGGGACTCGGTATCAGAAAGAGATCACGGTTCACATGGCTGCTGTTGCTGCTTCCACTATGTGATGTTTTAGAAGGTAAATACCTGATCTTAAATCAGATACAGATCTTAAAAAGAAAAAAAATGCCTGATTCAATATAGACCCAGAGGCGTGAAAATATATATTTTATACTCAACTCCTGTCATGTGTCATGTCAGTGACATCATCTTTTAAATAGCACCGTTACTTTCACACCCGTTTTCTGTTATGTGTGACCCAGATGTTATTCAGTGATATTCTGAAGCAGTCCGCATCGATTCTGCACTGAGCGTTTCATGATCCAACTTTTACTCCTATTCTTTACATTTTTCACATTTGTTTCTCCTTCATTATACCACATATAGTGCAGTGCACACTTAACGCATGTATAAAAATTAATGAAGCAGTTTAGATATTTTTATATGCATTAGGATATTTTTATATGCATAAGGATATAATTATTATAGAATATAGTATTTTTTTATTTTTTTTGTGTGTGTCCATCCATACAGAGAGGATATTGGTGTAGATCTGAGGCAGGAAGCATGTTCGTGTTCTAACACTGACAGCCTTCATTCCAGAAGCAAACATCTGGATTCATAGAATATAACTATAAACTTAAATGCCTTGATTGGCTGCAATCAATCTTGTGAACCGGTTTAAAACACATTTCACATTAGAATTAGATTTCTGTAATATTTGACTTATGGTGAAATATTGGATAATTTGAACATTTATTGAAAACAGGTTGAAACCGCTGGTTTCATCTTCATCAATGTGTTTGGGTTTTAAAAGCAACTAAAGCCGTCAGATAAATGTAGTGGAGAGGACGTATAAAGTAGCATCAAACGGAAATACTAAAGTACAAGTACCTCAGAATTGTACTTTGGTGCAGTACTTTAGTAAATGTTACTTTCCACCACCAGTCGGCTGTAGCTAAAACCAGACCTGTAGAAAGACGGGCGACATGATGTGCCACAGTTGAGAAGAACAGTAACACATCGTTTGTCGTGAACTTCGCCCTTCACATCACCCATCTTACCTCCAAACACTCCCCACTTTTCTCCTGTGTGACTGTGACGCACCGTGTAATCAGAGCAAACAGTGAGTCTGCTCAGATCCACTCAATAAGACTGAATATAATTAATATAATTTGGACCCGGCCCGATCGGGTTCCGCTTTCTAGGAACCAACTGGACTCGTGAAGCTCTCTAGTCTGATGTACTAAACAATAAGAAAAACCACAGTGGACAGACAATATTTCTTAAAGGTCCCTGTGTTGGTTTGCCATGATGGCCATGAAAACACCGCCTCACCTCTTCTCACCCCTGTAGTCAGACCACATCCCCAAGATATATTTATATATGATATATATTGAATGAAAATAAAAAAAGAAAAATCAAAGTGACTTTGTGGTATATGTACAACCACATTTTTGAATCTTTTACTACAGCAAAAGACTTCAAGTGAGGTCACCTTCCTCTACACCCAGTACACTTACAAATCCATCCTGCTCCACAGAGTTGCATTTAGTGATACTGATGACATAATGATGCATTTGGAAATGCTATCAGAGCTGTAGAGATGCACTTAAGGGACTGACACAGTGCCGGAAGGGTATTAAATATGAACGCTGCTGTATTGCTAAAAATAATGACATTCCCATTTACAATCTAAAATATCGACATGGACTCAGGTCTGTGGACACACACACACACACACACACACACACACACACACAGCTCTTACATGCATTATCCGTGCTGTACATACTGTGATTGTGCTGTAGAATATTTGATAGAACATTTTGCTCACAGATTTATTGTGTATGAATGTATGGAATCTATAAATGGAAATGAAGGTTATTTTTCTATGAGTCACTCAGAATCTCCTCCTCCTTTATCTATTTCACACTCTATTCATTTTTGTCACTCTATTTTCCATTTTTTTTAGAATAATTACTGAATCTCGACAGGTTCCTGTGTTTCTCTATCAGTCACGGCCCCTGTGCTCTCTTACTGGATACTGGTGGGTTGTTATTCTTTTTCCATCCTCTCTATTAGTTCAGTAGTTTCCTGTTTTATAAGGTTAGCGCTGACGTAGATTGAAATACACTGCGGCAGGTTTACAAATCTGATTGCGCGTGTCCATCTTTTTCAACCCTCATGCACAAGCGGAAAGAGATTCATAAAGCCTGGCGCTTTTATCTCTTGAGTTTTAGCATACCTGAAACGCTACGTGTTACGCCTCTCTAAATGCACATCCACTCAGGTGTTATCTACCTTCCCTTTCTCCTTATCCAATCCACCTGATTTCCCCATGCTCCCTCGAGGTGCTGTCGGCTTAGTGAGGAACAAAATATGTTTAGAAAAAAAAAGAAAGAAAGAAAGAGAGCGACTTTTCAGGTTCTGCTATTTGACATTTTCTCCTGCCCTTAACGAGCTATTTCCCCTAAGAAAAATACTCCACTATTCACGTCAACTTTAATATTTATTCTGCAAGACGTCACGGATAATAAATTCCAGCAGCAGCTCTGAAAGACTTTTCTAGTGGATAGACTGTTATGCTAAACGGTGCTGTGTTTTGTCATTGTGTGGCCTTTTCAGGGCAAGAGAGCAATACTCGGCTTGATTAAGATGTAGATAACTGCTGCAGTAATCAGCACTCTCCTCCACCCACCCTCCCTCTGCCCTCCTCCTATTCTCTCGCTCCATCTTCGTTCTTTCTAACGACGCTCAACCTGAACTTCTCCTCCCCCCTCCCCTTTCATTTGAGTTCAGGCCATTATGGCAGACAGTGAGTTAATGAACAGCAAATGGGAGAGGAGAACGGTATTAATCATCTCTGGGCCCGCCGTGAGCTCTATTATCATTCAGCCTCTTTCATCTAGAAGTAACCTTTTTGCTTCTGCCACCCCGTCTCCCGTCTCCCACTCGCTGCCTGGTGCCTTCAAGTGCTTTAACAGTTCCCAACGGTCATAGAGTTCCCGGAACATTAGGAATGTTTAACGGGAATGTCAGGAAATCGGATACGTTGTTTTATTAGAGGAATATTCCAGGATATATTTTTGCACATTTCTTCATTTCATGGAATGTCTTTTTTTTTTTAGCCCAGTTGTTTTTTTTTTGGTTTTTTTTTTTTAGGAAGCCAGGCTGTTTATCTCTGTCAAATCTCCCGGAGGTTTTTACATTAAAGTTGCAATATGATACACTCTTATGAAAAAAATACTCATTATATCCGCCAACAGCAGAAGCAGGCTGCAGTGGAAGACGCCAGCTCCTCATCCTTTTATTCTAAATGAGGTTATTCACCAACTTCTCCACATGCAGGATGTGACATATAAAAAAAATAAATAAAACTTTGCTGTGTGTTGTTTCCTGTTTTCACACCCTGCATGATTCCATCTAAACTGCTCCTGCTGTAAGCATTGTTACTTAGTGGTGACTAATGCAGTTCATGCACATCTAACATCAACCATCATACATGCGTTTGATATATTCTGACCTTGTTGTTCCTTGGAGGTCCACTTGGAGGAACATTATCATTAATTTGGAGCCATATCAGTTTCTGTCCTCTTGACAAATATAAATCCGATATTTGATATTCGATATCTGCTTTTAGCTCCGTTTTGTTCTCCACCGACCACCAGCTGAGGACTCCTAGCTGCTGAACGCTCCTCTATGTCCACCGGCTGCTGTTTGGTGCTGAGCAGGTAGAGTACAGTAGCTGTCTCGCTAATGAGGGAGATGGAAGTGTTAAAAAAAAAAAGCAATTAGCTAAACGAGGCTTAATGAAGCTGAGGGGAACTGCATAGTAGGGTGATATGTCTCTATGGTTTCATCAATATGAGCAACTCATCATTGACCTATTAATTAATTCAGCTCACAGTAGTATTATCATGTGAAGGTGTTCAGGGCTCTGGTCTGGCAGCTCCAGAGTCAGCTCAAGGTAAACAAGGTAAACAAATCTTTTCACGCCGGAACAACAACAACAACAACAGAGGGACCTTTCGATAATGCTTCTGGACAACCGGTTGAGCTCAACTAACTCCAGGATGTTACCGTAAATTTGTATTTAGATGATGAATTTGCTTTTTAGTCTCAGCAATTATGTTGAGATTGAGGGCTGGGTTCGACTGCAACCACGTCTTCAGATGACTGTAGTGTCGCATGTCACCACTGGGCCATACGTGTAGATGAGACGCGTTCCTTCAACTTTCTTCATGATCTCGTTAATTATTCTCGCTCCGCTCTCATTGGAGCATTGAGAGAATAGGGAGGGGGTTATGATCAGTCAGTAATGTTGTTTTGTTTGTTTGTTTTTGTGTTTTTTGTACATCAATGCCACAGTAAAAATGATTAAAGTTAAAGACTTTGATATCCAGCTAACCTTTCAGGCCGCACCCCGAGTACACTTCACTGCACCAACTTTAATCACTGGAGGACAGCAGAAACAGGATTTTCAGCAGGTGTTGAGTAAAAGACTTTCATCATTAGGAGTCATCCTAGCATGATGTGAGATAAGACACAGGTGGAGCTCAGCTTTGGAAGTGTGAGTTGGTTTTTTTATTTTTTATTCCACACTTACAGCTCAGACTTACAATCGATCGTTCCTGTCTAGGAGGGCTGTTCTCACTCCCATCACCAAGGTCCTCTAGAGCTGAGTTCAATGCTCACTCTTCACTGTGTGTATGTGTGTGTGTGTGTATGTTGTCTGCTCGTATGTGTGTATGAACCTGCACACCCTTATGTGTGTCTAAATGTAGCCCGCCAGCTCTCCATCTCCAGGCCAGGGAGGTGAAGGACGGGGTCGGGGAAAGAGCACGGGGCCTCAGGATGGACGTGATCCTCCTGCTAATGACGGCCGGGTTTACTCGTAGCGCTCTGAATTCTACAGTCCTGTCCACCCTCCGTCTCTCTCTGCCTTCTCTTCTGTTTCTGCTGTTTTAGGATCCGCCCATTCTCACTCATATATGATATAGTATATTATAGGTTATATAGGTTTTTAACGTGCAGCTATGTTGAACAACATCCATTAGAAGAGAGTGCTCTACAAGCTGCACCTTGCAGGTTATATACAAGCCGCCGTATTATCTGTCTTATCTCGGTTCCTGCTCAGTAATCTGGTCAAGTGTTACTAAAAGCACTTCAGTTAGAGCAGAGCAGAGCAGGCGGACTAGCACTCACACACAGTAAGTAAGTACGAGAAAATATACATGATATACAGGCACCTCTTGCGTATTTTACTGTATTTAGTTCTACTACTTATATTGAAAATATAGATTTTTTTATTACATTATTACATTGCATTACAACAAATGTGACCAAGACAAATGTAAGGAAAGATAAATCTATCACATAGAAGTCATATCTTAATGGAATCATCTGCCCAGAGGTCAATGCTCATCCTTGGGTCACCAGTAACACCCCCTACCCCTACAAGCCTGAAAAGTAGATTGGATGAATGGTACCTGACATATGCCAAGGACGGACAGACGGATGGCGAGCCCTTGCTTCTTATGACAGTAATTACACTCAACAGTAATCACTTGCTAACTAACAGTATCACATCAACTGGACCATATCATGATGAATTCTTCACATGCGCGTTCCTCACATCTTTTTTTTTTTTTTGAGGACATTTTTTTTTAAGCTGTAGCTGTTTTTGTAAATGTCAGGTAACTTCCTCGATGTGGATCAAGAGATGCTGTTACTCCTGATCTTTCCATACTGCTGTTTGCAAGCAGCAGGTAATCAGGCAGGTAAGACTCAGAGGTACGTTTGTCATTATACAATACAGACGTGTAGAAGCGTACACGCACACGCTAAGGAAATGTTAAAATGCAAAGTGGAGCACACACACACACATGGTGTGGCCTTGAGTTTGAGGTATGTTGCTATTTATTAGTACCTGCTGAGATCAGAAACAATATGGGATTGTTATTCTGTCGCCTCCTCCTGCAGACGCGTACCACTAATGACAAATGAAGGACAGGAAGCAGCTCACTGCTCCTCAGTTCCTCCCCTACATCACACCTCAAACCTCCTGCTACAACATGGATGTTATTTTCCTCCCTCTCCACTGTCACTGTCAGGTTTATCGCTCCCTCATTCCTGTTATCTGCATTTTTTTTTTTTTTTTTTTTACAAAGCGGATAGTCTGTATAGAGGTAAAGAGCTGAAAGAAGCCCTCTTTATATTGTTGTGACAGGAATTCATTTCATATGTGAGGAGAAAACCTGCCTGAAAGAGAAGCAATGAGGGGAAAAACATCCACATTAGCCAACAGCAAGTGTTCCCCCTCTCTGCTTTTCTTTATGTGCAATGAGCTATCTTCCTGCGCAGTATATGCAGCATACAGTGCATGTGAGGTGTCAGCACTTTGCAGAATATACAGTCCCCCTCTATAAAAGAAGGCTTGAAGATCACAGGGATGTTCCCCGCTCCTTGATGTTTGCTTAGTTCTGCCCTTTTTTCTCTCTCTCTCTACTTTTCCTCAGTAATAAAGTCGGCTCTACCTCACACAGTTTACCGCAGTCTTATCCCACTTCAGCCCTTTAGGATACTAAGCTCTAAAATATGACTATGACTGCTTTTCTGTCATAAAATGCTGCCTTTTAATATGAGAACACAAGTTCTAGAGCCTCACTGGGTGCAATTATTCTCAAAATACATAAATGGAATGATTCTATTATCCCACCATTATAGTTTGTTTATAGCAGATCATTAATAGGCCTATATACATACGTGTGATGATGTACGTCATATGATCTGCTTTGACTAACGCTGCACATTATATGTTGTCTGCAGTCCATCTCAGAATAGTACAGTCTGAATGTCGAATGGGAAAGCCATATGTGTACTATTCTGCAGCATTGCATCAACCCACATGGTTAATATGGTATGCACAGGATTCCACGTGCGCTCTCTGATATACATTACGCAGGATGTCAGGAAAAGGCAAATAGCTGCAGCTCGAAAGCTGCGCCACTGTTATTTAACAGCGTTTTAATTTATCCAGATGAATTATTCAGAAAACACACATTGTATGTAAAAACCTTCAGCCTTACACAAGCTGCTTTTAAAGTTGACAACACCCTACGATATCAACGGGTACATTATATGGTATAAAGAGCAACTTAACACTAAATCCATTTATAGTTATTTTCCTTTTTTTTTTTCAGGAGAAAATATTAATTCTACTTCTCCACTTGGCCCCATTGAAAAATCTACAATATTAAACAAGGTGGTGTCACGTCATCTCCAACCCTCCAACCTCCACCCTACTGAGAGTAGAGATGCTACAGTAGTAGAAATACTGCGGCTATTCCATTCAAACGTAAAGGTGGAGACCAGCGAAGGCTACTGTCACTATTTTCATTTGCATCCCATATAAAAGGCACAGTCTGGTTCATCACTGCCCAAAAAGATTTTTTTTTTTCCCCACACACAATTATTGGAAAAGGACCATTACACGCTCATCCACCACCCACTGCTACACACTCCTCACTCATTTACACCAGAGATAACTGCGTCCAGACCAGTTTCTTGCTCTGTCGGACTCTAATCGTAGCGATGATTCCAGATCTCAGCATCACACACGGCGAGTAAAGTATTATAGCAGCCAATAAATGGTAATCAACAATATTGTCTTCCTTAAGAACACGCTACTTCTTGCACTTTCACTGCACACTGATGTTGTGAGAATGGGAGAGAGAGCAGGCGTGTCACTGAGTTTGTCAGGTGTGCACGCATCATAAAAAGAAACCTGAGGTGACATTAGCACACATGCAGTAGATAGATCTGACCGCTCTGTGCATTCAGCACTACCCACTCACTGGATCTGACAATGTGCATTCACACGATTTACAAAAGGAAGGAAAAGAGCAGAAAAGTGCAGGCTGCCATCACATTCAGCCAGATTATCACCAGTGAGGCAGGTTGATAAGGAACCGTGTCTGTCCACTGTCCACGCTGTAGAGCCCCATGGCTTTACATCCAAGCCGGTGTCAGCTGTGAAGCATTCTGCTCCAATCCGTAATTAGATCAAACTAGAGGCGTGAAGTGCAAAAGTGTGTGTGTGTGTGTGTGTGTGTGTACATGAGAGGTAGAGAGAGCAGATGCAAAGGTTTCTGTTACTTGCAGGCGAGTAGGCATGTGTAACGTTGCTTCGACCAACACCTGGTGCAGGATATGATACTGTACGAGAGCTGTCTTTGCCAGCATGGATGTCTATTGGAGAGTTTTCCACATGGAAATGATGTACAGAGAAAATATGAGTGGAGCCATCTGTAGTGTTTCTGTTTTAGCTTGTCCTGTTCTAGGATGTCTCCGTTTTTTCTGGCCTGTGATTCCACTTTTAGGCCCCTAGAAATCCTTGTGCACCAAGAAATTATAAAGTCGTCATGTGAATTCAACAATTTTTATTTTTTTTTATGTTTAAAGTGATAGCGGTTGCTCGAAATAGTGAAAAACGATTTATGAATATGAATTTATGAATAGGCATCATATCAGTAGATGTATAATAGCAATGTATCGCCCTGACTTTAAGGCTTGCCAGTATTTTCACATTAACAGTGGGTCAGATGACTATGTATTAAAGGGATGCTCTTAGCTCTACACAGCTTCCCAGCGTCTTTAAAGTCATTGTTTTGGTTTTTACAACCCACAACTTTACTTTTCCGCTTCAGTCACGCCGCTTTCATCAAGCTCATTTCCAGCCACAGCAGGCAGCTGTTTTCAGCCCACACCTAAAAACAGCAGACAGACGGAGTTAGCAGCTCGCCGGTGAACACAGGGAAGCATTTGCATTGCAAATAGTCATTTAAACAGGCATTAATTCAGGTCTAAGACTCAGAAACTGTCTCTACTTACAAAGTTATTTCAATTGAACTCACATTTTCAGATTTTGACATTTTCCATTAGCTGACTGCTGACGGCTAGCAAGCCTAACCCCATGGAATCATTACCTTTACTGCCTATATAATCCTACAAGCTATTTCATTCCATAATGTTTCCCTGGATGCCCGGGCCTCAGCCAGCATGGAAGGCCTGCTTGGCAAACCATTTGGTTAGACTCAGATTCATATTACTCAGTTAACGCATAAAGTTTCAATGCAGCCGTAGTGTTGCAGTAAGATGTATCTGAAAAAGATTCATAGTCCCACTGAGGGTTGGAGCGATATGAATTATTGCTAGTTAAGGTTTCTAAAAGCCAAGTTTAAAAGTGAGGTCTGGTGTTGCCTTTTCCACCAGTTGAATAAACTACCAATCAGAGCTTCAAAGGTGAGATTGTCAACATCTAGTTACCTGGTTAACCCTGTCTAGCCGATGATGTCATCAAGGTTACCTCTGCATCGGCTCTGTTGGATACAAACCTACAACAGAAAGCCACTCAATCTGTGGGTGTAGAGCTTGAAAGACACAGATAGATGTTTACTATGCGGGGGGGGGGGGGGGGGGGGGGGGGTCTAATGAAGAAAAGATTTGCATTATGGGAAATGTAGGATCCTGTGTTTTTGGAAATGTACCCATTCTAGGGATAAATAGTTAGAATATCTCACCCTGTGTTGCTTCCATCTTATTTCTTTTTTTAATCTTTCCAAGTCCCCCAGCTTCATGGAATTGAAATACTAAATTGCTTGAGTGTCCCTTTAATATTCTCAGAATTTATCAATTATCCAAATAATATTATGAATTCAGAGGCTTCCCAACTGTCCAGGGACAAAAAAGGCAGATTTTACAAACTCCACCTCTGAACCCTAGTATTCGGTTATAAGTATGGAACTACCACAGCCATTAAAATCATTTTAATACATATATCATTAGAACACATCCAAAAATTGTTACACCACTTTTACTTCAGTTCCTGAAGCTACAGACATTTGGCACACTCTGCTGTTTTTTTGTTTTTTTTTTCTTACAGTAGCCAAGCGGCAGACTGTAGCCGTCCTCAAAATTTGCAAGATTTTGCTAATTTTCCATGTAAACAACATATGCTGCTCTGTCAGACTGAGGTGAAGCATAAAAAACGCCTCTGTCATCTCGTTTGGTTGGAGCACAGTGTTTTCTTTAAGGCAAGTTGTTTACCTTTCCCTCCGTCCGCTCTGCGGTGTGCAGCGCTAATGAGAGAGACTGGGTGGAGGAAGTCAAGGCGCAGCATGGAGGCAGGCAAATGCCACCTTCTCACTATCACCACACCACGTCTGCCTCTATCCAGCCATCTCAATCTGTGAGTAACCTCTGCTCACTGGCTGTGCTCTTAGGGGGATTGGATTCTACAGGTTGGGGGTTAAAGTTGTGGGTGGGGAGAGGTGCGTGGAAATGGTTCACCAAAAGGTCACAGACACCTCCACAGCCAGCTGCACAGAAAGGAGGATTACATAACGCGGTGTATTTAGTGCATATTGTCTACTTGGAAAAGAAAAAGTAGTGTGGATCTCGCTCCAACGAGTGAAAGCGCAGAAAGAGGCACAAAAGACACAATATCAAAGTGTCTTTGTATGAGTGTATTTCAACCCAAACTGAGTATCTTATTAGCGGGCTGACTTCCAGGTTTCAACCCCAGCTTTTGACCTTCTACCCCTCGCTGACCGCTCCTCATTCTCCTGTTAACCCCTGCAGCTGACCCCGGCGCTAACAAGCACTGTCGGTAATGGCCGTCCTGACATGTGCTCTTCAGCAGAGGGCAGATGCAGTCGTAGCTATAGGCAACTCAAAGCCAAATCCCAACTCCCAGCGCTTTACTTTTTAATTACTGCAACTGCACCTGCACTGCAACACAAGATTGTACTGTCAGGTATTCAGTTAAAATCTTTATATTTTCAGTTCGGACTCATGGATTCTTCTCATGCCATCGCTGAACCTGCTCTCTGAATTCCAAACGTATTATTGGGTGAGCAGCTCCTTCAGGCAGGTTTTACAGATCAACCTACACTGGAATGATTTTTTTTTCTTTTTTAAGCAAGGATGAACTCTTTAACAGCCACATTTTTTTGTTTTTTTTAATTAAAAGGCTGATTTCTGGTTGATATAGCTGCAATATCTACTGGATTTATCAGTAAACCAGACAGAACATTGATATTAAATAATTCTACAAACCTCCAGATGACACTAGCCTCCTAACCCTTACATACACCTTGCTTCTGCATTGGACAGCCCTCAATATGAATCACGTGCTGCAGAATCATATATATCAATATAATAATACTTCAGGATACCAGACTCCAGTATATTGGATTTGAGATCCAGGTTTTGACCAAAAACTTTTTGACAAATTCTACTCATTTTTGTCTGAAAACGGAAACGTTTTTGTCCTGTGACTTTGCATAATGAAGTTTATCCTATGAACTGTACTGACTCCAAACCTCTAAATGCTAAAGTTCTTATTATAGTAATGTCTTATCAGTTGCAGCAGTTTCTTTCACTTACTACTAATGCTCAATGGCAAGAACGTCCAAGGTCCATGCTGCTATGCCTGAAACCACCAAAACATCATATCAAAATAACTGCATGTTAGCATTATAAAGATAGCCACATGCTCACATATCACCACTCTGTTGAACATACAGAGGATAAAGTGATTCTGCATGGTGCTTCATCCATTTCATTTTGCTTAATCAATCTTGCTAGCCGTGCTATCGTTAGAGCCCTCTTGTTTCTTTATTGTTCCCAAATTGAACAGATTCATAGACCTTTTTTTTTCACAGCAGACATGTTGAAACTAAGTACATTAATGATGGCTCCAGTCTGCAACCCAGTGCCAATTACCAGTGTTATTAGTTCCATCTAATACCATTCGTATTACATATGTGCATCCCCTGCAGTGGCTCTACCCCCCCTCATCCTGGGAAGCAGTAACTAAAATTACGATGCAAACACTCGACCCTTACTTGTTACCGTGTGTAGTCACTCTACCATAAGTGCCTGTACGTGGCATCAGTTTGCAAGGCGGTGTGTGCAGCCACGTCCCACTCTTCATTTGTCACACTTAGAGGAGTAAAACCTTGAAAGTGCAGTGTGCTTTAGGAGCACGGCAGAAACCACCCAGACTGCACTTCACCGCAGATTAAAAGATTGATGACTAGAGTCAGGAGTAAATGAGGAAAACATAAGAATCCCATTTGACTCCATAAGACTCATTTGACATTTGACTTTGGCACAGGGCCTGGACAACTACACCGAGGTGACTGGTTCCTGCCTCCTTAGGAGTTTGTTGAAAAGCGCAAACCACCTCTATCGGTGATGATAAATCCCTCCTGAGGTCTTTGAGAATAATCTAGTGAGCAATTAATTTAGAGTTCTGGGTTTAATTCTCAGTTTGTCCCTCAAACGGTGACCAGCGGCTTCATGTCTTGGTAAGCCCTCCGTCACGCCATAGTGACTCTTAAGAGAGTCCAAGTAAACAAGGTCACTTTCCCCAAACAGGCCAGAATAGCACTAATCCTCTTCCCCACAGCTTTGAACACTTTGCATAATTTCAATACCGTCAGAAACTCTGTGTGCATCCAACCTTAAATAAATGCCCAGCGAATTAAAAACCTCCAAATCTGATCTAAATCCCTTTATTTTTTTTTAAGCGCTGATGAAAGCCAAAATGACCAAGAACTCTTTCTAACTTTTCTTTCCTTCCTCTTCTTCCTCTTCCATCCTTCTCCCCCTACTGTCACTGTTAATTACTTCCCCTCTACCTGCCCATTCTTGATTTCCACCTGTCTCATTGTGTGATGTGATTAAAATGTAAAACACTGCGGTTGATGGGGCTGCTTGTGCGTTTGTCTCCTCCATCATTCCTTATTGCGCTGGGCTCCGGCTGTTTGCAGGCTGCACTCGGGGAGCGGCGCGAGGAAGATTGAATGGGTCTGTGGCTTAGCACGCTATTTCCTCTAATGCACGGCGGGCATGAAGGCTATCGGGGAGATTAATACTGGTTTGGACTGTTTGTAACACTGACATTTATTCTCTCCAAAGTCCCAGCAGCCAGAGGGCACTTCTTCATTCCAGCCTGTTTACCCATCAGCTATCTGCTTCTTGTCTCGCTGCCTTATTCCTGCCTCTCCTCCTCTTTCTATGTGTCTCCCTCACTCCTCCACTCCATATGTCCATGTTTGCAATCCTCTTGATCTCGTCCTCCCTCTCTTTTATCTTTCTCGAAATCTTGTTTTTGTTTTTTTTTATTTTTTTGGCTGCAGCAGACTACAACAGACTGATCTTTGGGGAAAATGTATGAAATAGCGAGAATAAGTTCAGGAAATCTAATAAGGTTTTAAATGATGCGGGTGTTTATCCTCTGCAGATCCAGCAGGCACCAAATAAATACCAGTAAACTGAAAACGTCTGTTTTTATGATTTAGATTAATAGTGTTATTGAAGGCTTGGGCAGGTACTGTCTGTCAGCTCCCTTGAGTCATGAGTGTTGGAATACACCTTATCAAAAACACCCTCCCCTGTCTCCATTCATCTGTGCATTGCATTGCCAACGTTAAGAATGGCAGAACAGGTAAACAGCTCTGAACAGGTAAACAGCACAGAGAAGCCCAGCTGCGTTTTAATTCAGACTGCTGAGCTCAATAAACTTGTCTGTGGAGGTGTCAGCCGCCGGTGGGGCCAGAAGCTGCCGAATCACTTCCACACACAAACCTCCAGACTCCACATCGCTCCCTTCATTTTCATTTCTCTCACCTCCGACCAAGACCCATTTCTTTCTGCAGTGCAAGCATCCTACAAATTGTATTTCACCCGAAAATGAATTTGGGAATTTGGGGAAAGTTCAAAGGTGCCATATATATATAGTATATATATATATATATATATATATATATATATATATATATATACAATTTTTCCTCCTATGGTTCCAATTTGTGATATTTTTCCTGGATGCTGACGTGGGGTAGTTTTGGCATCAGGGCGCAATAGAAGAGGCATTAAATCTCCTGCTGTTTTCTCATCAATCAGGTGTTTGGGCCCTGCCAAGGAGGTACATGTTAACAGATTTCACAGTAAACCTCACTCAATATTGCCTCACACACAGTGGGGTCCACTCATACTCACTCTGGAGTTCTATAAAGCATTGTTTTACATTTTTGGAAAATAAATCTGCCAGTGTTGACACTGCCATCCATTTACAGGTGCTGCTATTAGTTGACTTGGTAGACCAGGATCCTCGGTTTAAATCGGTTTATTACAACCTGTATCTTATTTTGGTAGTTTTAGACAATCAGATGGGACGTAAACAAGATAACAGTTTATCCAGTTCAGCTAAACTTCTTTACTTTGGAGGTAAAACTAAAAATATCAAAAATTAGTAAGTAAGTAATAAATCATTGCACAGAAAAAAAAATACTGGTGATTTGTAAACTGTGATGCACATTTTGAGTCATATTTTACCGTTTGGTAGTTTTTTAAAACCTGTCTGACTGTGTGACTGCTCTTTCAAACTTCTCTGTCACTATATTCTTGGCAGATAATTTGTTGACTACAACTGTATTGATATTACTGACAGAAATACAAAACTACAAATGTAAGACCTCGGTTGTAATAAAGTAACTCACGGTACAGATGGATTCTAACAGACCTGGTAGAGCTGTGGCTTTAAGAGAGGGCTGGTGGGCTCAGTATGGCCTAATAGAACTGGCCATGGTCATTTGAAGCATACTGAACCCTTTATGGTCCACACATGTTGAGGAAAACTCGACATGTGTGTGATAACTAGCTACAGTGAAGTCCCCAGTTTCCAGAAGTGTTTGGAAGTCTCGGACTTCAAATGTCAGCAGACGGAGCAGAAGAATACGGTGAAGGAGATGAAGTGATCTGAATGAAAAGAAGCGAGGGAGATACTCCCCTCCCCTCTAACACAAAGGTTAACCAACTCATTGTACTCTACAGTATTTCTCAACATTTGTCCAATTGTGCGCTGTCTGACTTTCTGACCTCCTCTTATGTATTCCCCCCACTTCTGCAATTGATTCTGGCTAATTGTGTGGAGGTTTACATGAGGAGAACATAGTGCTGCAAGGATTTTTTTCCCCCATTCTCTCCCATGGACAAGGCATGGCTGCATCGCCTCTGTCTGAGCATCCTGTTCCATTTATGTTCCCTATGTTTGTTGCTACTGCTTGTATGTCTAATAAACTCAGAGCGTGTACTTCCCCGTCAGTGGGAACTTACAGACCTTGTTCAGGAGGAATATGACTTTAAACTTAAAGTGTTTATATTTATGCTGCAGTTACTGACACTCATTGACAGAAACAGGTCTCCGACACTATATAAGTCTACAAATTACAGTATTATATGTTTTTTATATGAGAGCATATAGCTATTATATATTTGATGCTCTTTTTCCCCATACAAAAGATTTTCAGTACAGGCAGCACAGACTTTTATTCCAAGTCTTTACTTTATTCCAAATAATCTACTAGAAGCAATTATTTTACACTCTTTAAACATTATGCATATCTTCTTTTTTTTTTTGTGACACACATTTCTCAACTTGTAAGATAAATGAGAATTGTAATACTCATTTTGTGCTGTTCTTGCTGAGATAAAAACACATTTAACAAATGTTATAGAATAAGCTGTCAGAAGCTTGCAGAACTGAACAACATTAAAACTCAGTCAGTCCATATCGAACCTGGATTCAATTTGAAATGATCTGCGTTGCAATTCCCAGTTTGGGAGTGGCGTGAGAGCTACTGTATGTTCCATCGTCCTCAGTAATCTGATTACTCTGTTTATTTCCACTATGAACAGAACTGACAAGCAGCTAACAGACTACATACTGAGCAAAGGAACGGACACAACATATACTGCGGTGGTTACAAATGAATCATTCAGGCCCTCAGTCCTAAGTAGCTTGACGTTGCGCTAATCAAATGTGTTATTTTATGGTCAAAGAAAACGGTTGAAACTTTACTGTTCTGGTTCAGTCTCACCGCTTTCATCAACCCTGTTTCCAGCTACAACAGCAGCTACAGAAGTTTAAAATGTAGCAGCCTGGAGTCGGTGGAAACCAAAACAGAGCAAAAAGGAAGTCATCTGTCCCGCTGTGATGCTGGGTGTGTAAATAGGCAACTGTTATGCTAATGTCTTCACCATAACAACGTTATGAGGCGATAATATGTCAGTGTGTGTTTACAGCTTAAATTAATGCAGGTATAGAGCTGTGCATTACGTAATTATGTTGGGCAGAAGAATGCAAACAACAACAACAACAAACCCCGAGCTTGAGAGATTAGTTGCCAGCTTCCATATTCGGCAAACATTTGTTTTTGTTTAAAAGGTTTTTGCTATTGATGGTTATGAATATTAACTCAACACCTTGCTCCGACACTAACAAATATGGGTTTAAACCAACCTGCTTTTGGAAACAGTTTCAGTTTGAATGCTGAGATTGAATCATGCATTAAAAAGCAGAGTTGTTGAAAAAGCTTATGACCCCGAGATATGAAACTGTTATCTTGACCAAATAAGTCTCTAATATTACCATTATAGTCATGCGAGCCAATAAGGTGATAATAACATAGGGGTTGAGCTAGTTTTACTCACAGGCTGCTAGCAGCTGCTTTTTTTTTCTGACCATGAAAAACAAAGATAACACTTCTTGGCAAAACCGGTGACTGTGGCAAAAATATTCATATACAACACACGATCGCAGTGATGTCATGAATCAGCGTTTGACCTCAGCCGCCAGTGGCAGACAGAGAAGCAATCAGGAAAGGTCACGGAGACACGGAAGGAAAACACGTCTGTGAATGAAATGAGTTTAAGCGACTGTGACAGGTGAAATCAGGACATTGAAGTTTGCAGCCTGCTTCAAAGCACGAGGTGCACAAAGGCCAGGTCGGGTTGAAAGTAAGCAACGGGAGGAGAAAGGAGAAGGAGAGACTTTGTCCTTCACCTCCTCGGCGGGGTGAGTCTCCACCGCCAGAGGCCATCGCTCCACTCGCCTTTGATCCTCCGTCTCGATCTCGCTGCTCAGTGACAGTGATAAAGATGTTCGGTGAAAATATGGTTGGTTTTTCTTTTTTACTTTTCCAAATACTTTCTCCTTCATGTGTTCCGGCTGCAACTCATAGTGCAACATGCAGAATAAGTGCATAAATAAACTAGGATCATCTACTCCAGCTGTGTGTGTATGTGTGTGTGTGTGTGTGTGTGTGTGTGTGTGAGGTCACATGTCCTCTCTGGGTCATTATTATCTCTACTGTCATCTAGGGATGGTTAAAAAAGAGCAGCTTGGCCACTTTTGTCTGTCTCTTTCAACCTCGCCAGTTGAATTAGTTTGTTGTCTTGGTGAATGGGCCGGCGGCCTTTAGTCAGGTGTGAGTGATGACAGCGTGCGGTGTGTGTGTGTGTGTGTGTGTTCCCTCTGCAGCCACAGTGATGTGTTGAGCTGGGACAGGCCCAAGGTATAGTAGCACTTAACACCACAGTGAAAATGGAAATGTCAGGCTCTCTTATGAAACGGCACTCAGTTTGTTATTCAGGCGGCTGGAGACAAACACACACACACACACACACACACCCTGCAGATGAAGTAGCTTTTCATGTCTTAATGGGTTTGTAATGTGTGTGTGTGTGTGTGGTAATCAAGCAATGATAGTAATTAGCATCAAACTTATATGAGACGGAGTCTTAAAGGGAGAAAAAAAACTTAATTTATTGCTTCATCACAGAGTTGATTTGTAATCAAATAATTACATGTAACAGAATGGTAAGTTTTGTTTTCTATATGATAAAATAAATAATATACGTATACAAACTGTGCTTCAAATTCATTTATTACCAGTATATTTCCAGCCAGTTTGGACCTGAACAGAAACCTAATTAGCAGAAGTAGCTTGTAGCTTGGGTGTGCAGGGCCTTTAAACAGCAGCAGATATTCTGACTTGTCACAGTAGGAGAAGCGCATGTGTTACTGATGACATGTTGCATTCAGGGGTCATGCATGTGCAACACCAGGACCTGAAACTGAAGCAGTTCAATTCTGTTTGTGACAATTGACACTTTTTTCAACATACGGATAGAAAGTGTCTCAAACAGTTCTGCAGGTGGTTTAAATGAAATGAAAAGACTTCCCTGCATCTCTTAATGCTTTCTGGTTGTATTCATACAGACACTGGAAATGGATCCATAATTCCTTTTAAACTCAAACGTAACAAAAAAACAAGTTATATGTAATAGCCATAAAGTGGCCAAAAGTGTCTTAATGGATAGAAAGTCAGCTTTTATACATAAGCGACATATTACTCTAATAGTAATCATTTTCTGTGGTATGGATATTGTGTTATTTTGGTTACTTTTGCTCTCACTGCGCTTGAGAAGTACAAATACATGAAAGATGTTTTGTGATTGCTACGAGCTCTAGCGTGTTTGTGTGTGTGTGTGTGTGTGTGTGTGTGCATATCTCTGCTAATTAAAGACGCACAATTTTAGGCTTTTGTGTTTTCTTAAGTTTTCATTAAGCCCGAGAGAAAAAAATAGAAAGAAAAGTCTGAATCACTGGACGTAAAACTTACAATGAAAACTCGATCAGATGCAAAAAAAGGGTGTGTTTTTCCACATCCACCACTTTTGTGACCTTGCTGCTGTAAAAGACACGCGACAGAAATACAGCACTTCTTCTTTCCACCGTGCATCAAGTCACACAATATAAGACAGTGCTTGCCGCCACCCTGATATGACTAACAGATCGAATGTAACAGATATTTTATGGACCCACTACAATCCACTTCCCCTCTCAGACTTTCAAAGAAGCCTTTTGAAATGTGAGAGCAGCCTGCTGTTGGTCCTCAGCACCGCTCCCTCGTTGTGTATCTATTGTGTTTGCTATTTATCGTTCCTTGTAAAGTGGCTTTCCTCCGGCGTGGCAGTAACACAAGCTAGGGCGGTTGTATGATAGATTGTAGTAATACGAGCTGCCAAATGCCTCCTTGGTCCTCCTTTTAAAGCTTTTTGTCTCAGATTTGGCACGAGTGTGCACTCAATAATTAAGTGGACCATGAAAACATGTTTTTCACCAGACTGACTGATACCTGGTTGACAGCTCACTAAGCAACAAGGTGTGTACATGTATGGACCTCTTGGGAGTGTGTTTAAAAGATACTTTTAAATCCAATGCAGTCAACAGAGGTTTAGCTATCGGGTTAGGTTAATTTAATGATGGATTCTTGTCACAGAAATCAGAAATACTGCCGTGTGCTTTGAAAGAAAAGAGGAAAAATATTGTCCTGGACTTTGGTTTGGCTTTTTCCAGGTTGTATATCTTGGAGTGGGAGGTATGATAAAAGGTTGATGGGGTGGGAGTGGGGGGGTTGGGGTGGGCGGATAGAGAGATAAATGGATGGTCTTTCTGGCGGTCGGCCTGGGCAGGGGAAGGTTGAGGCTACGGATGACATTTTGAGCTCTGATTGCCTGGCACGTCGGCTGACACTTGGATAGGCTGCAGTCCCACAGGGAATGTGACAAAGATGGAGTTCTCGAGAGCTCGCTGTGTCACATACACACTCACACCTCAACTGCTACCGACTGTGTGAGCGGGAGCGTGTGTGTTTGTGTGTGTGTGTGTGTGTGCACCCGGTGACCTAGGTGCTGCAGGCATCCATGACCAATCTTGGGTGTGATTGAGAGGAGATCCAGCCAGTGAGCATGTCTAGGCTGTTTTATCCCCGCTGCCTTACCACCTGCCTAACCTCCTGAACCTACAATCCTGCCACAGCCTGCAGGGGATTGCAACTCTTTGCCACACAAACGTGAGTAATACAATATACTGCAGCCATGGGGGTCAAAACAGCAATGCAATCATATGTGGAAGTCTACTCAATTACGGCTTTAAATAAACGCTGAATGTAATGACATAAATGTATGACCTATGTACCTTTTGAGAGAAGGTTAAAAGGAATTTGCATCTGAGCTAACGCTGTGTATGAAGTTCATAAATAAAGAAAGCATGAATAAATATTTTCAGCAATGTGTTAGTTGTGGTTTCGGAGCTGTAAATCGAAAATCAGCCAAGGCTAAAAGGCTGATTTGGTTTTGATGACTTTCATTGACTTTCCATCACTTTGTTTCCCCTCCTTCATTGCTTGTAAATTGGCCTGTGTCTGGGGGCAACGCTAATGGAGAGCCTGCAGAATTTACACTAGGCTTTGAAATGCAGAAAAACAGCTATATGTCAGTCAAAACGTACTGAGAGCTGCGAGATAGAATATGTGAGGCGACCACAGTGAAGTACATACAGAACATTCCCGAAACATGTTCTCCAAACCTGCAGCCCTAACATGTCGGATCATCTACTTTATTTTAAAATATGTTCCTTGTCTGAAACCAGCTGGTGAGAAGACGTCAAATGGATGGATCGATTTAAGTCTACGAATGAATAACTAATCTATTCTATGATGGATGCGCAGATTTCAAAGATGGACTAAACAGCATGATAATTCACATAATGGTTAGAAATTTAACTCACGTGAATTCGGATAAGACCAGAAAAACGATGGATGTCCTCAGAAATGTACGTTAGGATTTTATGACTCTGCTTTGTGTAGATAAGGGAGTCTGTGCCCATTTAGGGAGGGCAGTTCAGTCCAGATGATGTTTCATTATTTCCGTATCGTGTGATTGGAAACGGCCACTTTGCCAGAGTACAGGTGAAAGGTCAGTTAGTCCTCCAACAAAGTCAAACCAAAGCCTTCACTAGTAAAGCTTTACCATGCTGGAGTTTACAACCATTATTTTGGTTTACTATATTCACTATATATATTTTTTATATATATTTTATTTCGTACTTATTGATAAAGTAATTGTGTACATTCACTTTTAATATAAAGTTTGGACTCATACTTTGCTGTGATTAATATTGATATGATTTATTTTTTTATCTATTCCATCTATTTTTTTTAAATCTATTTTATCTATTAGCTATTACTTTTTTTTTTTTTGCATGAACCATAACTTTATTGACCGGTTAAAGCATACGTACATCATTCTATATTTCATTGTCAACATACAGGATGTCATGTTTTAGTCCGTGTCTCAAGTGATTCAGTCCACTGCTTCCTACTTGAGAAATGAATATTTACAGATCAAATATAAAGTTTATTTATTTATTTATTTTTGCAGCTTTTTAGTGAATGTTACTCAAACCTGCCCGTGGATGGCAGGTCAATTTTTTTCCTCACATTTTTTTCCTTACATTGCCTTGCAGCCTGCTTGGTAGACTCAGAGTTCATCTGGAATTTGCCAGATTTCCAATCCAAGTCTACATGAAAATCTGCTTATGTAACTATAACTCCCTACTTATGCCCTCAAGAGTACCAAATACTCCCTAATTATCATCCAAGACTTAGTGGAGTGCAGTAACATAAAATAGACTTTTCCATCCTACGCTGAAAGCCTCTATGTCCTTGTGGACTTTTCATGCAGCAGTACAGCAGGGTATGTAGAATATATGCCTACGCTGTACATTTCCAGTTCATCATTATTCTCCCTCCCTGTGGACAAGGTGTGAGTAGGAACAAAACTCTCGGCAAGAGGCGATGTGTTTACACGCAGCTATAAAACCGTTTACACCGAAGTATGAAACCTTTATTGACGAGCAGGTGTTGTGCAACAATGCCTCAACGTTAACACGGAGCGTCCACTCCTGTGAGTGGGTATACAGTCGCTGTGGAGTGGTGGATAAAAGCTACTGTTAATCATTTACATTGACTCTCATTGACGACAAAGAGCATCTGTGTGAAAGTGAGAGAGTCGGTTTGGGATATTTTCACCACTGTTTTTTAAGTATCTTGAAGCTCAATTGTGAACACACTTGATATGAATATACAGTAGTGTTTTAAAGGATACATCTTAAGCATATCTTAATGCAATTAATACAATACTTATTACACTTTGGAACCATTTCTAAACCAACTATGGTTCTCTTGCCACCCAACGTGTCACCCAGTGCAGCGGTGTGGCTCACCAATGTATTTTTAATCATTTTTGAGTGACAGCTGAGGTGTACAGCTATAAATCAGCCTTTTGGAGTAAGTCGGGTGAGTTCTTTGTTGACAATAAGAAGAAATATAGAAAACTGAAGACGTGTTCTTTAAAGATGCCCTTTAATAGTGACACTGTAGAGACAACATCCCTGTTTCTTCTTTGTAAAGATGTATTGAAGTTCAGCAGAAGCTAATAAGAGGCTTCAACGATTCATCAAATCAAGTGGATATGCATGCACACTACCACAAGGCCAACTTCAGGAAACACAAAGGTGAAATTTCCAGCTAAAAAGAGCAGAGTACTGAAGCCTAGTTAGATAGATAGATAGATAGATAGATAGATAGATAGATAGATAGATAGATAGATAGATAGATAGATAGATAGATAGATAGATAGATAGATAGATAGATAGATAGATAGATAGATAGATAGATAGATAGACAGACTTTATTAATCCCAAACTGGGAAATTACTTCAATTTTTTTATCATTTATGTAAGTATTAAGATCCGGAAATTAGTGTTGAATAATTATCAAGTGACAATGTGTTCATTGGCTGAGCAATTCAGTGCAACTTTGCAGTTCTGAAAAGAGCCGTGTGGCATTAGGTATATATGGGAAAGTAATTAGCAGCGCATGTACACTTGGACCTTCACGAGGAGAACGAGGTCTTTGTACTGCCGCCTGTGTGCGCACGGTGTGTGTGGATGTGCGTATGTGTGTGCTTTCTGTACAAGGCCACCCACAACAGAAGAGCCTGACAGACAGCAGAGAGCCCCGAGAGACGGAAACACGCAGGCAAACAAGCTTTGCTCCGACACAAACAACTTCCTCTCGGCTTTCAAACTAGCAGTCAACAATCAGGTTCATACTGAAAAGTGAAAAAATAATATATATATATTTTGATGTTTAACGACATTTTCTCTAACGTTTCACTTCATTTTCCTCGTGTGATCTTATAACTTCCAGCGTTTGGAGAGTTCAACTTCATCACCTAGAAACCGAGAGAAAGTGCAAATATTGATTACCGTTTCCAGCCTCTCTGTCTGTCTGTCGTAACAGAGCAGGCCCGCTGCTCCCCATCTCCTCATGCATTCAACACAGCGCACATGATGCAACGCTGCAGCCTGCACCGGCAAGGCAAAAGGTTACGTAGCGAACAGAGCTGGGTCAAATGGTGTCAGAAAATAATTCGTACTGGAGAATTTCATTTTAACCTGCAAGGACTCAAAAAAACAAACAAACTGGTTGCTATGGTCAATGTTTGCTACAATTTCACAACTTCCCTACACCTAGGGCTGCACAGTCATGTTAAAGGGGATATATGCATATTTCCCTGCACAAGGAAAGACCTTAGCAACAACCTAGCAACCAAGGATACAGAATGGAAGGCTCTTTATGGGCATGCACAACAGGCTCACGTCAGTCGGTAAGGTAGAAAAAAACGAGCCTGTCCTCTCAGGAAACACTAAGTCATGAATTCGGTGGCCAAAAACAACCTATAGTTACGTTTGAGTGACAGATGCTATCTAGCATCTATAGTAATTATGAACAGAGAAAGTGATGTAGTCCAGATGACATCAATCTAAAGTCTTTAATTTAGACTTGCTCACAAACAAATAATTTAGAGCGTTAAGCTCAGAAGCATTTCTACATACGTTTGGAACGTTAACCATGTTTAGAGCATAGATATCCAACATCTTAACAGGACATAAATAACAGAAAATGACAAAAAACATATTACGTCCCCTTCGAGATGCGATTGATGAGATGAATTCAAACCCAAACCCGTGTAGCCTATGAAGCTGACAACATGGCATTTAGTCATGCTGCTTCCGCAAAGCTAACGGCTTCAATTAAATAATCATTTTTGATTGAAGGTTTTGGGGATTTTTTTATGTTCAATGTTCCGCTCCTCACTCAGCAGGGAGTGCTGTAGCACCCTCAGTACCCTTCCCAAGCCTGTAATTTTAGGGTTTAATAGTGCAAATTCATTCAGCGCGGGTTATCTTCAATAAATAATCTTCAAATGAAAAACAGGAAAAGACTCATTTGTGACATTCCGTGTGATGGATCAGTTTTGTTTTCCTCATTTCTCGAGTGTCACTCTCAATGTTGCCATCACTCACCGTGTAACCCTGTCTGAATGTGCCAAGTGCTGGCATGATGTTATTACATGACTCTCACCATTGATTGATGGATAAATGCTACTCATACAGCTCAGCTTCCATCTTGTACGCCGTGGTAAAGGGCGCCTGACTGCAAGTGTCATCTTACAATAATGGTGAGTGCCGAGGAGAAAGCTCAGACGTGAGAACAGATCAAAGCGTGTGGAATTGACACTGGACTGACGGATTGATGATCGGAGGTTCGGTCGGGTTGACAAATGGAGACCGGGTTCATTTTCTACTTTTTGTTGTTTTTGAGACATTTGTTTTTCAGCCTGAAATCTGAATTTTTCATATGTCTCAAGGACAGCTAATTGTACGTCTCTTCCCTTATTATAGGAGCATCTTTCTTCACTGTCTCCTGTTCATTTTTTTTTTTTTTTTTAAACTTCTTTTTAATCCCACATAGCCTTTCCACCTTGCTGACGTCTGATAATGAGGTAATTTATCACCACTATGTAGAGAAGGCTTCTTTTTTAATGCATGTGTTTTCGCGTGCCTAGGAAAGCTGTGTTTTTCGAACAGAATTGCTTTTTTTTGAGTCCTGATAGCGTTAATCCCCTAGAACAGTCATTTTAAAGCACTAGACGCCTCTCCATCCCCTTTCGCAGAGTGCAAAGCCATTAAAAGTTGTGAGTTTACTTGTAATGGCATTATGAGTGGATTGTGTGGCCTCTGTATGCCTGAGCCTCCCTCAGGCCGTCTCCCACTCTCTCATGTTGTCTATGTCTCACCGCTTACGCCCCCACACACGTATAGCACAGAGACATTTGTCCACTGTGTTCTACTCAGTGATGGTCTCATTGTTTTACAAACAAATACATCTAATGTCATTAGCTTGGAAAGTAATGTGTTTAACTCGTCATTATATTACAGTGAATGTGCTTTACTTCACCAACATGTAAAGTTGATTCCATTTTCTGGGTTATCCTTGTTATCCTTTCTCCGAATAAAACGTTTCCTTATCCAGCGTAGCTGAATGGACTCTTTGCTAAGCCCAGACGCTACTGTTGCTACACCTTTAAAGCTTCCCAAATTAGCACTTTACCACTTGATATCGATGGTAATTTCTGAAACAATGGGTCTTTTATGTCAGATTTTATCAGCTGTAGCGAGCTAGCTAGCACCAGGCAGTAGTTAATGTCTCCAGCTGAGTTAATTAAAAAAAAAGGTCTTACACATGCATTTGATGTCTATACACGTCATATTAAAAGACTAAAGCTAGTGTAGGCCTACCTAAAGTTAGCATCCTTACCCTTTGATGGTCTACATACAATACATAGAAATATTAGGAAATGTTTTCATATTGCAGGGTAGATAGATAGTTTGGTCTAATGTTGCTGTTATTTCACTCTAACATTACTAACACTGGATATTTACTATAGCAAAATATACTTGGACAAACAACACAGAAGTTTTTTTTGTTTCACTTTTACAAAGTTTCAGGAACAATGTTAATGGATAACTTTTTTTTAAAAATCCGTACGAAAGAGCTGCATTAGCCTAAACTCTGATAGACAATAGTGTATGTGTGTGTCAGTCCTTCTGACATTAACTGTAACCCAACAGATTATAGTTAGCTAATGATACGACCCCTTAACTTGGAAGTAAAGTTACTACTGAACAGAAGTTAGCCAGACAACCACTGAGGCATTCGTTAGCGACCTGACGTTTAATAAAGCCATTTTCATTGTTTGAGGTTCATGGAGTCGCAACCAGTAATACAATATTTTGATTCCTGTATGTTACAGGGAGATTACGGGATCTGTGTCTACGGTTTATAATAATTTTATAGTTTATAATAATTTCCAAAGCTCTGACGGGGTGGCGGGCCGTAGATGATGAACCGGTAGTCTGACTGTAAAAGGTCGTCAATAAGGTTGTTGAGGTTGTTGTTGAAGCTGATGGGTTTTGGTCCAGCGGTTGTGGGAGTCTATATCCCGGACTCGGTCACCTGGTGTTGCAGAAGGTTTTAGCTACAGTCAGGGTGATGTAGTTCTGTAGTTTTTCCATCCTGGGAGACGGACCTCTTCTTGAGGTTTCTTCCATTTTTTAGGAATTTTTATTTTTCTTCTTATTTGATTCACGCATCTAAACATTGAGGATGTTGTTGCTGTACAGATTGTAAAGTCCCCTGAGACAATGATTTGTGATACTGGGTTATACAAATAAAAATTGACTTGATTTGACCTGAAGTGGGCCTGACCAGAAGGTTGCCAATAAAAGTGGAGTAAAGTAAATACATTCCCACCATTGATGTGCCTACATAAAGGTTAAATAAGTCAAATATGATTAAAAGCTCCAGAAAGAGATATTTCTAGGTTACAATTTTCTAATGATGGCCACATGCACTAATGCCCCAAATTTGGGTGGTCACGTTCACAAAATATTCTGCATAGCCTACAGCTCTCTACAATGAGAACAAGGTCATTTCTTTTAACCTAATAATGAAAATAAGGAGCATCTGTCAGGCTGTAAATGCACCTGATCATGAAGTCCCATACGGAGAGGAAAGCATTAGTTGTTGATCTTATTGTATGTCGGGGGCTTGTATTGTCGAATCCAGCCAGTGCAGTTATTTTCAGAGCAATTCACGTAATATGCTGTTACTTACTGTTATTTTGCAAATGATTATCCTTCAGGAGAAGAAAATCACATTCTGGCAAAGCCATCAGAGAGGTGAATAGAATTCAGGAAGAGCCAGAATGATTTGATTAATATGTGTTGAAAAAGGATCATTATCCAAATCAGAATGTGTCACTCTTCCCACTACACTGTCAACATGAAACCTGTGACAGGGATTCCCCAGAGAGGCAGCCACCTGTCGACTAGATAGACACTATTAAGAAAAAGTAAAAAAAAAAAAAAGGTTTTCGGCAAGCTTTTGTCAAAACACACACAACAGTTGTCATGGTGTTAGAAAGCCTAAACACCAGATATGGACTATGTGTGGTCGTTCAGTATCCCCACACATTCTGTTGGAGTATTAAACATTTACTCCAGTTTATTTGCTCTAGCTATGACCTTTCATTTACCTTAACCATGAGCGGGTAACGTAGAAACACACATTTTACACACTGTATGCTCATTCTGTGGGATTAAATGTGGGTTTTGATATGAACATTTATTAATGTGGTTGAGGGTTTTTAGATCTACACGTTGTAACTGCTGCTCTAACTACACAAATAAAGAAATAAAACCGGTTTAATTTAATGATATAACTGTTGGCTTAAAATGTAAAGCTATTCACAGCTTCATTTCAAAACCACCATTTGATTTCTGTTCTTCCTTTATACCCCCATACCAACACCAAACACACACACACACACGCACGCACGCACGCACACAGTTTACACACTCTCCAAATGGACAGAGATCAACAAAGAGGGGCGAGTTTCACAACTCACTTACAGCCGAGCTGAGTGATGGCCAGCAGGGAGGAAATCAATAGCGGGAGGGGAGACACCATCAAAGCTGTCCATGGACCAACATCCCGTTACTGTCGACAGGTTCTAATCCATAAAGCTAGTGTCTCCCCTGAACAAAGAGAGAGGCAGGAGGCTCTTCTCTTATCTCTATCAGAGCTTTGAATTACAAAGGCCTATCGCTGCACAGTTAGAAGGGAACTATGTGGAATTAGGCTGATGATCAGTCTCTCGTGGGAACAGAAGAGGTTTTATGTTGTCTGGCTGTTGCATAATAGATGAGACTGTTTGTTGTAAAATGAATACAAATATACAATACAAAGAATTATCCGTTTGGCCGACCAATGTCTTCAAGCTCCAGCTGATGAGAAGTTCATGAAAGTGTTCTCAGCATCATTTAAAGTTGGGAATACATAGAAGAACCACAGCGTCGCCGATAGAAACCTCATTGTACCGCCCACACAGTTTGATTGACAGCTGATCTCTAGCAGTAGCCATGTGGAGTACATACTGTAGTTTTGGTTTTTCTTGGTCCAGGTTTTGACCCCTTTGACCTTAAATTAGGGTTTTTAATCCTGTGGAGAAATACAGACGTCCTGTTCATGACCTGAACAGAAAAACTTTGTTCAGTTTCATTCAAGAGAAAACTCATGTTGTACCAATTAAGTAATTTCTACTAGATTACATAGTTATTGTCAGAAAACATCCTAGAAAATGATTAGAAATGTAAAGATCTATAAACCTCTTTCTGTATATTTCTATTAAAACTGTTCATAGTGAAATCGATAAATTTATCAAGACGCTGATTTGGAAAGGGGTGTTGCTGTTGAACCTTTTGATAGTTGATAGTTGGTGAACTGGTCCTTTAACCTGCAGTGCAAGGCAGCAACCGAAATGTGAAAAACCGAATCAAAATGCGGATCTCGTCGATTTAAAGGAGCACTACTATATTTCCTGTGCCACCCCGTGATATGTCGGCCACATTGTTCCCGCATGTGCTTGCATTATGAATGAATATTCAGTTGAGTCGGCGAAGAGCAAAGCGCATTGATCCGGTAAAGATCCGACCTGACACACACTTGCAAACACTCTCCCACCTCCCGGAGTCTGATCCCTCTGCCTTTTCCTGGGGATTTAAGTCTCTTTTGATCCACTGGCCTCGCCGGCTTCATCCACCCACTTCCTCCTCTTCAAGATGTCTGTATGTAAACGTCACTTCACATGTTCATCTGCAGACATCTGTCTGAGTGTGTGTGTGTGTATTCATAGATGGACAGACTCATGTAATATTCAGCAGACCCCGGAGCCCCTGGGTGCCACTGGTCTGCCCTGTGCTGGAATAGAGGTGTCTGCCCTCATCTTACCTGGTGACTGCCAAAGGAAAGACTAGTGCCATACCCACTTTACTACCAACCCCCCACCACCCTCCACACACAGACACACACACCTCGCCTCCTCATTCTCCTCCAGGCTCTCTCTATCACCCTGTCCTGTCCTCTCTCCTCTCCTCCTTTCCCTCATCTACTCTGTCATCGCTCCTAAAATTGTATCCCGCTGCCACTTTGCTGTCACCCTACGGTCTTCTTCCCTCGTCCTTCCTCTCACTCATGTTCTCTTCTCTCTTCTCTCTTTCTCATCCTGTCTTCTCTCCTCCTTTCAACTTTTCCCTTCATTATTTCTATCTTTTCTCTCCCTCTTTGCATCTAAGTCTGCTCAATTCCCCCATATCTCGTCCCCCCCGCTCGCCGTGTAACCTTTCACTGCCTCGTGTCTGCCCGTATGCTCTCAGCGTGGTGGAATTAGCCCGTCTCTCTCAATTCCTTCACTTGATCCTGCGGGAAATGACAATGTTGCAGTCTGCTGCCATTATTTCACAGATCAAAGTGTTGAAATTGAACCTGGCTTGGCTGAAAAAAATAACCCAGGCTCCTATCGCATTGTTCACCTTTGCATCATTTTCACTGCTCGCTGCCAAAGGGCTGTGGGCATTTTGTGTGTGTGTGTGTGTGTGAAGGTGTATGTGTGTGCCTCCATGCTTGCTTGCATCCACAAATTGCTCGAGTGTTTCATGTGAGTTTTTCAGTCTCAACACTCCCCCTGGTGGCAGGGACTGGAAGGGTAAAAATGCACACACAACTGCAGCAGCTCCAGCAGCAAGCAACAAGTGTTTAACAGGCTGCAGAGATTTCGCTGGTATTTCTTTAAAAAAAAAATATGTCTCCAGACTGCAAATAAAACTACGGTTCTGGGTAATTTCTCATAATTCTCACATCTGTCCTTGTTGAAAATAACAATTTTGCAGGGAGGTGATGTAAATAGTGAACGATGAATTATCAGATCTTTAAATTAAGTAATTAAAAATAAGTCTTCTAGCAAGTAAGGAACAGAAGTCATGTCATCATTTCAAGTGTCTCATATCTGGATAAAATCTAAATATGACTGATAAATTTGAAAAATGATGCAAAAGTGGAACTCAGTGTATTAAAAAGTGATACGGAGGGACTCCTGAGCGAATGTCAGTATGGGACGTGTAGGGAGTGAGAATGCATTGGCTCAAGTGTGTGTGTCTCAGTTCTCCTGGACTACCTGTAAATCTGGGTCAGGTAATAATGCACCTGAAGCTGTTTTGTCTCGCTGCTCTCTCACCCACGCAGTCTTTCAGTGGCTGCACAGGTGCAACAGCTCTACACACCTTCTGACCCCGTGTGTGTGTGTGTGTGTGTGTGTGTGACACTGTTGCAGCTAACGCCTTCTGTCAGAATACATTTGCGCCTTTTCAACATCCGGTTATAATCGCGTTCGTAGATTCGAAGATGTAGAGACTGACATGGAAAAAAGTTCCCTGTCCAGAACTGAACTGGTGACAGGCATCAGGCCATGTTTGGACCAATCAAATAGATGAACAACGTCTAACAAGTTTAAATTTGAGAAAACAGTAGATTTCTCTGAATTGATACATACCCAAAACAGAATACTGTGCTGGAAGCATGTTTGTGTGTCTGTGTGTGGGGGTTTTTTTTTTCACATAGTCCTAAAAAAATTAAATAAAATAAAATAAAAAAAAGCACATGCAGATTCTTGAAAGTAAAGTAGCTGATGCTACCGCCATCATAGTCCAATCAAGGGAGCCATCTGGATGAACGTTAAACATCACATTACAGCCACCCACAGAGCCGTGTGCCGACATCGTCTCTGCCATGCAGCTTTAGGGCCTCCTTTTTTTTTTGACATGACAAGGAAGAAAGGAGCAAATAATGCGTGATCTAACAACATCTGCAGTTGTCAGTGTAATATGGGAGCAGACAAGGATGGGCGGGATGTGTCAAGTGCAATGGGAGTTTCAAGTCAAGTGGGCAATGTTCTCACCAGCCGTCACTGTGTTTGTGTGTGTGTGTGTGTGTGTGTGTGTGTGTGCAGACATGCTGGGGCAGGGTTAGATGGAGGTATAATGTGTGTGTGTGTGTGTGTACATCTGGGCATCTTTTTGAAGTACCCAGGTGCATAGTGTAGCGACAGCTGCACCGCTTCCCTCCTTCCCTCCCCGAAAGACGAAGGGAGCTTGACAAGCAGAAAATCCCCCTTGATCTACAGCTCCCACCCCCCTCTAAAACCTGTCTTTGCTTTCTTTCGTTATACGCCGCTACCTTCCCTCCACCTTCCCTCCAACTCCTCCTTGGGTGTAGGTAGATCCGGGCAGATGGGCCAACTCCACAGGTAGATAAATGCCGACCCCCACCCCCCCCTCGAGGAGCTCTTCCCATCAACAGCGGTCAGCTACGAGGAGCAGAAACAAGCTGTTGCTTTAGTGGCAGGACGAGCATGTTGATGACAGGAAGTGTGTATCATTCAAAGTTGCTCAAGATCATTGGCACCTCGCGTACTCATTTTAAGGCTGTAGAAAAGAGCGTGTATGCTACAAATGTGTGTGTGGGTGTCTTAAGGTGTTCATGTAGTGGGGTTGTACTCCTCAAGTGTGGTCCACAGAGATAATCCCAAATTGTTTCATTCCATCTCCTACACGGCATGCAAGATCCATCCTCTAATCTAATTTACCAATCAGCCGACGTAATTACGCCCTAAGATCTGCTCTGCTGGGCAAAATGGCTTCTGTCTTCTGCTCGAGTGGTGCAAATAAAACCACTGCCCCGTCGCTCCCGATCAACAGAGGGAGAGACAGACCCTGAAGGAGAGAGGCGTTACAAATGAAAGTCTTTATAGATTAATCAGGAGAGCCTCGGTTGTGTGCTTCTGGTAATTAAGGGGGTGATTAATTATGATGCTAATTCTGTCTCCGTATTGTACGAGAGCTGTAGCTTATAACAAACTGTAAACGGTGATGGAAAACCTGGTTTAGTTTAGTTTCATAGCTTCCTGTGTTAGTATAGATGTGGGTGTGGCTCCTTTCTGCTCCACACAGGTACACCTACACCTGCATGATGAGCCCTGTAGTTGACCCCTTACATTCACAGCAGGTTACAGTGCTCCCGTGCACACTTAAGGCGGTTGTCCCTGTTCGTGACTGTCCTCTTCACCGTCAGCCTTTCAACTACTTCTGGTTATTGATCAAAAAAAAGCAGAGGGAAAACAGTTGTAGTAAACATCTAAAGCAGGCAGGGGGCGCTGCTTTGGTTCAGGAATATATTCATCAGAGAACTGGTTATGGGAAGCTAGTACTCAGTCCTTACTTTATGCTCAGCCCAGACACATCCACAAGACATTGTTAGTCTCTGTGTTGGACTGTATAGAGTCTGTTATCAGATGTTCAGCTGCGCCTGGTGTGCAGCCTACACATAACCTCTAAAGGTTCAACACACACCAGAGATTAGGACAGAGAACGAAAACCTTTGCAAAAGGTCACAAAAAATGAGATTATCAACCTATGGTTATACAGTGTATGTATCCATATTTGACTGGATCAGTGTTGTGTGTTTGCAGCATACGGGATATATAGTTGTGTAGTGTAAAAGGGTCAAAACTCAATGTAGTAAGCTGCCTTCCCTGAATAGCTCGTAATGAAGGCTTGTGTTGTTGTAGTTTAACTGCTTCTAATGAGGAGAAGCGTGTTAACTTTATTCACTACAGTTTACTGCAGCGGTGTCCCCAACAATGGCCCTTGACTTCCTCTTTTACAGAAATATACAGTTCTCCTTTTTTTCCGTCAGCTATTTTTTTTGTTTTTTTTCCCGGTTGGTGTTTTCAGCTTCCGTCATTGAAGCACAATACTTTCTTCAAAGACATTTCACATTAAAAGCCTTCCAGCAGCTCAAAGGGAATACTCTTCTTTGCCCATTGGCTGTCAATGGGAAATGATGACTTTTATGAAGAGTAAGCTTAATACAGAAACACAAACCGGCAAAGTAGAAATGATCAGAATTAATTAATGAGTGAAAGTACCCACTGTGAAATGTTCTTCTGCGAAACAAAACTTCAAACTTTTTCAGTGGAACGGAAATTTAACCTAAGACACAGGCCAATATTTTGATATGCATTCTCTTTCTCAAACATACATTTGAACATGTTTTGAACATCGCAGCTACAATATGGCTCATTTGAAAGGCTGCAAACAGTTGCAGATGGTAGTGTAAATATCCAAACACTTGACCATGAGGCCCTCAGTTAAGCAAAATAAACTACTGAGGTCATTTAACCCAAAATGTGATGTCCACACCAGGTCCTAAGAGGCTAAAGCCACATATCACGAGCATTCGGGGAAAACATTCCTTCTAGTAAAATAATTATACATTATAATTTTCCTATGAATTCATGCCTGATTCCCAGTTCTTTCCACTTGACACAGTAGTTTATTTAATTAAATCCATTGTGTATATGCACTAGAAAGCGTTCAGAGATTTAACATTTTAGCTCTTTATATGCTGAAAACACATTCAAAGTTACAAAATGTAACTGCACAGGGCTCAGCAGCAGAGTTTAGAACCAATTTACTTTAAAAAGTAAAAAAAACTTTGGCTCATATGATAACTGCGTGATTTTCTAACCCTATTGTTGGGTAACCCTAAACTTAACCCTTCATTAACTGGAACAATGTCCGATGAATGATGTATGATGAAACTGAATGATGATGATGATGAATTTTAAAGTTTGAGAGTCATCATCATTCAACGCTGTGAGCACCATAAATAAAAGTCCATTCGTCTCCATTGTGCTGGCATGGTGACAGAAATCTCGGAGGCAAACAAACCCTTTAATGCAATGCGAAGAAACACATTATCAGTGCGTGTTGAAACAATAAGAAATCTACAGCAACTCTGTTCCCTCCCTCCCAAAGCTGAACACTACATTTAAAAAAAAAAATAATAAAAAAAGTGTGGCTTTCTTGTCACTCACTCACTTATCTACACTGAAGTGGGAGTGATTGACAGTTTGTGAAATCTCTCAGCCTAAAGGTCACTCTGAGAACCGAGGCATCCTTCAGTTTAAATAAACCGTGAAAACTGGCTACATTTTCCATTTTAGGGTTGTATATTTTACCTAAATGAGTTCTGCCAGTTCCTCCTCCTGCTACCCAGGCGAGCTCTCTGCTTGCTGTTTGTTTCTACCTGTTCGCTGCATTCATCTCTGACAGACCAGGCCGGTATCCTGTCCCCTCCTCCTCCTCCTCCTCCCTTTTTCTTTTTTCTTTTTCTGTCTGTCTCTTATCTCCCACAGCTGTCCTGTCCTCCGTCACATCAGCTTTGCTCTGTTATCTCCCGTGCCATGCAGATGTTTCATCCTAACTGCTGCACCTCCCCCGTCCTCCCCCTCCTCCCCTGTCGTTCTTCCTCTTCCACTATACCTTCTTGTCCTCCACTCTAATCACTAATCGCTCCGTTTTTATAGCCCGTGTCGAGGGCTCAACGGACATGTTACGCTGCTGTGCAACATCAGTAAATCATCAGGAGCAACAAAGTATATTCATAGATGCTTAATACAGTTGTAGTTTTGTTTTTGCGCTCACCTTTATTTACTTGAAACGTGAAAAGACCAAACATATTATGGACAGCTTGCAGTTGATGTGAACCATGCTTACCTGTTGTCTTAATAAAGTCTCAATGTATATTTCCTGAGCATTATTGTATAACATAGTCAAGTCCTGCTCACCACGTTGTTGTCCTGAGATTAGAAATATCGTTTCCAGGCTCGTTAATGGTCCGCTCTATACTGGAGGTCATGGATAGTCAGCTCCACTCTGATAGTGTATGTAGATTAACAAAACAATTATGTGATTAATTAGTAGTTGGGAACCGACCGTGTTTCTGTTAGAAAGTAAAACTCTCATTGTATTATTGTTATGATGTAAATATGGAACTAGTGCTATGGAAAGGTGCATAATGGTGATTTTACCATGTGAGCCGTCGTAGAACTGCCCTACCCTTCAGTGGCATTTACCCCGGCCTTTATTGGACACTATTATTTGAGACGTGAATATATTTTCTGTTTGCGATGACCTTTTGATCAATAAACTTTAATCTTACCGTCATAAAAATGATCTTATGACTATGTTGTCATCCTATCAACGTGCTCCTTACCTTGTCGCCGCGCCGCGGTGTCGGATTGTCTTTGCTGCAAGCTTTTTATTGCAAATCTCTGGTGAAGCGAGACATTCATACCCATCAGAAGAGGCAGAGAGAGTGACGCGAGACGAGCTATCTTGACATGGCCTCCCTTTGACTGTGAAAACCAATATCCTTGGTGTTTGCCCAACACACTTTCTCATTTTGAGGTCAAAATCACATTACAGAATCAGATTGTGTGACAGCGGAGCGTTTTTTTTTTTTGCCGGGCCAGGAAATGAGCGAGATACGTGTACACTGATGGCTTTCCCTCAGGTAAAGCTGTCAAACACGCAGGCTAATGTATAGATATGGGAGGTGGTTTTTTGGTAATGTCCCTGTCTATCAACAGACGTGCTGGGTTACTCACGTCTTACCATATGACAAGGAGACGTAGTCCTAAAACACATACGGCTGACGTGTAATCAAATGAAACCTCTTCGTCTGTCTATCTCGTTTTTCTCTCTTTCTGCGTGACTCCCCTCGTGTCACTCCTCGTGGCGGACATGAAGGTTTCTCTAATAGAGCGACAGGGAGTACCTCCAGTGCCAGTGACACCTACTTGCATGGAGAGACATTTGGGATGTTGACATCTGGGATGCCCTTGAAAAGATCAGTTGCCGAGAGGAGGTTCTTTAAAAAAAAAAAAACTAAAAAAACACGTGATGGCACATGACAAAGAATTGGAAATAATGACAGAAAAATCCATGTCACCTCAACGTCAGTGTCATCTTTGGATTTGCCTCCACGCATCACTGTCGAGATGACATTTTAAACTGTGTTGACAAATTTCATTGCCCCCCTGTGGATGAAACAACTGCACACATACTGTATCCCAATGATGACACACTTGACGTCTGGTGATCTTTCGACACCTGTCAACCTCGCCGGGAACGTAAAGTCCCCCTGAGAAAACTGATTTTCAACTGCAGAAAGAAAACTGACTCGACTTGCAAGTTCACAACAATTACAATTTTTATTTTATGAATATCAGATGAGTTACTGTCAAACATTTCATATTTACAATTTGCTTTGATTACATCATTTTGAAGCTGTATTCCAGCAATTTATTATTGTGCTTTCTTAACGTCGTAGAGAGACAGATTAAACAATGGACAACTCTGAAGCCGCAAAAGCTGGCATGCATTAACTATAACTCAAGCTCCAGAACACTGGGTCCTACAATCCCCATAATGGAACTTAATTAACTTTTCATTAGACATGCCCACATCTTTTAAACACCACACCCCCGTTTTGTAAGGCACGTTTTCTGTTCTGTTCTGTAAGAACAGGAAACATACTTCGCCAAATAGCCACGCAACCAGCATGCAAGAACAGCATGTCTAAAACCTAGAATCATTAAGAACATGTACGAGTCATACAAAACGACTGACAATAAAGCTTTAAAATCTCAAAGGAGAATGAAAGCATGTAGCTCGAGGGCGGTTTGCGCTTCATTCAGTTTAAAGCTTGCACAGTCCTGCCGTCAGTAACTGAATGGTCCTCTTTAGTTACAAGATGTAAATAAAAGAGGAGACGTAATTACCGACGTGATTATCTCACAGCAGTTATTATTTCACTACACTCCCCGAATCCCATATAATTAAACTGAGGATAGCTACAGCAATCAATTACGTCTAATCAGACTTTTTTTTCTTTCTATCCACCAATCACCTCCGTGATCAGTGATGTCGTATGTCCATCTGCACGTCCTGGAACACCTTTGGATCGGAGAGCTGACCTAACCGGGACGTTGTTCCTGGAAAAACACTCTTTTGATGCTTAGAGCAACACTAACAAAACTCCATTCATCTCCATTACATGTGGATGAAGGCTGAAATCTCGCAGTTTGATATCTCCAAACGGTGATAAATATAAACCAAAACTACCTGCACTGGTAGATACTGTAACACTACAGATACGTGTGACAATACGATTTAGTTGACTTGGTTTGTAACCCATCATTCCGGTCAAATCATGTCATATATTGGTAATAAAATTTGTTTGTTTTTTTTTTCCTTTTCAAGCACAGCTTTCACTTTATATTTCACATTATTGATATAAATAAAAAAAGGTCTCTGCTTAACAGATCCACGCCTTGGATCTACAGCCTTGGATTGCACATAACAGAGCTGATCGATTTTTCCAAAACCACTGAAGGAAGTATTGTTTATGTCTATGGACCTTCTGCTGGCAGCATGTTGACCCTTATCAGCCTCTCCGGCGTTAACGTACAGCTACATTCGCCATCTGCTTATGTAAGAGTCAAGCCAACTGGGAGCAAAGCAGAGAGAAAGAGCCGGAAAGCAAGAGATTACCAATGCGTGAGTGAGAGATGGTCTGTGTTTGTGTGTGTAATTGGATGCGGCTGTGTTTGTGTACGCTTCCACACGCACATAAATCCATCGTCTGCGTCTCCCTCCTCCTGCCTATCGGTCTCTTCCTTTTTTTTGCCTCCGTCTCCTTAAGGGATAAGATAAGCAGCTGAAACTTTTTTGGAGCCAAAGCAGGGAAGAGAGAAGTGGATGAGAGATCACCCTCCAAATCCTCCCATAATCCCCTCCCGGCTCATTCTTTAGCTGTAATTATGTATGAGATACAATAGACAACAGGCAGGCCACATCCAGGACAGCAAAATATTACAAATGGTTGCTTTTCACAGACATTTTCCAAACACTTATCTGCTCTCCTGATGAGTGGAGCCTCTCACGGATCGGCTCAGCACCTGTTTGGTCGACTTGTTCAGCGACGCTTATTGAGAGCTATTTGCCACTTAGCGGTTTTGAACCCGTGCCTTTCGTGAGAGCGACTGAGTTTATTGGTGATTATGAGGGTGTTTGTGCAATGGGAAACATCAGGCCATTCTGAGTGTTTTCAGTGCCGTATGTTCTCATGCTTGCATTATTGCCGCAGGAACACACATTAAAGGCCTGTAATGTTTTGGGGCAACCCTACCTGCCACCACAAAATACGTTAATGTGTTATTGTTGTTTTACCCGAAACGTTTTAGAAGAAATGTAACGGCTGCCTAGGTAACCTTTATTTATTTATTTATTTATTTTTTTTTACATACAGAGCACGGGACTTGGTTTCATGGTTAATTAAAGGAAAAGATGCATTTTTTTGGATATACGACCATTGTCTTCTTACTCATCTGTCCGTTGTTGTTGTTTTTTTTATTTAACGGCCATGCAGTCGTCATGGATCATGGAGCTGTAGATGTTCAGACTTTTGATTATTTTGATCACCTCTATGTCGTGTTACAAATTGACAGTTCAGCCTCACCACATCATGGTAAATATACAAGAGCTCCCTGATTTATATTCATTTATACCAGCAGTGAACATTGTTCTCTATGGGGCTGAGACTCTGTCCACTTTTAATGTTCCATATGTACATGGGGTCAGTCTCTGTATGTATGGAACAGAGTGCAGGTAGCCAGTAGTAGCCGTCAGTGGAGAACACTGACACTCTGTAACTTGTTTAATTAATAGAACATCTGAGCGTCTGATGATGAGGACAGTGTGATACACTCGAAACCTGGCTGACCTTGACTTGAGATCGTTTTGTTTCCAAGGTCATAAATGAACAGTCAAACATAATCTTAATCTCATCACATCAGTCACACGCAAAGGTATTTTCAACAGTTTCCCTACAATATGCAGTCAATATCCAGTCTACTAATATGATCAGTGAAGCAGTTCGTCAAAGTCAAACACTTTCTACGCCCAAATGACTCCGACCTCCCTCACGAACAGTATCGTCACGCCGCTTCCGCCCTTGTTTCAGACATTATTCTTTTTTTTACCGCAGTGGAATCTTAGTAACTCCTCCACTCCTTCAATCAGCTCTGTCCACTGCTGCAAGGTCTCTAAATGTCATGAGCACTCAGTGTGAAATTGCAATTAAGAACGTAATAAATAAGTGATTTGAGAAACATTCTCTGGCAGGCATGGACGGACAGAGGGACATGCAGCTAATTAAGATTTTATGATCAATTAGGAGCATTCACAGTGAGGGAGAAGAATCATTTGGCACAAAGCAACCCGGGAAGTTAAAAGAGTCATTTTGTTCTTTCTTTTCTGTTGTGGGTATGCTGTATGTTGTTGGGTTGTGCATGCATTTTTTTTTTAACATGGAGATACTGCCCCCTCCTCCACACACACACACACACACACACACACACCTCATGTGTGCATCTCCAGCCAGGTTGGCGTGGGAAAGGGCTGTGAAGTTCACTGGACAGATTTAAAGTGGCTAAAAAGTTCCCCCGCAGTGGCTTTTCTATGCCTTTCACACGGAGTAGGAAAGCCAAGCTGGAATTATTTCACTGTTCACAGAGAGCAAGGAGAGAGGAGAGGAGGGGAGAGGAGAGGAGAGGAGAGGAGAGGAGAGGAGAGGAGAGGAGAGGAGAGGAGAGGAGAGGAGAGGAGAGGAGAGGAGAGGAGAGGAGAGGAGAGGAGAGGAGAGGAGAGGAGAGGAGAGGAGAGGAGAGGAGAGGAGAGGAGAGGAGAGGAGAGGAGGGGAGTCCTCAGAGGGCCCTGGGCTGTAATGCATTTCAAGCTGAAACCAGATCATGGACAATTAGAGGAGAAACGGCTGACTTGGTAAACAGTGGTCCTCCATGGACCCATCTCAGATGGATTTCTGCTCTTTGCGTCTGAGAGGCAGTGTTGTTGCTCGCTGTCATTAACAGCAGCAGAACTGCCCAAAATTCCTCCTTTATTGCTTAAATCACAAAAAAAAGAAATGAAAGAAATGAGATTACTTCACTGTACCTTTCTCTCTGACCTCCAACACCCTCTGAAGTGTCTTTTAATATCTCAACTTGCCGATTCCTCCTCCGTCACATAGCTGTATATATGCAAAATGCCCCGCTGTCCTCCGCCATCCATATCTCCGTGTGCCAGAATCAGACGCAACAAACACAGCAGAGGTAGAAAAGACAGAGACGAATGGGGAGATAAAACAAAGAGAAGGCTGCGCTACGCGGGGGGGAGGCAGTTCAATGAGCGTGACAGATTGGCCTCTAAACAGTCTAATTGTAATAAGGCATATTCCCTTTTAAAAATAGATGAAGAGTAATGAGGCAGGGACACAGAGGACAATACAAAGTGTAATGGTGTGTGTGAGGCCTGGATGAGTGTTTCTGCAAGGTACACTGCAATATGCCACCATGCTGTCTTTTCTGTGGCCTTGGGCAGAGCGTTGGGGCATCTCAGGTGCATTCAAGTCATAGCGGGGTGTCAGAGCCAGCCAGCTCATTTATTTACACACAGCATGACTCCCTGTGACTCGTTTTCTTGTTGCATCAGAAGCGGTTGATGTTGGTTTTGTTTTTGTTTTTTACTTTTAAATCGTGTTATTCTGTGCGAGCTAACAGTTAGAATACTGGTGTTGAGCAGGTAATCTTTACCATGTTCACTCTCTCATTTAGATTAGCTCAAAGGATTATACAAATGAATGGACTTTTGATCTTATGATGGCGCTACAAGAAAACGTTTTGGGGGTTTTTTGTTTTTTGTGTGAAAATGAATTTCTGCACCAAATTTGGCTCCAATAAGTGGCTCTGCAAAGTCATTACAGATCATCGTCTTTGGACTATAAATGTCTGTATGAAAATATCTCGGAGGTTCATTTTAAATTTGCCTACATACAGTTTATGACTCTGTATTATGATGCTGGACTAACACAGTCATCTGTAGAACTATGCTGCTACCAGGCTGAGACAAATACGGCTTGATATTTCCAGAGACATAAACAGGGGATTAACTCATAAACGTTAAAAAATGCGGCAACAACTAAATCTTGAAATAAATTTTTTGATTTGAATTAAGTCAGAACTTAACTTTTAATTCTGTGTCTTCCCGCAACAAGCAGTGAGTGAATGAGTTCTCCATCGGATGTTTGCTCTGACAACAAGCACTGGCTGTGTGTTTCAGTTCAGACAGACTCACCAGTTTGGGAACTCAACTTTCTCTTATTTTTTTCCTGAGCTCAAGCTGACGTGTCTTCGCTTCTGTTTGCAAAGCCTTGGACAAATACGCTTCAGGTAAATGCTCAAATGGAACCTTGCACTTGGTTTAAGCGTGAACTTTAGCGTGCCGTTGTACCACAACCCTAAAAGAGTTACAAAATCTTAGTAATGTCCAGGAGAAAATATCTTATCATTAGCCACCATAAGCTACTGGTCATACTGGACCAAGTAATGTTGTAGTTTTTATCGCTTGTCGATTCCACAATTCATTGGTAAGAAGAAGAATGTGTTATTTCTGCTTTCATAAGTTACATAAGAATGTTGAAATTAAAAGCCTGTTTTCACACATTTCAAACCTAAAAATGAAAAGAACCTTTCTATGTGATGTGCTAATCAACATTTCAGCGGGTATGTAATTCAAACACCTCAGAGTCCACTTAAATGGCATTTCTAATAAAGCCACATTTTTATTTTATTTTTCTTCCTCACATGTTTTAAATGGTGTCCAAAGTGCTTTACAATGTGCTGCTCACTAACCCATTCACACACACACACACACACACACACACACACACAGATGGTGGTAAGATACTTTACATGGTGCTGGCAGCAGCAATTTGGACGTTCAGTATGTTGCCCAAGGATACGTCAACATTCAGACATGAATATCCGGGGATCAGACGACCTTCTGATTAGTAATCTACTGCTCTAGCTCCTGCACCACAGGATACGTTGTCTTTAATCTAGTCCATTAGTATGATTATTACATTAGATAATACATACTGAATTAACTTTAAACTGAGATGAGTGATGATAAACAGTTCCTTTTTTCAAACACAAAATGTTCTTTTCACTATTTTAGTTTTAGCTCTGCTCTTCCACAGAGACTAGATTAGCTCCTCTGTGGAGATAGTGTATGTGTAAAATAAAAAAAATAAAAAAAATAAATGAGGTGTCAGCCTGGAGAAGGCAGGTGTCACAACTTATGTCACGCTGTGCCATCATGAGGGCCATATGCTTTCCCTTCATGTCACCATGTTTTATGAAGGTTGTCAGTGGTGGCCCTGCCCCCCCCCTGTTGTTTTATTGTAAAACATCTGTACTGTATGAACTGAAACACGCTGTCACACAAGTGTAATTATTAAAAGTGATTTACTTAATTTTTTTTTTAAATATTACTTCATAATTTCACTGAATTATTTATCAGATTTTTTTATTTATTTATTGTACCTTGTCGAAGCCAACCTCAACTGCATAGAGAACCGTGCTTTTATTCGAAACCAGGCCTTTATTAAAGACAGACCATTATTTCTGATGCCCCCTTGTTTTCTATGTAGGATATTTATTTGAATTTTAATTTAAAAGCCTCTCTGTGATATTATCGTCTCCTTCTTTAAGTTGTCGTGGATGTTTTTTTTGTTTTCTTGACCACCATCAAACAAACTTCCTGCAAAAGACATTTCCATTAAAAGTCTTAGTACACATTAAAAGCCTCTCGAAGGGCACGATCCCTCCCTCTCCATACAGCCTTTTAATTAGAAACAAATGTGGACCGTGGGAATAATCAGCGCGAGCTTTATGGCGATTGCAAGAGACATAAAGGAGAAGCGATAGGAAATAATTAGTCAATGAAATCTGTGTTTCTGTTCAAAAGGAAAACTCAGAACGGCCGTGTATGGCAGCTGGTGAATGTGACACGACTCTGTTGTACTTACAGAATTAGTGCTGCTGAAAAGGACACTTTGCTGAATTCATTATGTAAGCTAAATGATTCCTTCACCGCCAATGTTTTCATCCAGCTTTTATCAGCAACAGGCCTTCATTTATTCATGTTGGCCATGCAGCCGGCACATGATTGGGTCTCCAGTTATTTGAAGCTTTTAACTGAAAAAAAATAATTTCTTCTTAATTTGAACCAGAGGTTTACATCCCAAAATTCGTTAAAACATTTTTTTTACCAATCACACAAATTCAGTGCACATAGGTCTAATTCATTCAACTTTTGGTCTCTCTGAGGATATCATGCCTCTGTAGAAACACACACACACCCAACACACACACACACACACAGGCCCTTTAGTCTTTTAAGCATCCATCAAAGAGAAACTGACCTTGAAACTGAAGCACAGCATGTCATTACGATCAGAGGATAATAAAACAACACAAGACTTTGTGCTTGCCATTGTGCCAATGGGATAACACACTGTCACTGTGAACTTGTAGCCAATGAATGTAAATCCAAGCTGAAACCTTTTGCCAAGGCTTATTACCCAGCACTGCATCCAACTGCCTAATTATCCCAAATTAGCTGACTCAGTGGATTATGGCATGAATTAGTTGTTATCAGAATCGTGCAGCAGTGCTGAATATTAACAATGTAATCTAATGGAAATGGGTTTTACACTAATGTCGGGGTACAGGGGTGGATACAGCATCTGTATCACGGTGCAACACAGCATCGGAAACTCTCCAATGTTCATGCTCATCAAAGTGTGTCTGAATTTGTTATGTTTCTCCACTTTATTTATTCAGGTGTTTCCTTTCATTTGCAACCCATCTGTTGAACCAGGGTATACCCTGTCAGCGGCAGCACTGCTTTACGCATCAGTAATACATTACCCCCCTACAATTCAAAATGTTGGAGACACACACCTGTTAATCATATTGCCGTATATACGTTTCATAACTTATAATAGACAAAACTCATATTCACATGAGGGCATATCGCAGCAGAGAAAGCAACGTTAGTCAGTACTCGTCTAATACAAAGAAACATGAGGTGTGTGCTGACCAGGTGCCATTGGATGATGATGTGGTAGCTTACCTGGAAAAGTTGTTGGTATACGTCATATTTTCCCTTTTTTTTCACTACATAGGCTCCTCCGTTAACATGAAAAATAAGTGTCAGAAAATAAGTTAATAGATAAGTGTTGGCAAATAATTCCTTATTTACACATGTAGCCTACACAGAGCATCACTATCAGTGATACTGAGTAGATACGGCTTTAAAATCAACCTGCTCAGGACGGTAATTTTCTGACTTTGTGGCAAACTAGTATCTGTCTGTAGCTTGAGTATTATCATAGTGGCTGTTATTAGCCATCATGCCATAATGCACCACAGCAAAACATCTATGAAGATGTTTTATGGTTTTATATCAGCCAATCTGAAACTATATTACAAAAATGACTGTCACCCAAAACAAATAACTTCACTACGAGCTGAAAAAAAAAGACAATTATGAGATCACATCACACTAATAAGAGCTTGTATTTTTATTTTTTTTCCTTTGTGCTGCACATTGAAACATATGAACCCAGCCTGGAAAACAGTGGCAGCCTCGCTGTGACCAGCAGATTCACATCAGTCTAAAAGATGGAGACAACTCAGCTGTTTGCCGATGTTACGAATGGCCAAATCAAAATGAAGGCACGGTCTAAAAGGCAGCTGTCTCTATCAAGGTTGCCGATCTAAGCAGACAATTTTCTTCTTGGAACTAAAAGGAATGAAATGAAACTGTTGTCGCTGATGCAGAGTCAAACGCAGTATACTGACAGTGACTCTATGGTCTTTTTCTTATTGGTGGGTCATCTATTTTTTTAATCACAAAGATCTCGGCCTTTTTTCTTTTCTTTTTTTTAATACCTTCAATGTGATGGGAATCCAGTGTACACCTGACAGCCTGAGACCTTCACAGTGTAGAAGAAAACATCACTGTGATTATTACTATTCTGCATGAGACACTCAGCACGAGGGAGAGGGGGGGAGTAAGAGGCCACATCTCCGCCTGCTAAAATCAATCTTGTGGAGGACTGTGAGTCCAGCATACTGATGAGCCTTCATTCACACGGATCCATGAATTTGTTGCTCTGTTGGCCTTCTGCTCGCAAAAAAAAACTGAAATTAATACCTCTTTGAAGTCATGTTATGCATCTGAATTAGACTACAGTAGGTGTTGTACATACAGTACATGGGTATTTATAGCACCACAAGCTGGCATGTATGTACATGGTCTCCATATGGTCAGAGAATTTCAATAGGCAAGACAAAGTGTGATAATATCTCTTTTTTTTTTCCCTCTAGACAGGCTTAGCATAATCCTCTTTTACCTAATTTACTATGCTGCTACTGTACATACATTGCTAGCAATGCCCTGGAATGACCACGTTATAAGCAAAACGCATCCCCGCAGCACGCCGTGTAATCCACCGCTGAGTCTTGGAACCCATGTTTCGCTGAAAAGGAGTCAATAGAAAGAGCTGACGGTGCATATTGTGAGATAACACAATAGAAGTCAGGTTGACTTTCCTCTCTGTTTTCTTGATGGTGTTGTAAGTGGTTGATGGCTGCTTGTAATGATCGGCCCCCCGGTTCAAGATTTTTTAAATTCGATCTGAGATAAACACACGCATTAGAGTCAGCAGCTGTCATATGGGCACAAAAGGAAAACGCTAGGTGTGTCACAGTAGAAGGAAAGAGAGGCACACAAAGTGATGCAGACAAGAGCAGCTCAGACCACTACAAAGGAACAATCTTCATGGCTTGTTGGCTGTGGTGTGAAAGGCCTGATTTATACTCACTGATAATGCTGATTCTTTCTTTTTTTTACACACATATATACAGTATAGTACATATAGCTATGGATATCTATATAAATTAAGCATTACTGATAAACCTGAGCAAACAGAAGGGAAAATGGGTTAAAACATGACAAAAAGACAATACAGGAGGTTCATTCATCAACATAAAATCTTGTTTCGCTCTCTCCCTCTTCTTGACTGGGTGGGGTCGGTCAGTCTCTACATGGCAAATCATGGATTAGTCTCCTGGCAGGGATTATAGAGTGGGCAGTAAAGATGATTAAAGACTTCTCCAATATTCTGCCTTTAGGGGGGGGGTAAATGGTGAGAAAAGGCAGAGCGAGTCGGGGAGAACGTGTGAGATAGAGAGCACACGGAGACGGGACATATTTCACTGCCAGCTCTCGCTCGTTTGTATTGTTGACTGCCACCGGCTCTGTGAGTGTAAATCAGGGGGAATATAACCCGTGCAGATTCACGCTGAAGTGACTTTTCATTGTTTTGCTCACAGGATGCACACGCAGTTAAAATGATCAGATTTTCTTTTCTCCAGTGATAGCTGCTTCTTTTACTTGATCAGTTAAAGGACTAATTGTCAAAAATCCTGCGTGGTGAGTTGGAACGAATGTTTCTGATAGTATCGTGTTCCTTTATTGTGCTGAAGTGAAAGGGAAACATGGGCGAATAAAGCAGCAGGTGTAGCTGATAGTCCAAATTCAAATATGACCCAAATCTTAACCAAAACTTAACCATTGTGTCGTAATTTAGATTTATATTGTTATGATATAATTGAAATTCTCATATATCCTCTTTTGATAAATGATAAATTCACTTTTATAAATGAGTCACTTTACAGCAATGAGTTTGAATTTATGTGTCACGTGCCAGAATGATTAAATAGGATGGGGGGAGAAATAACTGGTCATAATCTATTTAAATTAATTTTTAGTTTTGGTCACAGTGTGAGCTCTCCACAACAAAAAAAGATCAATTTTATCACGTTAAAATTTCTCCACATGAAGCACAAAAACTTGATATTTCATTCCGAGAAATCATATTTGGTTTAGTTTTTGTACATCAAGCGGCACTAAATACTACAGAAACCATGAGCCTCATCAGCTGCTGCGATGGAAGAGACATCAGCTCATCATTAAATCACACTCACAACTGTTTATCTTCGCAATCAGTAACAAAACGCTGTTCTGTAGTTGCAGCATTGATTCTAAATGTCAATTTCATGTCTTTTCCTTTCTTTTATTGTCTTGTTTTTTTGGTTTTTGTTTTTTTTTTGCAAAATTGCTTTTATTGCAATCCATAAGGAACAGATTGTTCTCTCAGTCTGTCTCATTATTCTAGTGTCATTAGCTGGAGGTACATGGAAAAGATGCCAGTTGCTTTGGGCATCACGCTTTTTATAGATCCTACAGGAGGGACCCTGCTTACAGTTTTATTCTTCATCTTAATGTCTTAATGTACAAATGCACGTGGATCCTTATGAACTGACTGAAATAATGAATTAGCAGAGACACAACAACACAAATTTCAGCTTGATGATTGGATGCTTCTTACTGCAGTGCGCTCTGGGGTTTCTAGCTGTCTCATTATGTACACACTCTCTACATGGAAAGCAAATTGGGAGTCACTGAGTTCCAAAAGTAAAATTATCGAACATTTTCTGCATAGATAATGCGTGGTGACTACTGGGGCTCTGAAGCTGAAATGGACATGAAACTCTCCCGGTTAAGTAATCAAAAGAGCAAAAGATTAGCAAAAAAAGATTGTGCACTTAAAAACATCAAGTGAGAATTCAATTATGTCTTCCAAAGAGCATTTTGGTGAGATAAGATGAAACATTATTTATCCTTATTTATTTTATATTAGGGGGGGGGGGGGGGGGGGGGGGGGGGGGATTCATGTGCTGCAGTAATGTAAGAAACAACCTGGAGAGGTAAGGAAAAGATAAAGAGCCGCTAAACGGTAAAAGAGGCAATTAAAGAAAATGGCATTCAAAAAAGATCAACGTTATGTACATTAAAATGCATAAAGCCATAAGCATGCTGGAGATCTGCAAATGCAAACGTGCAAAATCTGAAGGCCATATTGAGGTGGAGCTGTGTGTTGTTAAGAGTCACACTGAGGTGTATGAAACATAAGTATACTTATTATCCCTATATGCACTCACTGAATGTAGCATGTAAAAGCTTAAACCTGTGGAAATATCAAAATGCACAGATCAGTTCATCAGCTGAGAACGACCAGCGGCCCAAATATAATAAACTTAATAAAGTGACATATTAAGAGCCGTGCAGCGTTCAGCCTGGCTCATCTCCGCCATCGCTGCCAGGGACTACTACGCTACTTCTTCATCCACAGATTAAGGTCATACCGGACGCTACAGTGACTCACTATCACCTCAGTATGTATCATGTCCTGCAACACAACACAGAGCCGACTGTTACATCAAATCCTGGCCAAATCTTACATATTGCACCTTTAATCCAGCTGCCATGTAACACCACAGAAACTCAGATGCTCTCAGGACCTCTAGTGTCTTTCAAGGACACATACTGTATTCACCTCGCTTGGCCTCGAAATGGACCCCCTGTCCTTAAAGTTAAACCACGTTTGTCTTGTAGTCCCACAATGCCACAGCTCAATCCATGCATGCATCATCCGTACAGCCCTGGAGAGCAGTGTAGTACACATCTGGTGAATGAGTGGGTCAGTGTATGTTTTTACTATGTGTGTATGCGTGCGCGTGTTCATGTGTGTGAAGAGCCGAGAGTGACAGCTGGCTGGTGGTTGGCCAACAGAGGCCAGCTGATGCAGGGATAAGTGCCTTGGCAATAAACACACACTCTCTCTCTCTATCTCACACACCCAAAAGTGGGGCTCCTGCTGTATAATGCAAGATGCCGTGCGGCGCCGCAAAGCTGCAGAGACAGAGGCAGTAATGTGGCTGGGAAGGGTGTGAAAATATACATCCATATAACATGCTCTATTTAGAATCGGGAGCACACACACGGATGTAAACGCACACAGTCGCTACGGTGGAAAAAAGAAGTAAAACATATTTATTCTCTACATGTGTGAGCATCAAGACGACCAGAATGTTCCCCCGAGAGCAAACGTGGACACATTTTAAGATTTGATGACACATAGAGAGGTGGCAAGGAAAAAAAAAAGCTCTGCTGATACTGGTCCATCACTTTGGCAGAGCAGAAGTGTATGTGCGTGTATGCATGCGTGATCATGGCTTGTACTTTTGAACTCCCCTGCTCCCATTAGTCTACCAGAAACTCTACTTTAGAGTGTGTGTGTGTGTGTGTGTGTGTGTGTGTGTGTGTGTGTGTGTGTGTGTGTGCGTGTGTGTGTATAAGCAGGAGGGAGTGAGAGCAAGTAAAAGAAGCTTAATGATCAAAATCTGCAGGAGCAGAACCGTATTTCCCCCAGGCCTCTGAATGTGTCACTTGCTTTCAATGTCCTACTTTTTTTTTTTTTTTTTGACTTCTTTCTATTTCTTTGTCTTATTTCTGAAACAGCGTTGCTTACAGTAGTGGGCAGTTAGTGGATATGCTTCAAAGGAGGGGTCACCGACCTTTTTTAGAAGGATCACTTCTCCGACAGTCCTAGGAAATCACGATGTCCCATCAAATCATGAATTACTTTGCACCACTTCGTACGTATAATAAATGCTGTAAAATACAAAAAAATAAACTTTCTGATTTTTAAATCATTCTCATTTTATCATTGTCATTGTTTATCACTATTATTCATCGTGAGTGTACAATATGTGTGTGTTGATTTGTTCTGTACATGTGACATCATTGCACGTCTGTCCGTCCTGGGAGAGGGATTCCTCCTCTGTGGCTCTTCCTGAGGTTTCTTCCACCTTTTTCCCTGTTAAAAGGTTTTTTGGTGGGCAAGTTTTTCCTCACTCGAATCGAGGGTCTAAGGACAGAGGGTGTCACTCCCTGTACAGATTGTAAAGCCCTCTGAGACAAATGTATTTTGTGATTTTGGGCTATATAAATAAAATTTGATTTGATTTGATCATGAGCTGGTATTGGTTTCTTGGTCAGTTAGTGGGAAGCCTGGCATTGTTTACCAGTATTTTGTACTCTGGTGTGTAACTTGAACTTGAACTCTGAGTGAGTGTTGCAGATGTGGATCATGCATCATGTGAGGCGTCTTCTGCGCCCGCTAGCTTGTTTCATCGTTTGGTCATGCGCATCACACTGACCTTTGAACTATGCAAGGTCATAGTTTATTACTATTAAACAATTTTTAGAGGTTTTTTTCTTAATATATTGTCATCTCCAGTTTACGTGTAAGTGTGATTTAAACAAGAATAGCAATCAAAAAAAAAATAATGCTAACTGCTAGGTGGCGCTATTTGAGCTATTTTATAACAGGCCGGTGGACGACTCGTGGTCCCTACGGCAACCGACCCCTGCCTTAGAGGAACTGCATCTTAAGGCATGAGGTTTGTGTTATTCTATATTTTTCTTATTATTTAAGTTTAACTGAAAAATTAAACGTTTCAAAATAAATGTCCTTAAGGAGTTGGGGACTGTAGCGTTTGTTTGTGACTATTTTCAGTGGAATAATACATACATTTTTCACAGCTGGCATTTATGTGAGATCGATAATGAGAAAAACACAGAATAGCCTCGTCCTTTAAGGCCTTGGCGTCAACAGTCGGGTCATGGTGGCGACCTCGTCTTCAGTAGAAGACCACCCAGCTAGTAATTCTGACGTAACAGGACATGTTTAACAGAGGTGAACAACAATAACAGTAGTACTAAGTATTATCATTTTCACCAGTTTAACTCCTCCAGGCGCACATGCTGACAGAAAATAGAAGAAAACCAAATTAAACGTGCTGTGAGCACCCTTTGCCTTTAGAACAGTACCAGTTCTCCTTTGTATGTATGCTTGTATGTTTTTTAAACTCTGCAGTCAGTTGTTGTCACAGTTCTTCTGTGCATTCAGGTGTCTCAGCTGCTTCTGTCTCTCTGGGGGCCAAACCATCTGTTGCAGGACTCCTTGTTCCTCTTGTTGCTGAAGATAGTCCTTTATGTCGCTGACTGGATGTTTTGGAGTCATTGTCATGCTGCATAAGACATTTGGGACAGATCGGATGCCTCCTTGATGGTATTGTATAATGGATTCAGCCACTGGCAGCAATTATGCCAAACAAAGGATCGTAGCAGGAGAAACTTAGTGAGGCAAAGTTGGTTTCATTGCAGGGAAGGAATTCATTTTCTGCCCCTGCACCGAGAGCATTATACAATCCAAAACAAACGCTTTCATTTGCTGTCATGTCAAATCAAGTTATGTTTATTCGCATACTATATTGGCCCTTCTGGTTATCACATAATCTTGGGCTTCAAGGGAAAATAAAGTTTTATTAGTAAAATATGACCATCACCCGTTTATCTTACTAAGTACTGCCTGTGTATCCAACGTCTGATAGCACTTCTTCTTCTGTGCCATAGAGCTGAGTGACATGTGACTCCATGAAGATGAATATGGGCGTTGTGGTCTATTTAAAGACAATCCCACATACACCATTTTGCTACTGTAAATACTCACTACCGCAAATGTGTATCAATCCGCAGCTGAAAGGAGTCCCCAGTCAATACTCCTGTTTGAGTAACACTTGCTAAAAAGAACTAGTGCCCATCTGTTTTGTGATATGGCTGAGCGTTTTCTTTTTCAAATGAATCTATATATTTGTGATCTCATGAGGAAGTAATGTTCAATGTTTTCGTACATACTTGAAAAACTGTGAGCGTAATCATCGCCTCTTACCAGACACCCCCATTTTTCGTGCACAAAATAATGTACCCAAACTATGAAGGTTTCTGTTCTGTCCTTCATTTGAAAGTCACCTCTTTAAATTCTACAGTCAGAATGAGTGTAAGTGATCCTGAAGCAAAGTAACAGAGTGTCATCTAACAGGTTAGCCCTTGTGTTTTGTTTCCACTGGTATTATTTCTTCATTGTTTGGGTTCCCACCAACCCTACAGCTGTATATATATATATAAAATAATCATACTCTTTTTATTTATTAATTAAATGTCATTTATTTAATACAGTTAAGTATATTACAGAAACATTGAGAGACTCAGAGAGACTCAGTCTTTACAGGAACCACAAAAGTAGCATGACATTGTCTTCCAAAGGCGGAAGGCACGCACTCTCTTCTTCTTTCTTTTAACATTAAAGTCCTGGGCCTCCACGTCCTCCTGGAGTACTTCCAGTTCAATTATCCATGTATACAACCACATTGGTGTCAAATCTCAACATGGATGTTGTCATATTGGTAGTCTCCTCAACAAGCAAGACCTCTGGAGAAGCCTCCCTCTCCTCCAGAAGTCCCTGTGTTGGCCCCTCTAAAGGGCTGAGCTGAAGGTGAGCCTGGCTGGATGCAGCAGTCTGCACTTCAACCATGTCCTGGGTTGCAGAGATGACGCCCTCTCTGGAAAAGAAAGGGCTTTCATCACAGCACATCAGGTGGAAAGTCTTAAAGCGATGATCAAGATAGCTCTGACGATGTATTGTCCCGCGACTGTGCAGGCTGCAAGCAGAAGAGGTGTAGAGACATTATCGCTATTTTCAGGGGGAGCCAGTTTTCCACTATAAGCAAGCACTTGTTGACAGCGGCGAGGAGCCTCATCTTTTAAACGTTTCCTTGGGAAACACTCCAACTGATAACTGTAAGGTACGTAGTGTAAAGGTATTAAAGAACCACACCAGTGATTCTGCATACTTTAGGCCTTTTACTGCAAATCAAGTCTAGCCTACTTTGACTACTTTATTTTCTGCATCGTATGAAAATCAATTAGCAGACTTGAAACTTGCTTATTTTGTGTAATCCATCATAGCGTGCAGTGCCAGTCAAAAGTTTGAACACACCATCCAAAACCGAAAACTATTTTACTATATTATCTGCATGTTAAACGTGACAATAACTGAGTTCTGTGGTGCGTTCGGACAGAACCCAACTTAGCTACAGCTAAAGTATGTAGCTGATATATGGGCTGTTTAAGGCATGGAAGCATTAACAGTACAATGGCCAAATCCTTGCAAATAACACAAGGCAAAAATGTACAACGTGTTCTATCTAAACACCCCTAAGGACCCGATCACGCCTACTTTTTTTTTTTTTTTTTAAGCAATGCTGACTGAATCCTGACTCCAGCTCTGTACTGAACACACACACACACACACACATAATTCTGATATTTGGTTACTCTCAAAAAGAAAAAACATATTTCCCAAATGCTTCAGTGCAACAGTCTTCAGTTTTCTTCTTTCCTTTCTTTATCACAAGAAAAAACTGCTACACAGAAATGGAGGAACTTTAGCGTGCTGAAGGATGCCAGAGGTATGATGGTGTACGCATGCGGCTTCCCCGAGTATGTGCGAATGCGTGTCTGCGTGCATGCAGTTTGGGGGGGGGGGTCTCATTGTTTTTCACAGGAAGGTTTTAAAGGTTTCAAAGCTTTCTCTGGTGTTCGCTCTGTGCTCTCCCCAAAGACGAGACATTGATCTTTTACTTTCCAATGAGTTGTTTAGGAATAAAGGCGAAAAAAGAAAGAGGAGGAGGTGGAGGAGGAGGAGGAGGAGGTGGAGGTGTGCTAAAAAGGATGCTGCCCATCAGCATGCCAATACAGCGGAGGAGTGGAAGGAGTTTTACCTTAATGGATTTGAGAGGATACACTGAGATATGGTTCAATACTCTCAGAAGAACACTTCTTTTCACTTTGGATGAATATTGAGGCATGAATTTGAAGCAAATCCGTTCTTCACAGTTAACAGCGACGCCCTGCATAATGGTGTCACTGCTATCTAAATAAGTTAGGCACACACAGAAGCAGGATGAAGAATGTGCTGTCAGACACGTTATCTTATCTGTTTGGACAACCCGGCTCTCTCCTCGCTGTACTGGAATCGTATAAAGGCAGCAGTGTGGGGTTGCTTACGTCGCAGCTCTTCCAGTGGCGTTAAGACACTGGTAACATCCATCAGCCGCTGACCAGACATGCCCAATGACGGCCATCATTTTCACATTACAGACATCTAGAAGTGATTACCCCGATACAGCTGCTGCGCCGCTCTCCCCATCGACTGACATTAGCGCTGCTAGTCAACTCGGCTCGATTGCCGCCAATCGATTAGTGCCGGTTCTGAAGGAAGCTAGGAATGCCTCTGGGTATTGATCCAGCATTAGCGCAACCGTTAAGAGATATTGACCCTGAACGTCTCAGTGCGCCGGTGGCTTTGGGGGATGCAGCAATATACAATACGTGTCACTCTACAGTATACAATACACCACTGTCAGTCAGCGGCTGTAACATTAACACTCTCTGAATCATGTGTGAAGCCCACTTAGATGAATCTACACTCACCAGGGACTTTATAAAGAGCACCTGTGCAATCTATAATGCAGTCCTCTGCCTTGCATTCTACTTTACATGGTGGTGTCACATAATTTAAACACCACCATGTATGGCAATGCACTGTTAAGAGGTTGTGGTCATTTTTAATGTGTTTCTGTGAGATCAGATTGGATAATTCTGTCACCACTAACATATTTTTATTTCATATCTACCCTGTCAAGTCTCTTGTTATATCTATTTTTTGGTTGTTTTTTTTTTTTTTTTTGATTTATGTAACCCCACTGCTGCAACAATACCCACTGGGATTACTGATTATTGTCAGTGTGTGTGCTGCATGTTGCCCTGACACATGGGGAGATGTGCGTGAAAGGAACAACTGTACAGTAAGGGAAGTGGCTCACATGACTGCGTGACAGTGTGTATTATCTCATATCTTTTGAATCTGTGACTATGATGAATTTTCTTCAATGGGATCATAAAGCACAGCTTGAATCTGAGCGTCACATACATCAAACGTGCGTCCTGACAGCACTGTATCTGTGATCTCTTACTACAAGAAATATAACAATCTGCAGAGCTACGCCTCTCATCCAGCCTTTTAATTAATGCGATGATATTTTTGTGATAGAATTCTGTTTCTGCATGTGCTACTACCACAGTCAGAGGTTTTGTTTTTTTTGGGACAATATTAGTGCTGCAATCATAAGCCTCCGACCTATTTTCGAAGGGCTGCACCAGATTACTGTCGCACACTTTATTTTTAAGATACACCTACACAGCACTACAAATCCAGGTTGTTATCATATCCTGGTGCGATTGCGGAGGTTGTCATGAAATAACTAAAAATACAAGCCTGCTGTCTATGTGGAAATCCAGGAATTCATTTCGGTGATTATTCCTATCTTCTTTGCTATTTTGATTTTGATTTTTTGTGCAGCCCAGATTCTGGCGCTGAATTACTCACATTGTTCTTGGCTGCAGCACAAAACCTCAGGTAGCTGGGGATGCCAGTGCATGAGAGGCTGTGTTGAAAAGGAATTACTAATCAGGGACTGGCAAGGAAGTAGAGTGAGGTAGCATTAGAATAATGGAGCTGCAAAGGAGGCTGTATCATCATCAACAAATCTAAATCTTTCGCAGTGTGTACTTTTTTTAGAGGACCGCTGTTAATAAACTTCCCCAGGGCATGATTATTCTGATATGTATTTTCCTTTTGCGTCTAGTTTAGGAAAACATTTGTGTTGCTATTCAGCAGATAAAAACAGCAGCATATATATATATATATATATACATCAAATATGATGTATGAAATATTGACAAGTGGCAAAATGCTCCCTAAAGCTTGGAAAAACTGGCTACAAAAATATATTATATCTGTGTATGGTGTCATAGTGAAAGATAACCGATTCTATGTCTATGGCCCTGAGGGAAAGAACAGCATGCCAGATTTTTTTTTTTTTTTTTTTGCCTTTTCCATTCTGGTTGGACAATATCTATGACATGTTTGTCAGCATTTCAGATGTCATGGTCGTTGCCCTCCCTGATATACGGCTGCTGCTGCCGATCATCATTACAGGTCACATAAGTTGTTAAAGACCACAAGCTATGACTGGGTGTGGTTTAACGTATTGGTAACCGTTATCACCGTAATCTAGTAGCGACACATAAATGTATTGCAATCTGATCCTATCATAAGAGAAATGCACATAAATCAGTATTCAAACAGGCCAGCAGCGTAGCGTCTACCCCATAAAGAAAAAAAAAACTAAAAACTAAAAACTCTGTTACTTGTTTCTAGTGTTAATGAGTCGAGGACTGTGCGTCGAGCCCTTCAACTTCAGTGTCCCGACTTCAATCGACAACAGATAAAGTGAAAAGGCTTTAAAATGATACAAAGCCTCTGCTTTCCGGCTTTCCTCGCTTTTTTTCCTTCTTCTTCCCTTTCTTCCACTGGTTCAGTTCTAAGTCTTTGATTCCGCTGTGTCTTGAGCTATGCATCCAGCGAGTTGAGCAGCATCCCTAAATCTCATCTTTCATCTCTCCCGCACTTAGCACACACTCATTTCAGACGCTATCGGGCTTCTTTCTTTCCCCATGTTTCTTCTTGTCGATAGTCCTAACCTTGCCAGCCCGCTTGTCTTTTCCTGTTGTAGTCCCGAGATGTCAACACAAACTGTGAATCTGATATGAATCACATTGGAACTTACTGTCCACAGTTTTTACTCTGTTGTGGTGCAGTCCTACAGGCCCCTAGTGTCCAGATCACAGGGTTTCTCTGTGATTCCGGGCTTTCCATCCACCAACTCTTCAGCCGATCTCACTTCACACTCCCAGCACAGAGGCACAGAGTGATAATGATGTGAAAAATCAGGGGGTTTAAATTTAGAGTTACCGCTGCCTTAGCTGCATAAAGAGAGCCTGAGGGCCAGGCATAGGACTTTCCCCTTATACAATCCCCAGTGGATCGCTCTTTACCACAAACAAAATAAATAAATCAGAGCCAAGTACCCAGGAGCAGTGTCTGTGTGGGCGACCTCTCCTATTTTAAGAAACATGAGGACTTTTCTGTCTCTTTTTGATTCACTTTCCATCCCCACCCTCACTATTTTCTTCCTTTCTCATCCCCTCTTTTCTTCTTCAGCTCTCCATCTCATTGAATTCCAGCACGGCAAAATGTTGGTATTTATTCAGCTGATATAATTCGTGATTAGCGGAAAAGCTCTCCCCGTATATAGGGAAGGAGGGTGGTATAATCTACCAGGATTTAACACACCTCGGCTTCAAATGGGTTTGTTACTCTCAGGCTTTTTCCCTGCTTAAGTTTTCTCTAAACCAGCACAGAACACACACACACACATGCATGACCCAGCGAAAACACAAATATGAGGCTTTCCACTTGAAAAATGACCCCAGTGTTTTCCCGCAGGTGTCTGCTGTCGGAGCAGTGTGGATCTGTGGTTTGAATCTAGATCTTTGAGAGATAAGATACAGTACTTCATGCAGGCTGTCGCATACATACGGCTCTGCTTTTTAACCACCCCGCAATGATAAGTAGGCCGACAGCAGCTTTGCAGTCCAACACTCTGTCTGAATGCTAATGAGGATGCCTGCACAAACAGAGCAGCTTCCAGAGCTCCAGCAGCGAGCTGCGAGTAGACAAGTATTCTGAAGCTAATTTAATTTAATCCTGACCTCCTTTGCTCCTCTGCTCAGTGAGCAGTGGGGTGTGTTTTAGGGTTCAAGACCTCTGTGTGAATTTCCCACAGGTGCGTGCGATATGATATCCAAGCCAATTATTCAATGTGTCTCTTTATTATACCGGATTAAAACCAAAACAAGTGGTCATGTAGAGACTTTAAATCGAAAGCATCCTCAAAATGGCTTTTTGGGGTCATTTCCATCGATAGGTGGAAATTACGTAACATTAGCAAACCTTTAACTAGGTTTAGGTTTAGGTTATTATTACTGATGCAACATTTCAAAGCTCAGATTTTTCTTTGAAATGTAGTGGAGCAGAGTTAGAAAGTTACACCGAGGATTATGACTCAACACTTTACACATAGTAGTAGCGAAGCAGAAGAGAGAATGTATCAGGTGTCCGTGTTCACGTTCTCCTTCTGCTGGTATCAAACGCTCAATTTAAAACACAAAAAAATGTACTTCATAAGGTGGTTGATGTCTGCAACAAAATAACTGGCACTGTTGGTAACAGTTACGGTAGTGAAGGAGGTAGGAACCATCCTGTCTGATTGTTCCCATCCTTTACATCTGCCATGGTACTCCTCCTCAGACTTACGGATACAAACCCTCCTTTACACCCTCCTAAACTCTAGGAGGGAAAAGCAGTTATTGTTTCTTTTTATCTTTATTTTTTTCATTTTTACTGTGTATTAATTATTGGTGTTACTGTTGTATTCATGCGTGTTGTCTGTGTTTTATACGTGCTAAATGTAGTGACAAATAAAGTGATTGATTGATTATTATTTGATTGATATAGGCGTGATGGGTGTTTCTGTTTCTATCGCATGTGTGAGTCTTGCTGCCACTATCCTTCTGTCTATTCTACGGGACGTGGCTCATGAGAAAACAGATGGCATTGTGGGACGGGTTCCAGGGCGGCACTTCCTACCGCGCTGTCATCTCACTGGCACGGCCTCGGTCTTAATCAGACGCCCGATGGATGCCACTTTACACCTGCACACTGTCACTCAGCCAGAAAACACTGACGCTGACGACGATGATGTTGGGAACAGAAGGCTAGGAATGCCTCAACTTCCTCCTCTCCTCTCCTCTGCTCTGCTGTCTTTTTTCTTTTTTTGCTCGGAGGAGAGAAACAGACTGTGGGAAGCCAATCAAAGCTGACAAATGACAGCCAGAAATGGTTTAGAATTAGATTATCTACATTTATATCCATATTTCTTGTAAATGTGAGTTAAACAACCGCTAAATTCTTCTTTATATTTCAACCATTCACGACGTTGTAAAGTCATGCTAATCGCTTCTATTTGACTTTGTGAATGAGAAGTATCATTCTCAAGGCTCTGCGCCATCTGTTCATACTTTTTCCCTGATGTTTCTGAGCTAATTGCATTTAAAAGGCTTCTTTTTATTAGCCGACTCAGCGGGTTTCCAAAGTGTTTCTGGATCAAAGTATTGAATCACTATCAGGTTTTGAACCTGATATCAGCGCTTCAAATGATTACTGTACACGTAGAGTGTGCCTTTTATTATGTCGGGCTGTACCTGTTCCATAACTCTCATTCTGAGCACAACAACCCGTCAATAGCATCAAATATTTATCGTCGTACCTGTCTTCCATCAAAGCTATTGGCTGCCTTTGCCTGTCTTTGCCCTGAGGTAAGCACTACAATGTCAGAAAAGCGGGAGCTGAGAGAAAAGTCTATTATTTTTATTCACCCTCTCAATACTTGTACACTTTATACGTACATATGACCTTGCCGGTGCTAAGAGAACTTTTCAATTCAAGAACAAGCTGAACTCTCTCGTACCCTTATTGAATTCCAAAGCAGAGCGCTTGTCCAGTATTTTGATTGCAATCAACATGTTCAGACTGCAAAGCTATGACATTATGCCCAGCTTTCCTCGTCCTCCCCCTTTCTGCCTTATCAGCTGTTATTTGATTTCCAGCGGTGGTTACAGGCAGCTAATCTGGCCGGCCCGGCTCTGTACTGAAAAGTAGCGCTGCTGCAGGAATGACAAAGAGAGTGATAAGCTCAGGAGGAGCACTGTGGACCCAGCAGAGGGCTTGTGGGACTGAGGGTCAGATTTAAGGCCACTCGTCATCAAGCAATTAGGTTTGGTGAAAGGAGGTGACGTATCCTGCCGTGAGATGAGTTGAGCTGACTCAGAGCGCTAAATCTGATCTGCTAAGAGCTGAATATTCAAATATTTTTCATTTTGTTGCTTTGGTGCACTTTGGCACAGTGGTAGTCCACCAAAGGACAAGTTTGACACGCTAACATGCTCACAAGTGGCATTGTATATGTATAAAGTTTACCGTGCTGACCATTCTTAGTTTTGCATGTTGTCACGGTAACTTTAGCTAATTAGCACTAAAGACAAATTGCAGCTGAGGCCGAAGCATTGAAAGGTTTCAACAGCGACGTTTTCTTTTAGAAACAGTGTCCCTCCATAACCACACAGTCAGCAGTTTTCACTGTTTCTGTGGTAGGGGATAGTTCCAGCAGTTGTTGTTTTTGGAAAGAGATGATGGTGTTAAGATTAAAGTTAGTAACTGCACATAACTCATCATCAAAACCAAACATGTTACATGTTACTGTGTATGGATTAAGCTAATAAAAATTAATTAGTTAGATTTCAAGGTGTTGGGAGGTGTTGTTTTTCACTTTGGGTAGAGCCATGCTAGCTGTTTCTTTCCTGTTTACAGACTTTATAGCTAAGCTAGGCTAACCACATCCTTGCTCAGGAACCACAGTTAATGCAGAATCATTTACCTCGTCTAACTCTCCCAAAGTTTGTTGAACTATTCTCGTAAAAAAACAATTGTTGACATGTGTCGGACTATAAATACTGGTGGAATGCGCAATACTTCTCAACATATGTGATGCGCTTCCTGAAGGGATCACTTCTTGCATGCACGGTTCATATCTCTTCTATTTGAAGACATGTGACAAAACTGTGTAAGATCACGAATGGCAGAATTACATCGGGATCAAGCTGTCAGTCCAATGTACCGAGAGACCTTCTTGTCAACAAGAGCTCGATTCAATTGGTTAGGGATGTACCCGACTGTGATTGCTGTGTTCTCAGGAGTTCAAATGCAACAAAGGGAGAAACTGCTTCAGGGTTCAAAATAACTGCCCAAAAAAAACAACCCTGGGTTTAGGATTGAAGGATAGTAGAAACACACTTGGACCAAAAAAAAATTTATTATATGAGAGAAGAAATAGAAAAGAGCATATCCCGCCTTTCCAAACTGTTTGCCCGTCTTTCCACAGATGAACTTTAACTGGTCATCCCCTGGCAACCGTGGCTGAAACAAACAGGCGGGTACTTAAACTGGTGAATGAACAGCCTCTTTTAACTCCAGTCCCACTGCTTTTTATTTTTTATTGTTTTAGTGACATGAGAGGTCCTCTTAAAATGCCATCATCTAGTTCGTCAGATCCGGGAGGCGCTCCAGTGGCCCTTTTGAAATTCACTATTCTGGCACCTCCGACGTCTCCAGATAATCACAGACACAAAGAGAAACATACGCTTCCGGCCTGAGCAAAGACAAATCCGCTCGCAGCTTTAAAGGCTCATAGAGGTGCAACAAAATTAAAATGTAATGTAATCACTTTCTAAAAAAGCACACATGTTCCCCTGACCACTTTCTTCTAAAGGGGGAAGGATAGTCCCCTGTTTTCAAGGAAGCAGTTAGGCTGTCACATTAAAGGAGACCAAAGCCTCCACAGCAGCATTTCACAAGCCGTCTACTCTCAACAGCAAACAATTTAGAGAATTACTGAAAGGAGAAACGTTTTATCTGGATTCTGTGCTTTCATGACAGTTTGATTCAAAGTGTGTAGTTGTAGTGGATTTAGTTTTGCCACTGCCCATTATAGGAACCCTACAATCAAATGGAATTATACTAATGTCAAAAAAAGAAAAAAAAACATTGTCAGCTCTTGAGATTGCTCATGTGTTTATGTGCAAGTTTTGTAAATTGTACCTTGAATTTACATGTTCTATATTAATGATGCGTTGCAAGTACAAACAGACAGCATGGCGTGCTTTCAGTCCTTCCATCATTGTTGAAATTGAATCCAAGTGTATTTTTATGAATGAGCTCCCTGGGGTACTGGAGTCTAATTGGATTCCTAGTGTTTTACACAGTCTAATTAATTGTCTGCTCACTTCACCCGTTGAGTTTAACATCCTATTCCGACTGTCCGTCAACTCTTAGATGAGAGAAGGAGATCTGTTTGGACATCTCGTCTGGTTCATACTCCAGCACACAAAAATAAATTAGGGTTTTTTAGCTTAATATATGAATATATACTGTTACTTAATATTCTTTTTGTCAATGAATGACATAAAGATAATATTACAAAGGTGTTCTATTGGAGCAATAACGCTACCAATTATGCAAAACCCTGTTTTTAAGTAATTCAGTGACGCATGGAAATTCCTTCATGCAGATGTCCCATTGCCTGAAAGCCAAAAATCATACCTAAATGACAAAATATGTTGTTTGTCAGTGTTTAATATGATATATTATTTTTTATCTGCAGTTTCTGTAGTTAAGGCACACACTGGCATTAGATATAAATTGTGAAATGCGAAATCCTCCAGTATGAACCCCGGTATTCCTAGCATCCAATTACCAACGTTGGCTTCTTGTTGCGGTAGCCTCTTTTCCTAACCATAACCATAACCATACCTCAACTCTAGTTTATTTGCCATAACCAGGATCTTATTCCAACCTTTAAGGCATCAGTATAATAAAGTATCTCCCTGCTACACCTTTCCGCTGTCTTTTTGAACCTTTCCGAAATAAATCCAAAATGTAGGTCCGCTTCATGAGAAGGTACCTAGTATTTGGTATAGGTTTGTTTTGTTCATTCATGACGCAGTTTCTTCTGTCACTTTTTCAGTACACAAACTAGCTCAATGCCAGGAATGTGATTGAGGTAAATCTGTCTGAAGGTTGCCTGCAAAGTGCATGCTTAGGTGGACGCGCATACCCCAGCATTAATCACATCATAGTTGCCGTGCACAGATATTTGTAAGAAGATGACAAAATGTCACCACTGAACATAATCTGGGGCTTTGCAGAATCTTCCCAGATCAGCATCTTGTCTGGTAATAGGTTCGATATGGACAAACTACTGATGCTGTCATTTTGTTTTTTTCTGGGAAGGAAAGTCAGTTTAAATCTATTTCTAAATGCTTCAGATCTGTGTTGAATCTCCCTCAGCATGCAGCATTACTGATATGTGTGTCCATAACCAAGCTGTAGCCCACACAGCCCTGCTTGTCCTGAATTCATCACATTCATCTTTTTCCCCCCATTTCTCTACTTTTTCTTTCTTTCCCTCCTGCTCTCTGATGTTCTGTAGGTGCATTCTCTCTATCGCTATCTGTTCCATTTAGTCTCCGTATCTGCACATTTTAATGAAAGAGCACCAGTCATCTTGTATTTTAATCAAATACATTACACTTCCGCCATGATTCAGTGCCCACAGCTGTGGGCCTTTAGAGAAAGATATTATAAAACCCATCCGACGGTTGCTACAGCACAGGTTCTGTCTAATGCATCCATGTAGCTTATCACCATTTCCACTACTGGTGGCGATAAAATAGCACTCTTGACATATTAAAACGTATTTTGTTTTTTTGCTTGGATGTTAGAGTGTCTGTCAGCTAAAACCCTTTTTTTCATTAGCTAACAAAGGCTTTTATATTTAAAACGTAAATGGAGCAATACTGCAGCCAAATAGCTGAACATATACAGTAGTTAGTGAAGACCTCTTCTTGTAACAAGGGGTCATTTACTCTATTGATCTGCGTGTTCAGGTAATGATGATGTTCCTTGTGTTTTCTCATTAACAGCATGCTACTGATGTGTTCTATTACCGTACCTGCCTGCTACTACAAAGTCTGCGCCAGACAGTCAACAATCTCCTTTATGACTTGTTTACGTTTGCAAAGCCATTACCTCTAATGTGGCGGTGCGTCGCGATCATCACCATCCGTTACGAGGAGGACCGTTGTCCTTTTCGGCTCCATCGTTTTCGGAAACTTCTCGGAACAAATTAAAAGCAAGAGGCTGTTGGATCAAAATAGGGCGTGTTAGAGGGGTTACGGGAGACACACAGCAGTGACACATGTCAGGAGAGGGTGTGATTTACACTAATGAACGTAGAAAACCTCAGTATATATTATACACATGCATGCACTAGGCTAGCGGTGTGTTCCTGCACTAAATACCGCTGGCTGTGAACTCTTCTCGCTGCTACGCATCTGAAACAACTGATCCTGTTTACTGGAGTGTGTTTTTGGGGGAAATGTTGTGTCAGCTGTCAGGCTCAGCGTTGATGCCGTTTGTTTGATTTCAGTCTAAACTCAAGCGGCACTGGCAGCTTCATCTGTGTTTTTTTGATAGACACCGAACAACACGTTGTTATATAGTTATATAAGAATGTAATGAAACTCAACAGGAGGATCAGGGGGGATGTCAATCAATTCCTGCCTGCACACACCCACACAATCCTGAGAGGAGGTCTAATTAGGTGAAACAAACAGCGAGTAGGGTCAAGTGGTAGGGTAACAAATGCAGCCTGGTTAGATGTTTAGTCAAGATTACTGGGAAAGAGATCAGTTAATTACTTGAATGGACAATGAGTATGAATTCTACAGTATATATATATAACTTGATTAGACGGTTGACTTAAAGTGTGAGGCTGGATTATTCTTCTCATTGTCAACAAATCCCATGAAAACGCCCAAAGCAATAAAGTGTTAGCCTCTAAATACCTTCTAACTTTCCTGTCTGTCGCACTATTAATAAATCTGTCTGTCTAAAAAAGAAGAAAAAAAAAGAGTCTTAATAATTTCCCAAAACAGCTGAACACTGTAGTTTTTAATAAACGTTATTCAAGCAGGAGGGAAAAGTGTATTTGATGGGGACTGTTTTAATGTCACTTGACAAGGTGCGATTATTGCTTCTTACAACTCGCTTTTTACAGCACCCTGAACTCTGTTATGTGAAAAAAAAACAAAAAAAACATCCAACACCAAAAAAAAACCATACATTTCAGGAATAAAAAGCAAATCACAAAGTATCACACCTCCAATTGTGGAAATGATACTTTTGCTGTTTTTTAATCCTTTATTCAATAGTAAAGAAGACTTGCGTAGGAGGAGACAGAAGGTTCTATCAGTGTTGTTGTAACTCAGGTCACTAATAAAAAAAAATAAAAAAAATATTGTGTCTACGAATATATATGTATTGTGTCTATTGTAGAGAAAGATTTATGGCATTACTGTCCACAAGAGACTGAAGTGCACTGACGCATTTCTTGATGTGATTTTGAAGTCATTAGTATAAAAGTGAAGACGAGCTGGACAGCTGAGTGTTTTTTATTTATTCCCCTCGCAGAATAATACACAACTTCACTGCTTTTCTGACAGGCGGGATTGATTTTTATGAATAGACAACAGGAGCCTGAGCGATATTTCTGAAACACATTCAGCACGGAGACTGAAAGTGTGAACTGAACTCCACGATTTGCTTGTAATAATTACTTTGCTACTCGCCGAAGTGTTGAGACTCAGGAGAATAATGCGAAAGCAGATTGGAATATAGCGGCTTTGCTTTGTTTGCAACCTTTTCCACTGCATTGACTTTGCCTGGTAATTGTTGCAGCTTGAAACATGACAAATGAAGTAAGTAAGTTTCACTCGTGTGTGTGTGTGTGTGTGTGTGTGTGTGTGTGTGTGTGTGTGACACTGGCTCCCACCAGCTGGCTAAATGTGGCTAAATGTGGCTAAAAGTGATCTCTCTCAACTCTTTCTCACATGACTTTACAATTTTACCTCAAATATGAATGACTTTTTTTATTTTTTCATAATCTACTCTTAAACCATTTGTTTTGTTTTTCCTGAAATCATCATTTAAAAGTTGCTCATTTGCTCTGATTACATCACATAAAGCTACCGTGATGTTCTGTTTTGCTGTTGTGGGTACTTCACTTCACTAGCCGCCCATTATCGATCCCAGGAGATACAAGGATTACCAATTAGAAAAGACCTGCTTTTTTTTTCTTTTTTCTTTTTCTTTTTTTTCTATTGTATACGCTCACTTAGCGGTCGCTATATATCTCGCTTTCTCTGTGAGACAAAGTCATTCCAACCACACTGCACTACCCGCACCTCCCAGACTGCCTCTAGCCATTTACCTTGACATAAGCAATCAGCCTGAACAACAGATACTGTAAAGTAAAAAAAACCCGTCATCTTGAGTGTTTGCTATGTGCAGCAGTCACATGAAACAATAGTGTGAAGATATAATTCAGTATTCCAGCTGCTCTTTCTCTGTTCTGTGCTTCATAATTGTGCTTCGTGATGAAAATGTCCACACGCTTGTACACACAGTTTTTCATTATTAGGCCCCTTAGTGCCAATTTAGACAAATCTTAATTGGAACTATATACACATCTATATTTGCTGATTCATCACCACGTCTGACAACTTTCACATTACACATTTGAATGTATTGAAAATACAAATTAGAGCAACTCAAGTAGTGTTGTGTGAATATCTAACTGAACCTGTTCAGGTTCGGGTGTCCACACGCGTCCATCATTACCAGGCTGCTCCATGGTCTTCATTTCTGCTGCCTTTCAGAGGAACGACCCACAGAGTCTGTTGACCTCTTCACCACTTTTTCCTCATTTATAACCAAATCAGGTCTTAAAGGGGGGAAAACCTAAAAAAGACTTTTCATTTACTCACCCCGCTTCACCTTTTACCAACACACTTCAATCCTCCAGCTCCACCACATACTTATCTTCGCTTTGCATCGCTCCCTCTTCCGCTCTCTTTTTCTCCTTTCAAATCATTGATTTTTAGAGGTTCTATAAAATATTTACAATGTGTGGGCAGACTTCTTTCTCTGGGAATTTAGAGGAGGAGGGGGGAGGGAGGGGGGGTCGATCACTTTGAAAGCGGAGTTAGTGGTAAAAGGAATAAGGGAGTGGAAAGACGAAAGGCAGATGAGAGCGATGGAAGTCCACCCAGACTCCTGCAGTGTATATCGATGCTTCACTGTCAAACAACTCCCAATTATCATTATGATAAATTCTTTGCATTCTCGTGAGCATATTCTGGTGATTTCCGATGATTTCTTTTTTTTTTTTTATCTCTACCTATGCTTTATTTGCACTTGAGGCTCTCGCTTGTCTGTTGAAATATTGTTGCAGTTTACAATATTGCGTCTTGCTGCCTGCTTAGATTGCTGCCTAATTAAATAAAGCCCTCGGGTGCGTTCCTGCATAAAATCACTGAGCTCTGCTGATGAGAGAAAGACTCAACGAAAAACTTGACTTCCAAAGCTGTCGAAAATACAAGACAACGTCTCCTTATTACTGAAACTGAAGCTCGTGCAGCTGCAGAAGACTTCAGAAGAACCTGATTATCCTCATTTCTTCTTTTTTTAAGTTCTTACTAAAAATAAAAAATAATTAAAATAAAAAGATTCATGGCTCTGTCAGACAAAAGACAAAATGCACTTTTATTATTTATAACTATAATTGAAATAGTAAACATCATTATCATGCTGTCTGGTTGGATTTCTTCCTTCTTTTCTGCAGGAACCTGCAGTCAAAATGACGTTTTTTGAATAAACACATATTGACATTCATTACCTAAATATATCATTTGAGTAATGAGGTTCGTGGTTTCATCCACATGCTGCACCTCATTAAGAGCAACACAAGAACAACTGCAGTTACTGTCCTCTTCCCACAGAGAGTTCTGTGTGTGAATTCATTTTTAATATGCGGAAAGTGGGGAGTATTCGAGCATAGAAGTGTGTTAAATTGCTTTTTAATAACTTAAAATGTAAGAAATTACAAGTTGATTTAGCGGGAGTTTGGTGGGCAGATAGCCTCTGGTGGAATAATCAGCTGATTACAGTTTCTCAGTGATCCTCAGCTGGAATTTCTGCAATTAAATTAGGTTGGGGGTTTTTTTTTATGTTTTTTTAGTCCACTTGATACTTTATCATTATGCAGGAGGACATTTGGTTTGCAGGCACGCATAAAGCCAGTCTGTGTCGTGTTTAAAAGAAGAAGTGGTGCGTTGGTTGATTGTGTTAGAAATGAAATGTCGAACTCATAATGTGTCCGTCCTCGTTTCAGTACACTCGGGGGGTTTTGCTGCTACACCTTTATTTGGTCTGGTATGATCAGTGTCTCGTGGTTACATAATATCAGCTAACTTTAGATAAAAACTGCTGTGTAACTGACATTACTGATCCAGTCTGACCACTCTGTAATTAGGTTGCTTCTCATCTAGAATATGCTTTGATTTGTTATTGACTCTTCCTCATCTTGCTCTTCCTCAGGTGGGAGGGACAATGTACAACACGGGCCGCCACGTCTCTCTGCGATTGGACAAGGAGCACCTGGTCAACATCTCTGGTGGGCCAATGACATACAGCCATCGTCTGGAGGAGATCCGGCTACACTTTGGCAGCGAGGATGGCCAGGGCTCCGAACACCTGCTGAATGGACAGGCCTTCTCTGGAGAGGTGTGTGTGTGTGTGTGTGTGTGTGTGTTGTCCAGGTATTTCTTCACGATGTGGGGATGTAATCTGTTTCCACAGTCAGACTGCCCCTAGGTTTAAAGACTTGGTTTAAAGTTAAGGGAATTTTAGGGTTATGTTAAGGTTAGAGTAAGGGTTCAGGTTAGGGTAAGTCTCCATGAAATGAATGCAAGTCGATGTAAATACCTTAAAAGTGCCATAAGTGTACCGGTGTGTTCTTACCTGTGTGTGGCACTTGACTAAAAATTGACTTTTATGGAAGATGACAGGCCAAGATAACTGCAGTACACACAAAACCAGGCGAGTGCTGTGTGTGTATGTGTGTGCGTGTGTGTGCATGTGTGTGTGTGTGCGTGTCTGCAGTGAGGCTGGAACTCACCTCATTTCAGCAGCAGCATGAGTTCTGCCATGATGAGTTTGTCAGCCCAGGTTTTTCAAAAACATCAAGGTGAAAATGGAAATACTTCTCTGTTAATTACACACGTCTCCATGGTTACTGACATACTCCAAAGCATCCTGAGATGAAACAGAACCATCATCACTTTCTCGCTGGATAGCATTACAGTGAATTGGACACTTCATAGCATGTCATTGACAGGTAACTGTCACGCTGACTGATAGCTTTCATTTCTGGCAGCAGAGTACAAACTATATAGTATAAACAAAACATCATATAACATATATAAACAAGTTGTTATGCAGATTGTTACGCTACTTCTCACCTTGTTGTAGAACCCCATCCCACGCTGTGCTTCTGGCTAAAGAGAACACACAAGGGCTTATCAGTGTCGTTGCTGACAGCTAGCGTTAGGGTTAGGGTTACATTCAGGTAACTGCTGTTTCTTGCAGGTGATGGTACGGACTCAGTCCAAGTTAAATAGTGCAATAACAGGTGGACAGGGTGATGGCAGAGGTTTAGTTAGAGGTTAGTTTATCATCAAAATGAAGCTGTTCTTTTAAGGCAAAATGGGTTGTAAAAGTTGCATAATGTTGCTTTAAGATCAATAGTCTGAATTGGACCTCGACATATGAAAACATTAATTTCAGATTCTTGAAAGTTTTTTTACACACTTTAATGACCCACAATTCCCTCAATCTGCAGAGACGGCATGCGATGTTCTGAAATGGTTCTAACATGCCGGCGGTGGAATGAATGCATGCGTTAAGCGGTAACGAACTTGTCTCGGAGATAAAGGTGAAACATTTGATTCTTTTCACGCACACACACCTCACACACACCTCGCACATGCCTCGCACACACCTCGCACACGCCTCGCACACACCTCACACACGCCTCGCACACACCTCACACACGCCTCACACACACGCCGCCGCACGCTGCCATTTTAAAATCTCTGAAACAATTAGCTTCCCTTAGCTTTGGTTGTTCAATAAAATCATGAGTCACTCCACTGCTGCATTCCACTATCATCATTATATCAATAACCAATTTGTGTGGCAACAAAATAATTGCAGTCTTGACAGGCAAATGTATTATAATTAATGATAATAATATATCCTCCCCCAGAGTCTGAGAGCTGATATTCAAATCATAATAAAAACAAGTGTTTACTGCATCCTTCAGGGAGGAAAGAGATGTAACCCACACCTCTCTCACTCTCGTTCTCTCTCTCACACACACACACACACAGAGAGAGAGAGAGATAGAGAGAGAGAGTTTATGGAACCTTCCTTCAGGGCTTCATGTTTTATTTCACCCGTCCCTTCACTCAGTGATTTGTCCTTTGTGGGTTAACACTGTGTTGGAGGAGTTGTTCTGAACCCAGCAGAGAGACTGTGAAGGGGTTTGCCAAGTGTTACTGTGTCTGAAATGTGATGTCACCCCGTTGCCATGCTGCAAAACAGCACCAAAGCAGGCAGATGAGAAGGATAAAGGTTGTGTTGATGGCGAATGCATCATTTCAATAGAGGATGGGGGGAAGATTGCTCTGTGACCGCGGCCTTGCTCGACGGCGTGTGCTCCAAATTCAGTGTCTCGTCGGTATCAGAGTCTGTATTTGAGAAATTCACAGCAGAATAACTGGCAGCACTGATAGTTGTAGCTGCTGCTACTGTAGAACTGGCAAACCGCAGGGAAAACAAGTTCAAGAGAGGTTGCTAACAGATGTTTGTTTTTTTCTAACATCCCATTCCCTTTTGCCATGTTCTCCCCTCTCAAACAACTGCTTCTGAGTGAAACTGCAACTAGAAAACATACTCCACCAACCTCCCCCGATACCCCACCCCAGCCTTTCTCCGAGCCAAAAACGGCGACTTCAGCGTCCAATAAGATGTTTCATAATGAAAATGCATAAAATCCTCTTTCTTTGGATGCCTCTCGCCCCCGTCTGCAGACGAGTGGTGGCTGTGCATGTCCTTGAAACATAAACAAAGAGAGAAATATTAAAACTTTTTAAAGCAAAGCATCCTTCTGAAATGGCAGCCTGTGGGAGGATACAGGGTGTGTGTGTGTTTGGCATTAACACTCCAAAGCTTAAATCACTCCTTTATATCTCCTAACCCATCATGCCCTTTCCTCTGCTTTCAATTTTTCCTGCTGATGTGTGTGTGTGCATGCGTGCGTGCGTGTGTGTTTTCTTTATTCAACATAGTAGCAAAAGATTCAAACGTTAAAAAAAAAAAAACACATTATACCAATTACATCTCTCAGATGGTACAAACACACATATAGAAAATAAACCCATCAAATGAAAATTATCAGCATCAACAACGAAATATTCAAATATTGCAGACTTTGTTGGGTTAACCGGTGCATCAAAGATGTAATTATCTACTTTATCTACACATGCATTTGTATGCATAGGATTTCTTATCATTCCTCAACATGTGCGTACGTTTATGCAGACGACTGTATGACCAGCACACGCAATAATATCCTCATGATGTTTGACTGTGACTGCAGGAATATCCTGCAAGTCTCCTCACGCTTGATGTGACAAAAACAGTACAGTTTGTTGACAGAAATGAAAGCCTTAACTTCCTGACTACCGGGGAAAAAAACATTACACATTAAATCCGATATCAAAATCAGCCCCGTGTTGAGAGAATATACCAAACAGTAGAAAATAGATCCAAATCATCTGCATACATAAGATGATTAATTATGAGATTACCGAGAACACCGTGTGCGATTTTCTAGAGGTCTGAATATAATGTGTGTTTATGAGTGTGTTTATGAGTGTGTTTATGAGTGTGTTTATGAGTGTGTGAGGGAGAGACTACTGTTGTGCTATGTTACGGCTGGCTGGCTGCTGACATACAAAAGATGCCAGTACCCGGGGGTTAATTTATGCTCTGTGTGTGTGTGTGTGTGTGTGCGCGCGTGCCTGTGTGTGTGTGGTGGGGATGCGTGTTCAGCTCTGCTTCCCTGGAGCTGCTTCAAAGTCTAATCTGAAAATGAAACACCTTGGTCTTTTAATAAGTGCTAAAATATTCCAAATAATATTCCTCCAATGCAGGTCGGCTCATGTTCTTATAAAGTCAGAAAACACTCAGCCGTCCTATTATGCCCTGATGAATAAATAGAAAGTTTCTCTTTTTATTTATATGGCAACATGTGAATAAATGAGGGGAATAGTAGTGTTTTATTTTATGTTTGACATAAAATACACAAAATCTGATCGGCCCCTTGATATCAATATTTCTATACCATTATTGTTTTTTTTTAAATTTGACAAAATTCCATGAAACCCTGGATAATAATGACGAATCACTGTGGCATAAAATGTGAAGACGATCAGTTTAAAGGACCAAACTGGTGAATGTTTGGGTTTATACTGTACCGTTATGCCAACACATCTTCTAAAGATTGATTGCTGTACTTCCAGGTAATCACTGCTGCGTGTTTATTTCGGTCCACTGTACTTGAGGCACAGGTGATCCATCACGGGGAAAAAGTTATGTTGAAGTGCAGTCGCGCAGGGACTGTATTGCAAACACTTGCTGCTGGTGCGTTCAAGGACGCACTGAAATTTCAGTGAGCCAACTTAAAAAAAAAATCAACTTTAACACTACACACAGTCAGATTTGTATCTGGTTTATAGTTTTCCATACTTTGTTTTATTGTTTGTCTTCTAAACATAATTTTCTGACAATATCTTTAACTGTATGGTCATTGAGAGGAAATCTGTCTTGCAGCCAGCTAAAATATAGAACTCAGAGAGACTACGATACATAAAAAATTCAAACATCAGATCTCACACTGCAAATATGTCATATATTTCAGCTTTAAAATAAAAAATATATGATAATATAAGCACTAAATTACACTGCAGTTTTCCTGTTTCATAAACAACAGTGTCCCTGGTTTGAGTCTGGCTGGGAACCTTTGCTGTATGCCCTGTCTGCCTAGTTCTTGTCGTCTCTGTTTTTGTCAACTCTCTTATTAAAAAGTCCCCCTGCAAAATAAATAAATAAATAAATGCACAAGCATTTAGACACGCTTCATGTTCACAACTGCCATGTGACAAAAATGATAAAATGTCAGCTTGATTTAAATGCTGTAATAAAATGGATGAAAACAACTAAACTGCTAACTATATTGCATTCATAATTCCCACATTTTGTGTGAAATGTAATGTCGGCAGAATCACTATTTTTTGGTGAGAGAATGTTGTTAATCAACGTATTGGATAAGTTGCAACAAATGAGTGTGTGAGTGAAATGTTTAAAGACAACGTACCTAGATTAGTTTTCCAACAAAACATTCAATCTAGTCGCACAATATGCACGATCCTACTAAACTACAGCAATATTAAACCTTTAATGGTTGTGTTGAGACTCTTAGCTGAGGTTACAGATAAAGGTCTGCAGTGACTTGTGTTTCTTAACATTTAAGCCGATCTTTCACTGAACTTCATCAAAGCGCTTTTGTGGTCAAACCCTGAATTGGTGCCCCCCCCCCAACTGACTGGCACCTCCGCCACAGTGTCCCGCTGCTAGCTAAAAGCTATCGTTTGGAAAATGGTTAGCAATAATAGAAGAATGATATAAGTCGTTTTTTACAAAAACATGCAATCAAACAAACACCTTCACATACAGGATTTCAGAACTGGTCCAGTGTGTAATATTTTCATATTGACCTTGTGCAGCTTTTTCACAGGGCTAACATTTAAAACAAAATGACAGTATAAACGTTAAAACTCCACTCCGACATCTTGTAGTTTTTATCACAGGTGACCATGTTGATCAAAAGCATCGGGGAAAACGTGTTTTAGAGAAAGGCCGACACTGAAGCCTTTTCAGTTTGCTGTAACTCTGTTGCTCTTCAATACCTCAAAATCTGAGAACTGTCATCTTTTAAAGAGCTATCATCTTTCAGACCAGGAGTGAGGAAGGAAATCTCTATTATAACCCATAACAATACCTCCAAAGACCTTCTATTAATTCTTTTCCCTTCATTTTTCACCAGCATCACACGAGACTCTGCAATATGGAAAAAATTAAAAAAGCAAATAATATTGATCAGATCTTTGCTTCACCTGAGACGTGTAATGAAATTACGAATTGATCCGTCTATCAACCGTTATTGACATCAGCTGACGAAATAATATGATGGACAGAAATTTTTACAGCGGTCCATTCAGATGATTTTAGTGTAAACAGATTAAATTAGGATTAATGAATTCAACAGAGAGTTAGCCCCATGCTAAAGAGGGGATACGGCTTTATGTAATACAAATCTTGTTAAGTGTTTGAGAAGCATTCGCTATAGACTGCTGTTCCAAAACATGTCCGCAGTGTCCTAATCGTGGTGGATTTTGTATCAAAATCATATAAGAACATCACAGCATAGCTCGTTCTGAGGAAAACAAACTGAAGAAAGACAACTAAATTTGGGATTATGTTCAATTAGCAATGCAGGGTGATGTGCATTAACGCAGATAATGGATTGAAAGATGATGATTTCTGAAAATGTCAGCTTGCGCTTTAGCTGTGTTCTGTCATGCCAGTCGAGCACCTGCATAAAAAAAAAGCTACACATTACCAGAGTGTGACGGGTGTGTGTGTGGTTGGATGGCTTGTCTGTTTGTTAGTTTTATGGATCTACACTTCAGTTCATCTAAAGGAGGGAGGCTGGATGGATGGAAGTTGAGATGGAGAGCGTCGTTTCCAGCCCAGCGCTTTGAAACCCCTCTCACCGTTAGTGCTGAACACCTCTCTTCTGCTATCGACTTGCTGTCTTCATATTTCCCTCCCCCCAGGGCCAGGCCAGCCATCATGCCATAAAGAGCCTGTCATGACCCCTTCAGACACTAATACACACTACAGAGAGCACCGGCTAGCCGGGCAGTAGTCAGTGTTGTTTCAATCCATTCTGTTCACTGTTGCTTCCTGCACAGATTTCATTGCAGGTTTAACCAACTGAATCCTATAAACTTGTGACAGTAGCCAAGGAGCCACTCAAACAGCTGGTTTCCAATGGAAACCTTTAGTTTAAAGTAGTAATTTTGGGCCAAATGTTGTTGCAGAGGCTTTTCCGTGTTTTCAAGATTCCACTGAACAAGCAGAAAGCTTCTATATTGACTAAAAATGGATCAGATCTGATCTCGATCTTTGAGTTTGACTTATTTTCTAACTGTACCTAAATGGATTCAAATGGTTTGGATTTGATTAGCAGCAGATGTGATACTGTTTTCATATTTAGTAATATGCTATCCAACCCCGAACCTAATTTGCAACCTAACTCTTTATTATCAGTCATAACCTGCATCTCATGTCATCACAATCTGTTCAATAGGCATCAGGAACAGGATGTTATGGCTGGATTTTAATAGGCTGTACCTGTTTAACGGATAGAGGTATTATTTTATTCTGTAGTCGGTGTTTGAATAGAAGGACACTGATAAATGAGGTTCTGCTGCAGGCTCAGAGGCCTCACCAATATGCAGTCACGCCTTTCTTCAGCTGGTTCTGTATCTAATTATGACCTCTATTTTCTCCCTTGTTCACCCTGCGTCTCCTCCTTCTTTTTTCTTCTCCATTTGGCAGACATTCTCACTTTATTATGGCCCACACTGGCCTTTTATTGCCCACCGGCAGCAAACTTTGCACAATTTGTCATTGAGGCAGTGAGGATGAGTCCTTTTGGCTGCCTCTGCCGCTCTCAACTAAAAATCTAATCAGATCAACGTACGGCCCTAATCACTTCCTCTCTCTCCTTGATTGCATTTATAGATGTTCTGTCGCTCTGCGCTCCCCCAGTCGAGCATTTTATAATTACTCTCCTCTTATATTTGTTTATTTATATCCTCCGGTACAGTATGAGCCAAGCCCTATGCCAATGAGCGAGGATGAGAAGTTTATGGAGGTGGGGAGTGAAACAGAGAGCCTTTGGGAAAGATCTGAAATCATTGCCACCGCTTTGTGCTGGAAATAAGTGCTTAACCTCCTTTATATTCATAGCAGCTTGTTGTGTATATTGCCATTAATATATGAAAAGTACAGCCTAAAGGCACTGAATTATAAGCTTTAGGTTAGAGTCGCATGGCAGTAAGTTTTGTTAATTTGAGTAATGGAAGGTAGCGAGTTTAATATATATATTATATAATGTGATTTTTTGTAACTACAATTTAAAAGTCAGTCCTCAGCAACAACACTGCAATTACAGAAAAAAACTTTTATTTTTTGCATTTTTTTATTTTATATTTTTTCGGGTCTTGCAATTTGTTGTTTTTGAACAAATGTTATTTAAACACAAAAGACTCAGTCAGTGATCAGAACGAAAATGTTAAAAGAACGTAAGAGGCTGCGTTGGCGTGGGTGTGTTGTTTCAGGTGCCACTGAGCTGGTGAAATACAATCCTTTCCGTTTGAGCCGTGGATCCGTGAATTTGAGAGTTCATCAGGTGCCAAAAACACTGCATACTGGTTTATAATGTTATGAGAGAATTTTAATACAGTGTTTGGCATTACACAGGAATCTACAAGGAATGTGCTCATAACATACTTGACTGGCCAACAAAGATTCTTACCAAATGCTGTTACAATGCAGCAAAGTTGAGGGCGTCACCTGGTCTTCCAGTGTCTCCATTTGCAACGGCAATAAACGCTTTTCCCGTTAAACGTCGCTGGGCAACACTTGTTGTGTTGTACGTATACCCCAGTGATAGACCAAACAACCTTGCCAAAGCCAACGCCAGCACAAAATGCAGACACACCTATACAAAAAATACGTATGCTGATTCATCTTTGCTGGCTCTCCGACTTTTATTCACGTTCTGTTTGTCAGAACAGATTTCACCACCACGGGCTTCTCTTCCAGCAGTTTCCACTTTTACGAGTTGAAAGTTGAGCTGAAGTGCCGCCTGCCTACATCCACACATCATTAAAAGGCAGAATTACTGAACAGCTGGAGTGGATGAAGCATCTGTGTCAGTGAAACATTAACGGAAGAGATGGAGGAGATGGTTTAGCCGATCTCAAAGCAGGTTGGCCTTGGATCAAATGATGACAGAATCCTTTTCTTTATGTCCCTCCTATTACTTTTATCCATCTCTATGCTGAGTATAAAAAAATGTTCCGAACACCAGATCTTCCTTAAAATGTCTCATGAATGCATGGCAGAGTTTTGAGCCTGTACTGATGTTTCCTTTTAAATCATCTGGTGATGATGTAGCACATCAGATGATGATGATGAGAGGAAGAATTTACTTGAAGCAACTGAGATATAGACTCTCCCTTGGGTCTCACTAGCATAGTGTAAAGCAGTGGTCCCCAAACTACGGCCCGCGGGCCGGATATGGCCCGCCTCCACATTTTGTCCGGCCCCCTGAACAATACCAGAGATGCATTATGATTTTTTTCAGTCTGGCCACGTGAGCGAGACTTGTACGTGCATAGAACGTAACGTAACGAGCTGCTACCTGAAATAAACACATTTCTTCATTCAAAAAACAAAACCGTCCCCGAGCTGATCGACCCAGAATGGAGACAGCACCTGGCATTTTTAACAGACGTGACAGAAATGTTGAACAGCCTTAACTTGCAGCTACAAGGCATGTACATGTATTCCCACATAAAAGCATTTGATGTGAAACGAGCGCTGCTTTTGGAACAAGTGCAACAGAACAACTTGATCCATCTCCCTGCTACCCAAAGCCTCTCTGCTGAGAACCCAGCGGTCCCAGCTGAAACGTGTGTGGAAGCAGTGGAAATGCTGAAGGAGGAGTTCGGTGTGCGATTCCCTGAACTACTTGTTAATGCAAAAGATATCCGCCTTTTCCAGAACCCCTTTGTTTCCGACATCGATGAAGCCCAGCCTTCTTATCAGTTTGAGTTGGCCGAGTTACAGAACTGTGATGTCCTGAAAGACGCGTTCAAGCCCAGCAGTCTCATTGACTTCTATGCCGCCCTCCCAAACGACACGTACAAACAAATATAATCATAATGAAATCTACTGGGATAAAATCTGTTCTACGACCGTACTGGTAGTGAAATGTATTGCGTTGGTAGGTGTTGTAGCAGTTCGCTTTCTTAGCCTGCTTGCTTTCTGGTTTTCACAGTGAAGTTGAAGAGAGAAGAAGAGAGAGCTGCAAACAGTGGTGTCTACAAGAAAGTTAATGTTCCATGTTCTTTTTTTCCTATGAAAAACTTGAAAAGGGTTATTTGGTTATTATTTATTCATTACATACATAGTGTGATTTATTTATCACACTATATATACAAACTGACCCCAAGTTATTTGGCCCTCACATGAAAAGGTTTGGGGACCTCTGGTATAAAGAATAAATGTCAGGTTGTGATTTACTTTAAGTAACTCTCTGCATGTTCTCTCTCTGTATGTTCCAGGTTCAGCTGATCCACTACAATCATGAGCTCTATACAAATTATACAGAAGCTGCTAAAAGCCCCAATGGACTGGTCATAGTGTCCATATTCATGAAGGTAAGTCTCATACACATGTTTCATAACTACCTACCTGCCAGTGTGTAGGTTATATTCACTCACAAGAATATTATTTTCTTACATGACATGTCCTGACCCAGCTCTGGTGACATTCTGACAGGAGTTTTCAATATGTCTCTGTAGATACTCATTGAGTCACCAGCAACAGTGGCTGAACAAGGTCTAACCTGACCTTGACTTGGTTTAATTACAGTTTAAGCCAGAGTATAGAACACAGAGATGGAACATGTACTGCAAAATGAAATAGGATTTAACATCATGTAGGGTGCAGTCAACTCTCAATTAGTTCAAGTGTTTCATTCAAGTGTTTCCATGTAGTGGTGTTTACACTTCATGTCCATTAGAGTCCAATACCCATTGGGGAAACATATAATCATATGAAAACAGGCGTTCCCTACAACTTTAAATCTAGCTTCATAATCATCTCATTTAGACATTTTCCAGAGTATCCAAAATAATCCAGTTGATTTTTTTCTGCATATCAATTATAATGAAAAACAAAATTGCAACTCTTATTTAAAACTCAAATCATATGCATGAAAATGAAAGGCTTAGTTCTGACTAAAATGAACCATTTTTTGGTTTACCCTAGACTGCACTACCATTGTTTTATATATCGTTCTATTATAGTAAAATTGCAATACTAACCCTTCTCTCAATCCATTCATATACAGATATTAGCGTTGTATGGACAGACACAAGTTGCACATTTTATAAATCATCACTGATTCTACTATTCTGCTCTCATGTACCTTTAAGATACAAAACAGGCTGATTATCTGTGTATTTTTTATCTAATAGTATTGGTGAAACTGAAATGTGAGCTTTGTGGCGCTCCCACTCCTTCACTCTCTCCTGCTCCAACTGTGTCTTCGCCTGAAATCTCATAAATGTTCTACTTAAGAACTCACGACTCACAAACAATTAGCAATCCAATTACCCCGCAGAGCGAAACAATGTGCTCTTTGGCTTTGTATTCAGCGCTGAGCGGGAGTGTTAGGGCGGTGAAAGCGCTCCCCGCTCCCTTTGTTGTGTATGAGAGGTCTCCATTTTGAATGAGGAGCTCGGAGATCAGAGAAGCGGCCGACGTCCTCAGCACTGAGCGCACTAAGGCTGAAGAGTTCAGCTGCTAACTGCTAATTAGCTCCCTAATGTCAATGGGACTATCAGTTAGTCTTGAAGAGAGAGACCTAGGTGAAACCTCCTCGACTCCCCCATGTCCCCCAAGTAGAATAGTTGGTAGATATATGATGGCAAGATGTAACTTCAGCACTACAGAAGCTTTATTAGGTATAGCTATCCAAGGGTTAGTAAATTGACATTATAATGATATTGATGTTGTTCTATTTAGACATCTTAAAGGTGCCTCATATCTTATACCGAAGTAGTGAAGAGTTAAGTCTTCTTCTTCTAAATAGACATTGATGTCTAGCAGAGCTCATCCGAAGCTTACACATACATTACATTTCCCTGGTTTAATTATAAATACAAACGACATAATGTTAGAAAATAACTGGTTCTTTGATAAATATTCCAAGGTAGGAGGCAGTGTAAAAACCTTAAGGCGATTAAAGAAAATCTAACAGCAGCTAACACCAAGCTCAAGGTGAGGATTAGCTTTAGCTTCACATCAGTAGAAACCTTGTGTACATTCAAAAGTTTAAATCTGTTTACTTTTATGTTTTCTGTCAAAAGGTGAATCCAGCAACTACGGTGCAGTGTTTTGTTCCCAAGTGTAGCAAAAAGGCTAAGAGGCATGTAGCCACAATGCTATTAGCCTGCAAATAAAGCCAGTGAAAACTCAAAATAAATGCTCAAAAATAAGTACTGTTATACGTTTAGAGTTCAGAATTAAACTATGTCAGATATGGACATGATTTAGTAGTGACTTTTTCCTGGTTCTCATTTCACAAATGTATCCAAATCCAACATAAAAGTTGACTATTATGATTCTTTGTATGTATTCGGTTCTCGTGTACCTTTAATATTAAAACAGACTGTTTATCTGTGTTTTTATCTAGTAGCCACATATTGGTTGAAAAGAAATCCTTCGAAAAGATTATTACAAAATATGAGGAGCTGTTAGAAAACAGCTGCATGTTTGAAAAATAGTCCAATGTAGAAGGCTGTGCATTAACCTTAAGGAAATCAAAGAACGCGTTACGACTTCTGTTACGTGTACAGCTAACAAAAAGCTAATGCTAAAAAAATTAGCTTCAGATGCACATTTGTAGAATCCTTTGTACTTTCAGCAGTTTAGTTTAGGTAAATAGTAATAACTTTTTTTTACCAGTTGCAGCAACAAGCTGCTATAATTTGCTACAGCTCTGATTCTCGTAGCTAGCTGGATTTAGCAGCTAAAACTCAGCATCTCCATGTACCAACTAGTTTCATTTCCAGCCTTTCTTTTTTGTTGCTAATGTCTCTCTCCCACTGTCTTCAGTGTGTTTCAGCAGGTCAGTCTCTTCAGTAGTACCACTGTGCTGACAGGCGGTAATTAGCTACATCTCTCTCTCAGAGCAGGAGCCGGTTTTTCTCACCTTTTAGTGACTCATGTTTTCCAAGGCTTTGTCACATATTCACACGCTGCGATCTGAGCAAAACTCAGAGGAGCGACTGAGATTGTCACTAAAGTGACAATAGTTAGTCTTCCTTAAGTGACCCTGGTCGGGTTGTCGCTTGTGTCAGATCGACCTTCAGCCATTTGGTTCTGCGCTATTCTCACATTTAATGTGAGGACATTACTGGAATAGAAGAGACAGAATGACTGAATCCCCTCGGGTGCTTTTCTAGGAAAACAATGAAAATTAATGAAAAATAAGAGAAACAGAAAGTAGGATAACTAGCAGGCGCCATGTTGTCTGTCTGAAGAGTACAGGGAGCAGGTCAAAGACTAAGTAATTTCAGTTGCCACGAAGGGGAGAAAGGACGAGCACACCTCTTTTTAATCACTTCGCCTAAAGACATCTCCACAATTAGAGTTGTGAAGTCCACAGAGCATGAGTGAGGGAGAGACGGAGAGGAGTCAGGCAAGGGCGTGGGGGTGGAGTGCAGTACGAGGTGCTTCCTTCAGCTATTAGTGAGCATGTCTCAGAGTTGAAAGCTGCTCCGCACTTCTCAGACAGCACTGAACAATGGAGTCGGTCAGGCAGATTAATGCTGGGGTTGGGAATTAAACGTAAACTGCAGCTTCAGTTAATTTTCACCAAGACTTCGTTCATATCTGATTGGTCTTTGACGGAGATTGACCAAATCATCATGGCCCGCTATAACCCAGTATCTTACGAATTATTGGATGACTCAGGCGCCTCATCATTTACAGCACCATTCAACATAATCTGTAATTATACAGTATTGTGGTTCTTTTCTGGTGATAGGGTTGATTTTTAACAGCCCTACTCAATTGTGTGGTTGAATACGACGTGATTTGCACTGTGAAGACTTCCATAAGCTGAAACGAGGCTGCTGTGACTGCGAATGTTCTTGTTGTGTCTGTGTCTCCAGGGCAACTGATGATAAATCAACACAATAAACAGATCCAACAATAACCAGTCACATCCTCGGAGCTCTTCAGGCTGCTTCCTCTGCCGCTCTCCCCTTTTTACCAATTAGCCGCAAACTCACTGTTGCTTTAGTATCCCAATACTCCGCACAGCTGTTGGAAAAGGAATTCCATCTTGATGTTGATCCATTGTTCTTTCAAGCATTCACTATTGGTGAAAATGGTGTACAGCTGATTACAAGCATGCAGAAAACTCTTTTTTTTAAATCAGAAAGCCAGATGGCTGATTAGAAAAATTGCTGCGTTCTAACAAGCATTCTTCATAAACCGTCTCTCATCAATCAAATGAAGAGAAGGAGTTATTGTGTCTGGCTGCAAGAATATTAAATGCTTTAAAGTTTTATTTTTTTTTATTTGTTGTTTTTATGCTTGTAAGTTCTCTGACCTGCATTAAAAGATATTCTTATAGAACTTAACCATGAACAGTCTGTGTTCGGTGTAGGCTGGATGTAGGTGTAGGGTTTTACACCATGGTTTAATATCAATAGCACAAGATGAGCAATGTATGAAAAATCACAAATAAAATAATCGAACTGTATGCGACTGTTTTGCATAACATCAGACAGAAATCCTATGTACAGTAACACAATTACATGAATTCATTTCCCCGAACTGGTCCTTTAATATCACTTTATCATACAGCGGGTTATTGACTTTTTACGTGACATTTTTCATCACTGTTACGTTATTAGAGTGGCAAAGAAGAGGCAAAAATGAGACTGAAAGCAGAGTGGAAGCTGGCAGTGATCTGGTCCAAGTGTTTTGATCCACGACAAAGTCGCGTTAGGATGAAAAAACACAATGCGTTTGCTATTTAAAATGGTTGTGTGTGATTCGTCATGGCAGCAGTGTTTGTCTGTGAACTGTTTTTTTAATGCTTTCTTGAAAACAGTGGGAGCCTTTGTTTTCCAAAGGCAAAGCAGCAGTAGAAGAAGAAGCTTCTGACTGTGCAAAATACATCAGTGGGTTTAGACATTCCACGAGTGTTAAAGGTGATAGATTAAAAACGACACTGACATTATCCTTTAAAGTACTGAACTGAGTAGATTAAAGTGAGTTTCATTTCGGATGGGCTCTCAGTTCATTACATGATTTTTTTTTTCATTATTATTATTATTATTTCACCCCTTTAACCCCTTTTCATTCTCTCTCTTTTAATCCAGATTGCTGAGACATCAAACTCATTCCTGAATCGAATGCTGAACAGAGACACCATCACAAGAATAACATATAAAAGTGAGTGGTTATGTCTTAATATCTGTACTAATTGTTTGTATGTCTTTGGATCTATCAAAGCATCATTATTTCATTTCAAAGAGGTAAGTGTTGGGATACTGCAGGATGGGGATGGTGTGAAGGCTGCATGGGAACTCTAGATCTCTGCAGCGGGCTGTTGGTGAGGCAATATGTTAGGCAGCAGTCGACAGCTGCTCTCCAGAGGTTTCCTTCTGCCAGCCTGCCATACTGGAGAGGCGGCATCTGCACGGAGATCGCCCGGGGCTAGCTCGAAAAAAGAGACAAATAATTGGATTAATGGGGCGGGAGCAGTGCAGTGTCTGGATAAACACACTGACCCCTTGTGGCTGGGAGGTGTCTCAGAGGCACCGGGCGGAGCTGGAGGCCGCAGGCGACGGGCGACGCCCCGGTTCCTCCGGGTCCAGCTGGAGGAGCTGGAGAGGAGCATGGATTCTGACAGCTGTCATAACTCCCTTGGATACACCGTCTCACACATGCTGGCTCACACACACACACATATGAACACACGGTCGCATGCCACCCCCTCATGCTTATGAGTCCTTAGGCATACAACGCTGCCGGCCTTTCAGCCCCCCTTCCCAAAGCACATACACACAAACACAAGGACGCATACATACCATCCAAAGAGAATTATTCATTTCAAGCACACAGAGATCAGTGATAAAGCAGCACATGTGTAGGTGGAGTGTTAAAAGCATAAAGAGAGGATCAGAGAGGATTTTTTAATGGGGATTTTCCCATTTTAAGCCTATTGTGCTTGTTTTGGGGTTTTTTTTGACGATGGATTTTTAATGAAATAATATTGTGTTATTCAGAGCACAGTCGAATTGGCATTAAAGCTGCAGTGATCCACCACAGTGACCTCATCACAATAGGCGGTCCATTTGTCAACAGAGGTCCAACAAGTTATTGAGAGCGTACTACTGGAGGGTGAAGACACAGAGAGAAATGCAGGCTGTCTAATTAGCGTCCCGACAGAGGAGACAGCCTGAATAAAAAAAGAGTCTTGTGTTGCAACACCAATAGCCTGCCATTCACGGAGCAGTAAATGAAAGCAGGAGTGAGAAAACGTTGGTATGAAAGATGAGCGCAGTGCATGATGAATAGTGGGGGATGTATTTTCTTTTTCTTGTTTGACCAGACTCAGAATGCGATAAGAGAGTTAGCAACAAGATGATCTCCGCCTCTAGGCAGTAGCTCTATTTGTATCCTGCTGCTTAGCCTTGATCCAGGACCATCCTGCTACAAAAAGGAGTGATCACAGTCTACATTGTCTTGTTTCAGTTTGAATAGAGTCAGACTGATCTTATGAAACATGCTCAGTGTTCTTTAAAAGAAAATACTAATTCATTTAAAGTACTAATTCATTCAAGTGTCTCTATACTCAAAAAAAAAAAAAGGTGTTTTTCTTCCTGTTCCTTCAATGTTTGAGCTTCACTTCAGTTGACCTACTGCAGACAGAAAGTTTCACTGAGCTCATTGATCAGATCTTAAAGGGGGCCCGTCGCCCCTTTAAGATCTGATCAATGAGCTCAGTGAAACTTTACGAGCATGATTTGTGACATCACAGCTAGTTTTGAAGCCAATCCTGGTTCAATATTTAACAAGCACATACACTGAGAATAGAGTTCACAGTGAAGGAGGAGGCATCTTGTGTCCAGCAGTTCCATTTCTGAAATGACATATACTTATATATTGATTATGAAATTTGCTTGGAGATGGAGTAGATGCCGTTTTAATGTGGTATTTTTATACGTCTTTGTACCTGTCTGGAGAAGATATTTATGGTATTATATCGAGAGTATACTTAATATTACTCTGTTCTGATACCAGACTGATGTCCCCATATACTGCCAACAGCTCTGCATCGTAGCGGTTTAGGATAATGTTGGTTTCACAGAGGTCAGAGGTCAGAGGCTGTGAATGGGCCAACAAGGGGAGATTCTAGCTCATCTGTCATGAATATTATGCTTGCTATTTGTCTGATGATTTTTGGTGCTTCTTCTTCCACATAATAATGTTTGGCCAAGCGGGAGTTAGCGAGGCAAAGATTTCTGTTTTGTTTGGCTTCCTCACAGCATTTCTAAGTCTGTCTTAAATCAATATATTCCATGTTGACACGTGTTTTTCTTGCCATAATCGGTTGTTAGAGATGCTCCGATTGATCGGCTGCCGATCATGATCGGCCGATATTGTCTAAAAATAGCCTGATCGGCGATCGGAAAAACATGCCGATCAGGAAGCCGATCACGAGACGTACATTATTAGCGACGTTTCAAATAAAGGCATATTATTTTCCGGATTGTAAGCCGCTGCTTTTCTATTAATTTTTCTTCAGCCCACAGTGTGTGTGTGTGTGTGTGTGTGTGTGTAGGCCGCAGTCATTGACGGAGCTGCTCCGTCACAGGTATATAATATTATTACACCCTCACCCCCTCAAAATGGAAAACCGAAGCGATTCCTATGATGCAGCTTTTAAGTTGAATGCCATCGATCTGGCTATCCGTGAAGTAAACAGTAAGGACACGTAAGCTTGCCGTTAATGAATCTATGCCATAGATTCAATAACGGCAAGCTGACGTGCAGCCGCGGTGAGACGATATGTGATGAAGATTATCTGACGCTGTTCAACTCTGACACTGAAGAGGACGACTTCAGTGTCTTCAGTACGCAGAAGAAATGAAGCGACAGTGGTTTGGTGTTCATTAGTTTTAGATGCTCAGGAGGAAGATAAATAGTGACGTGTGGCTTCATTTCATGGGAGAATGAAGCGACTTTAATAGTTGCGCAGTTGTGCTTTAACAGCCGCTGTCACCTTTTCCTCCCGCACACTGCACAATAATGGTTTCAGTACGCAGGAGGAAGATACATAAAACCATCAATGACTTTTCTGTTTTGTTTATCAGCACTTTTATTGCCGCGTTTGATGCTTTTATTGCGGCACTGTTTGTAAACAATCAGTTCAGTATATGAATAAACACTTATGTATCGGGGTATGTATATATCGGCGGCTTATAGTCCGCTGCGGTTTATATGTGACAAAATATATATTTCATTCATATTTTAGTGGGTACGCCTTATATTTAGGTGCACTCTATAGTCTGGAAAATACGGTATTTAAAATTTTTAATTCATTCTTTGATCGGCAGTGATCGGCAATCGGCCGATCAATTTTTTTGGTGATCGGTATCGGTGATCGGCCCAAAAAATGGCGATCGGAGCATCTCTATCGGTTGTCATACTGAACATGAGAAGATCCCTTCATAATGCACTTACAATGTCCCAATGAGTCAAACCAAGTAGATATCTTTCAACAGTCTTTTTGTTGCTATACTTATACCACAGCTCAACAGGGGAACACTTCCTGAGGGAATTTGATGCTATAAAGACTGTAAATGTGGAATGAATTGTGAACCTGTCCTTTAATTTGAAGCAAGTGAGATCAATTATTGCCTTAAACCCTTACTTGGTATAGCTGGTGAAGACGTTGTTAATTACTATATGTTAAGTTAAATTATGATTAAAATTACAAATAAAATAAAAATGTACACTCTTCCTAATCATGATTTGCCTACACAATTAGTTCAGCCCTCATTATGTATTATTACAGAACAGACTTACAGTCTTTCAGGCGTTTAATAAAATGAAAAGGATCTTTGTCATATTTGATTTCATGTTTTTTTATATTGACTTTAAAAGGAATTCAAATCTTCTGTGTTGGAATATATAAATAATATATATATGTTTTTTTCACTCCTGAAATTACTAAGAGTGGCTTCCATATAGTGAACTTCTGTTTTCAAAATTCTTCATGTAACAACTTTTAAGAAGGCCTAGGTGACTGCATGATATATGAAAACATTCATTTTAGTAATCCAGATTTCTATCTATAACAAATCCACAGGTTTGGTGCAGCTTAGATCTTCTGCACAGACAGAATCCTCTGCTGAAACATTGTCTTCTCCCTGCAGATGATGCGTATCTACTGACCGGCCTGAACATAGAGGAGATTTACCCAGAGACGAATAGCTTTATCACATATGATGGCTCGATGACCATCCCTCCGTGCTTTGAGACAGCCACATGGATCCTGATGAACAAGCCGGTGTACCTCACGCGCATGCAGGTGAGCCTCAGCCGCCAGCTCAGACCTAAGAATTCACCTGGGATTGTCTGTCTCCTCCGCGGCAGTGCCTTACTATCACTCTTCCTATGAGACATGACAGCCCAGCACTCAGGCTTTCATTCCAAAACTTCCCTCTGCTCTTCTTTTTGTCCAATCCTCCATACAGACCTGTCTGGGGGGGAAAAATGCAGTGGATCAGATTGGCTCTGGCTCACAATTCCATTTTGTTTTTGCCAACTTCGTCTCAACGGCTTGTTTTTCTCTCTCTGCCTCTCTTGTCTTCATTTCAGATGCATTCCTTGCGGCTGCTGAGCCAGAACCAGCCATCTCAGATCTTCCTGAGCATGAGTGACAACGTTCGCCCGGTTCAGCCACTCAACAACCGTTGCATTCGCACAAACATCAACTTCAGCATGCAGGGCAAAGACTGCCCCAACAACAGGGCTCAGAAGCTCCAGTACCGAGGTAGAAACATGTTCTCTCACTTAACTATAACCATACATTCATGCATTTTCACCACACTCCATTATACTACCACTGCCCTCACCAAATCACCATATTGGCCCTAATGTAAGACCATTTGCCCAAAATAATATTAACATACAGAACTAGCTTATAGATTATGCATTTATAAGAGTATGGAGAGAAAAGATGAGCAGTTAAGAGGACTGAAGTAGCAGATCACATGTCATGGTTAACCTGCAAGACTCTTTTTTTCCTAAATGTCTTATATTTAGGCCAGTACAGTATTTGCTGAGAAGTCTGACGGGGGGCAAGATCAAGGTTATTATTACCCACAGGAGTGATAGGAAGTGTTAAAAAATAAAACGACATTATCCTTTAAAACGGATGTCAAGGGAAGGTCTCACCTCAGTTTTCTTTAAATGGCATTAATAATATTCATTTACTAAACTGTGACGGTCCCAGTAATTAACATTTGGCAGTCACACAGTGAACTGTGAACCAACAAGCAAGATATCATTTTTGGTCAGTAAGCGTGATAAATTATTACTGGAGTCATCAAACTGTCATCTTAGGATGTTGCTCCTGAACGCCTCTGATGTAATTTGTTTTAGATCTGACACCCACAATGCTGAGGGGATATAGGGATTATTGCTTGATCTATGCCCGCCACTATAATTAATAAACAAATTGAATATTGAATTTGAGTGCTAAGCTGGGACTCAGCTGACGCTTGATAAAACATCGACTGCAGATTGATGTGCTAAAGAGAAATGAGGGGGGGGGGGGGGGGGGGGGGGAAGCAGGAAGTGAGATGCCTGGAACGTCAGGAACACCTGTTTGGCGGTGACTAACAGATCTGACGGTCGGGGGTCTGAGGACGCCTCTTGTCACAGCTCACTGTGCTGCTGCAGTCTGTTTGTCATCTCCTCTCCTCTGTTTCAGCCAATGGATCTGGGCAGCTGCTGCACACAATGTTGAATTTCACCCCTGAAGCGTAAATCCGTTAAAGGCACGAGCTGCTAGCCCCAGTCACACCGCGATTGTCCTTCTGCCTGTGTCTCTCTGTTTCTCTCATTCTTTCTCTCTTCTACTATACTCCCCATCCTCCCCTCCCATCCCTCCCTCCCTCTTTAAAAGATGAAATTTGTATTCTGTGCAGCAGCTGTCAGGAGATTTCACCCACCATCACCGAACAAACACACACACCAGAGTCCATCAGAAAGTCAAACCAAAAAAAAAAAAAAAAAAAAAACAGAAAATAGACCTGCTTAATTAATTGTTTTGGAGTTTTGAAGACCTTCAAGCTGTTAAGTTAACGGGGTGGGGGGCCGCCTCATTAAAAGAGGAAATACGTCTCTTTGGTGATTTGTGTAAGGTCAACCTTCATATTCTCCTCCCCCTCCCGTGAGATGTGATCATCATATGTGATCTGGAAGGTTTAGGAGCTAATCGTGTGTGTGTGTGTGTGTGTGTGTGTTTATTTACAACACCTGATGAAAGATTATATCATAATGATATCACACCACCAAATAAATTCGCACAACTGCGAGACACCTTGTTAAATCAAACGCATGTTTACCACCTCGCTTTGGCTCTAATTTTCTGTCAGAGCTGCCACTCAAAATACAACAGCAACAATTCACGAAACCCTTCACCCCCATTCACACACACACACACACACACACAGACCGGCCCACCTCCCGCCACGCACCCATTCACATTCACTCTATTCACTCAGGTGCCATTCCTTTTTTAAATTGTATGTTATCGCTAAAGATGAAATATGGCGCGGAGGGTGAATAATGCCTGGAGAATAGTTGAACTGTGGAGAGTGCCGCATATATAAATCAGTATTCTCACTCCTGTCCTTCTCCTCTCTTCCAGTGAACGAGTGGTTGCTAAAGTAGCCTCCCTTGGATGAGCATGGAGACGGGTGTCAAGAGACGGAGAGCGGGAGCAGAGGGCGGGAGGAGGGAGGAGGAAAAGATGTGAAATCGCGCTTGAGGCTGCATCTCATCTAAGATTATTTCATGGCATTGTATAAAGACAAACAACACTGGACATTATTCCAAATAAGGAACTTTGCATTGTGGGCAAAGAGACTCTTCTTTTCATACATTGAGAACTATTAGAACCCTTGATCTTACACATGCTAACAAGCTCTTTCCCCACCGTACAACTATATCTATACGGACATTTTGATACCAATACATTTTTGGGAGAAAAAAAAAAAAAAAAAGATAAAAAAGACACTTGTAGACAAACTAAAAAAAAAACTACCCACAGAAGAATTTATTTGACAGCCTCTCAGTATGACAACGTCGGGACATTTAAAGCCTTTGTATATAAAGATGTGGCTATCAGTGGGAAAATCACTGCCCCAAACACCGCCCGGTCAAGACGAAGTGGTCAACATGACACACAGACGTTGCATTACAGTCACCAACAAGGCATGCGATCTGCAAAACCAACAGAGAGGGAACACAGCCTTACCCGGTCATTTTCCAAAACTCGAGTCACGTCATGGGAGGCAAATATTTCCAGGCTTTCTACGGCCTCGGAGCAACCAGTGTCTTGGCCTCATTTGTACATATTATAATTATCAATACTGCAGAAAAATGAATATGTAAAGAAAAGTAATGAGTTATCATTCAAAAGATATATTAAGAGGATTAAACAAAAGAAAAAAAGAAAAAGAAAAAAAAGAATTAAAAAAACAAAACGTTGAGAATTTTAAAAGCTTGGCGCACTTTGAATTCTGGAGCAGCTCTCGGTCTGAGCTGATGCCTTTTTTTTCTGTTTTATTGTTTACAATGGTCATACACTGTGTTTGAGTAATGTTATCAGCCCAATAAATGTGTCTGGAAAGTTCACTTTGGAAAATGCTTCACTATATGAGGATCTGACTTATTGTACTTGTACCTGTTTTGTACCGTTCCATATTAAATGTGTTGATATGTCAATATTCACCCTCAGAGGCATGCTCAATAACGCTGGCATAACCGAGGAAACGATTGCTCAGAGATTAGCATCCAATAACGCAGGTTTCAGGGTATGCTTTTCTTGACAGATAGGATTCTCCCGCTGATACACTGTTACACTCTGGCTTTCTTTCCATTGTTTGCGTGACACAGCTGAAGCTTATCTGCCATGTACAGAGGATGCTCCATCAGGGTTACTGTGACCTGTCAAAGTCTTTCAAATCACATCAGCGGTCATCAGGGGACAAGGTGGAGAGGAACTTCTTCCCTGGTGCTGATGAGGGTATATGCCTAACAATGCGCATCTAATTCACTGCTGGCTGCCTCATAATGTTGTTCTCTCTACAGGGAGCTGAAGAGAAAGTTAACACGAGGGACATTTGTGATTACGGTTTAGTAGGTGGTTGTTGAAAGTCAGGGTGAGGGGAGGACACCTCACTCCAACGAGACATTAAAAGAAAGAACGGAAAGTTAAAGTCAAGCCAGAACTTCGAGCTTCTGTTCCAAATGTAAGAAAACAACATTTTTGATAAAAACAAATCACTCAAAATCCAACCTTGGATCATAACCTCACTCGAGTAGTTTCACTCTGTGTATATATGTAAAGTTTTTTAATAATCTAATCTAGTTGCTGTGTTAAACAAACACCATTTCCTATTAGCCCTCGACCGCTGAAGGTTCAGTGCATCGTCTTGATTGACGAGTTCGTGGGTGAGTGATCACAAATGTTGACTGAGTTTGTACTGCATGCAGAGACCTTGCAGAAGAGCGTCTTTAACTCTCTATCGTGTGTTTCTAACTCTTTGAAAACAGATTGCAGAAAGGTTCTTTCCAGGTGTTAAATATGATAAACAGGAATCCATGACACTTAGATACACTGTGAACCAGACCAACCTCCGCTAAAGGCCTCAGTATGCTTCATACAAAGTGACTGGCGGATCGATCGTCCAATGACATAACTGGGAATAGGGCTGTGTTTTTTTTTTATATTCTTCACATAACTGCTTCCATCACTTTTTTCGTGATATTTTGGAAGAGAGAGTGACCCAAGGCTTTGCTTTTTTTTTTTTTTTCTTTATCCCCCGTTTGTACAGTTCATGGTAGCGTAAAAACATCATCCAACTTAATTCATTTAAATATTTTCAGAGGCTTTTAAAGTTCTTGTGGCTGATTAAGAGCAAATCCCTGCTGCCAGGTTCCGAAATCTTTCAAGGTGCAGCGTAATTGCCAATATATAAACGCTGCAACTCTGGAAAGATTTATTTATTATCCATACATGAAGTATTCCTCTAAACCTGCAATGAAAGCCTCCTTAGTGTGACATTAGGGGCTACTAAATCTCCTCAAAAAACCTTCATAGGTGTGTATTCAGTGTTACAAGGTGGTGTATAGTGAACTGAGGCACTCAAACTGTGGTCAAATTTGAAGAGATTCAACACAATAAGAAATATTTATCAGCAACATTCAAAATCATAGAAGAAGGGTGACATGCGAAACACAGAAACACGTCCAGGTCTTGTTAGATTTTGCTTTCAGCCTGGCCTCGTGTGCAATAGATGCACCCAGCATCGATCCCTCTCTCCCCAGCCCTCCTTCATTATCTCCCTATTAATTCAGGATGCCACTTCTCGTAGCCCTGATGTGAACTGAAATACTGCCTCAAAGCATGTGGGAGCGCGCGTGCATTTTCTGTTTGCTATCTGATGCGCCCTTTTTTCCACAGATCTGTAATGAAAAGATAGCAGAGGGGGAGGCTGAGGAGAGAGTTCTCAGAGGCCACCAACGCCCAAGGTTATGGATCCCATTATTCTACCTGATCTAGGAGAAGCAGGATTGAGCCAAATCTGGAGGACGGATAATAAATACTCCAAATGATTCAATGCCCCAACCCCCCCTGCCGCCTACTCCAACCAACCCTCAGCCCAGCCCATCCCAGCAAATAATCAGTTTCACCCGCAGTAGATCTCGCCGGACTCAGCCGCTATCTGGCCCTGCCAAAAGGAATGAATGTTACGAGGTGTGTATAAATTGCCGCGCTCAGATGTTCACGGGGACATTTAATGATATTACATTAATAAGGGCATAATAAGGCGATGCCACGCAGGAAGCTAGAGTGGAGCGCAACAGCTGCTCAGCCAAATCGAAAATGTGCAAATCTCCGTATGCGTGTTGACCCTTGAGACACACGTGTCCAGATGTGTTTACAGCACAGGGGCTTTCAATCAGCCTTGCTGCAGTGGAGTCAAACTTTTCTCCTTGATTCAATTAGAGGAGCAGTTAGTTTTTCAATCCTAATTTATTGACTTTTCTTCCAGGAATTCTTTCCTGCAGCTATCATATCTGGTTGCTGCCCTGTACATAAACAGACTAACCCCTCAAAAGCAGTGTGGGTCCCATATATATCTGTCATCGGTGAAATATAAGGATTATAATTTTTTTTAAATATATTTTTATTTTATTAGTTTTCATGGGTTGATCCATACTAGGAACTACAAGTTATGATATCTTATCCTCTGCTTCTTGTGCAAGAACTCTTGTGGTTCTGGCCGACTTTATGGCAACACTTTAATAAATTACCGGAGTACCCCTTTAAAATCCACGTTAACAACGTCCTACAGCCTGTGAAAAAATATCAATATAAAAGATATTTAATGCACAATGGATGTCTATATAAGTCTATAGAAACATGATCTATCTACAGCAAAACAGCAATAACTGATTACAATAACTACATGAACGTGATGAACAAACTATATATATATGTATAGACATTAGATAGAATTATTGATGTGTACAGTGTTTATCAAATTTAATAACAAATCTCTCATTGTTTATACATATTGCATATGTGTAACTTTACACGCAGCACTGAACAGCATAAATATGCTATATTGGTACTGATTAAAGAATCAGTGTATGGGGTGTATGAGCAGTATTACACTGCAGTGCCTACTACTGTATACATGCATATTCATACAAATAATGACAGAGAAGATAACGTTTCAGTTTGGACTGTGTAGATTTATTTTTTTTTATTAAAAAGTTCCATGCAGAGCGACAACTTTACACTGTCTCTGCAGATGCTAATTCATTTCACCATTCATGTACTACCACTGTCTTTACATCAGGGTGCCATTCCAGCTTCTCTTTATCCTCCCAGACAGCATCATTACATACATGCTTTCCTTTAATTTGTTCATAGTGAGCAGCGTTCCCATGGTGCATCTCTCCAGCAGCGGTGTGACATCACATACGCTGTCATCTGGGATCTGACTGGAATCATCTAATGCATTATGATGTATTTGATTCACTCTGATGAAACACTTGAAATGTGATAGATAGAAGTATAACAGGAGAGCATCACCAGATGGATGTCTTTTAATGTGAAGCAGTAGCAACAGTGTTCCGTTTGCATTGGCAGCATCTTTACAGTAACACAGAGACTCGGTTTTGATTATGGGGTATTTGTATGATAGTTAATCACACACACTATAAGCAGAGAAACAGCACAGATTAAGCGGATTCATGTTATTTAGTAGAAGTGTTGGTAGCTCTGGCTCTGGTTTTTGTATACAAACAATCTCGAGACTATTCCAGTGCCAAGGAGAGCATCCAACGAGAACTAAAGATATTCCATTTGACTGGATAGCGAGCCAAAAGCTACAGAACCTGAAAGAGTGATGCAGACTTCAGACGGATTTGCTTCCTTGCTTCCTGATGTGGTAGCGCAGACTATTATACACACGTATTTGGGCCCAAGCGATCGATGTACTGACTGAACGCCAGACTGAACTCAAGGTTATCCAAGAGCTGTCTGGTGCACACTTCACTTCATCATTTCAGCTTGTTGTTTGCAGAAAACTGAAATGAGTCAATGTCTCAAATGCTGTTGTTCTATTAAGTGTTTCAATACATCGATACGCATGTTCATTCACATTTACCCTTGTGATGAAGACGTCTTACTCGTATTCAAATCTCCTGTCCCATAGTTGTTCTGATGATTGTCTCACGTCCTTATTGATGAATCTGTACTGTAATCAATAGTATGTTACACCAGGCTCACCTCCATGTCTTTATGCTAAGCTAGGCTAACCTTTTGACTCTGTAACACACGTTATACATGTTATAACACATGTTATAAGTATCAGTACAGCCATATTTTACTTATGGCAGATGTGGAGCTGTCATGAACTGCAGACTCCCATAAGGACATTCACTACTCTACACTCAGTACTCAGTTAAGTAAAAGTACCAATACAGCAATGTACAAATACTCAGTAACAGTACATACGTATAGTGATCTTGGTGTAGTTAAAGTACTGCAGTAACAGTAGTGACTGATATATTATTATATATTAATAGTGAAGCATCAGTAAGCCTGTGAATATTCTCATTCATCCAGGTCATAGTTATCTCAAGTAGATTCAATCGATCGCAACTGGACTTGGTTATTTGTCTTTGAAGACGTTTCACCTCTCATCCAAGAGGCTTCGTCAGTTCATGCTAGCTTGACTAGGCTGGGACTAGTCTAAGCCTAGTCAAGCGAGCATGAACTGATGAAGCCTCTTGGATGAAGCATCAGTGTTAGAGCAGCATGTTACTGTTGTAGCTGCTGCAGGTGCAGTTAGTTTCAACAGTGATATTATCCATCAGTGTGTCAACGCTTCATGTGAAAAGTAACTAAAGATGTTTCCTTCTGAAATCTAGTGGAGGGGAAGTATAAAGTATATATAGTACATATGGAAATATACTACAAGCACCTCAAAACTGTACTTAAGTACAGTACTTGTGTAAATGTATGGAGTTACTTGATAGCCACACAAAGCACTGCGATGCTCATAACGCCTTATAAACTTTAATGCAGATTGGATAGAAAAGCCATTAAAATCCACCAAGATATGTGACCTTATTAAGTACTTACAATGCCTGATGTGTGTTTTATTACAACAGCAGGCTTACAGCAACTCTCATAATAACACAATACATTATGCATGTGTTATATTGCATCATTCAGGCGTAGATACGGGCCTCAGAGAAGGAGGCACTGAGCATGTCGGATCGAGATCTCATCTCTTCTTTGCCTCCGTCTCCACAGATGGTACTGGATATTTTCAGCGTCACATTTGTGTGCATCATTAGTGAGTTGGACATCCACGACGACAACAACAACAACAACAGCAACAACAGCAACAGCATCAGCCTGTGATTAAATCGCTGGATCATCTCACTGGGCTTGTGGAGCAAATACAGCCAAAACTAATGGACACGTTTGAGGTTTGTCCTTCAAAAGTGTGTGTAAAACACACGTAACAGGTTATTGAACTATATTGTGTCAGTGGGTACACAGTGATAACCCACACAGGCTGTGTTTTCTGTTTCTCTCTCTCTCACACACACACACACACACACACACACACACACAGATAACAGCTTTTAGATCTCTGAAACAAGCCTGCTCTATTGTTGCGTGCCATAAATTCCCCCCCAATGTGTGTAGCTGTTTTAACAGCTCAGCGAGTGGCGCTGGCCTGCTAGTAAGCAGAGGTATAAAGGCTGCAGTGGGGCAGTGAAACATGAAGGACTGCTGCCTATATTATGACCTTTCTCGCTCTCGCTCCCTCTCCTGCTTGCTTTAACCTGGTTTTATAAGGCAGCAGATGGGCTGCCCTCTCATTGCTGTTTAAATGGCTGCAGCCTGCAGCTACACAGGAAACGCACATCTCCTGCGTGCTGTTGGGCATTAATGCCTTTGCTCAGAGCGGATGGGTTCGTTCAGCCAGTATGTCTTTTGTCCAGATTGAGAGTTTCGTTTCATACCTGAAGGTGTGTTTTACTTTTAGGCGAACATTTCTTAGAAACGGAGCTGCTCTGAAATCATCTGGTTCAGGTGTTATGACTAACAGAAAGCGGTGAACTAACAGAATTAGTGATGGATATCATCTTAGACGCAATCGTACACACACAGGATGCCATGCATACGAACGCTTCGGGATCACAATAAAACAACGAGGTCATAAACTGACACAACACACACTCACGAGAGATAAAATTACACGTCTGTTAAAGTTAATAATTCCACATTTCAGTACATTTCAGTCACTATTAGTGAATGAAATTCTGTTAAAGACAGAACGTCAGATTCATTTTTATTGGCCAATACAAGAACTCTGGTTTAGTGGATGTCAATGAACTCACGCATAATACCAACATGACAGTCTTCAGGATTGTACACGCGTCACAAATAGTACATGGAGATGAATATTAAATGGTCAACAATGACATGACGTTGTGTACAGTCAGCAGGTGCTGACAGTACAGTATGTACAGCCTGTTCAGACATATAGTAGTGAGTGAAACGGATGGGAATTTCATATTTTAGACTAAAATAAATATATATATAATTTCTAGGTACAGTGAGTATTATAGTATTATATTAAATGACAGGTATTTCCACTTCCTACTCTGCCATTATTAGAATGAGAAGCTTTGATTAGAGAATGTTGGTGATGTTGCTCCACTCAAGCAGGTTTCGGTCATCTAATGATTTATTTCTGCTCTCCTCTCATGTCACATGACCTCTAGCTCCGGCCTTGACGTCTGTTGCCGGAGTTTCTTCTGTCTGCAGGGACCACTTCTAAAGAACTCTCTCACCAGCCAATGGCATCTAAATATTTTACTGCGATTCTGTCTTGTAATAAAAAATAAAAAAATCACGATATCGCCATATGCTCCAGTCGTTATAGACGTGAAATGTTTTGAGCCAAAATTGGATCTTGAGTGTTGCAAGTCAAAAAAATAAATAAATTAGATATTTAGTAGAAACAATAACTAATATGTGTGATAGATAAATAATGATTTGATACGTGTATGCACCGTTCAGCAGCTAATTGGTGGTTATATAAGCAATGATTCATTCAGTACAAAGATTGACAGATATCAAGGATCTAGATTAATATATCATGTCTCGTCCAAAGTAAGCGTTTATAACTGGTAACTAATGGCTTAATTAATGGTTATTAAATAATTTAATAATCATTTATAAAACTGAGTGCAGGGCATCAAGAGCATAAAAAAACTCGATGACTTATTAAGACTGCAGATATGATGCCTTATTAGAATATGAGAAGGTGTTTATTAAAGATTTTAGAACTGCATTACAGTGCATAACTTGATATTTATTAACCATTAGTAAAGCTTTCAGTTATGATTCTTAAGTCAGAGATCTGCAGTATTCATTGTTCTTGATCTGTTCCTCGGTATTTAGTAGCGATTTTCTGCAAACGTTAATTGAAAGTGTTAATGAATAATTGGGAGTTTTTGTTTCCAAACCTGTGGATGTGGCTCCATTTATAATTCTTCTTCCTCAGTGTTGCAAAAAATGATCTCAAGATTTAATATTTCATTTCAGTTTCACAAAAGAGGCAGCGGAACGTGACCGGTGAGCGTCGCTGAGAAGTCCACAGGTCGAGGTCAGTGGACAGAATGAATAATTAAGACTGTACTGACCGCACTGTAACAGCGTCAGCAGCGGCATGAGAATAGTTTCTTCATTTTTTTATTTTTTATTCTTTATTACCCGTTTCTTCTTTTTTTCTTGAAATCCAATTAACAGAAGGAAGAAGCTCTGTGGCACCACATCGCATCAATTATTCATTGTGGGTTTTTTGTTTTTTTTAACAGCGGATTCCTGGGAGTTCCTGTGAATATTAAAGACCTGGGAGTAGCCGACAGGCCAGATGTGTTACATCGCTCTCATCTGACAGACCTCTTCGGGATTCAACCAATCTCTCCTCTCCTTCCTGACTTACCGCCTCTGCCAGGCAGTTGTATACTCCTAGTTTACCTAGAATAATTAAACTGCTACGGCTGAGGGGCAACTGGATATAAAAATGCATTCACAACTGCGACATTGTTATTTATGTTATTCACTGCAAAGAAAAAAAAAAAAAAAGCTTCTTGGGTTTAATTGTTTTCAAGTTCTTGCAGTGGTTGCCTTGTTAAGTAAAGGCTAAAGTTGCTGCCAATTACGTTGCGCTGTTTTCAACACTGTTTTCCATAAAATATCACTTTAAAAAGTTCCCCCTGTCTGCACACGGTGCCACTAGTTCATTATTTAAAGTGACAGTGCAGAGCGGTACATGACTTGTGCATCCGCTGCATGCTGGCTTGACTCATGTGCTGCCTTGTTTGCTGACCAGCAGTCTCTAGATAGACCGATCAATTATGTAGCTTAGTGCTTGTCAGGAGCAGCAGTTGCTCTACGTGTGCTCGAAGTTGGTTAAGTTTTACAGAACCAGGTCAGCAGGATCTAGGGATGCTTATCATTGGGATTCTAATCATGCTAATACTACTGTTCTCCATAGTCCTTCTGGTACTTCAACAATACTCGTATCAGTACTTTTACACTTTACTAAAGGATTATAACTTATTTATATTCTTATTCTAGGGATGGGAGACTGTGGGCAAAGCAGCAGAAATTTTTTGTGTGTGTAAATATATATATATATATATATATATATATATATATATATATATATATATATATATACATACAGCAGCTCAGTTCTATGCAAAACACCCAAAGATGACAGGAAACTGAATGCAAATTGCAGCCTTTGACATCGTATATGTCACCCAACTGAAATGTATATACAGTATCAGTCAAAGGTTTAGTCGCACCTACTTATCCAAAGGGTTTCTCTTTATTCTTGATAACATGGCAGATAGGTAGAGCTTTGTGAAGATGTGTTTTTTTTTTTTTTTATTAGCAATAAAACCAAAATATCTTTAATATTTTAGATCCCAGCAAAGTAGCCACTGTTTGTCTTGGTGACAGATTTATACAAGCTGGTTAAAATATTGCCAATATGGATAGATTGGTTTGTTTAACATTTTTTTGTGTGTTTTTGTTTCACTTTTTTTGTCATATGTCTTATTTCATAGTCCTGATGTCTACAGTATTGTTCTACAAAACAGCAAAAACATTAAAAAATAAGATAAAATAATAACATAAGATAATAATAATAATAATAACACAGAATTCAGACTCACAAATGCAAGCTCATAGATATGCTTTGAACTTCTTTATGTGTGCATTAGGAGAATGAAATCTATGTAACCCATGTATTAAGTCTACAGTACGTATTTCTGTATATATATATATATATATATATATCTGTATATATATTTGTATATATATATATATTCCACATTTGGACAGACTCCTGCACAAAATCACTTCCAGTTCACGGTTCTATATTCATGAGTCAATGGTGCGCAGCATTAAACACAGTCACAGGAGCAGCTTCAAGCATGTAGGTCATTGGAGAAAGATTTTTTTGGTGCACAGCTGCTGCACAGCTGGAAGTGAGGTGGATTCAGGATCAGAATCAGTCACGACGAATCAGCGTCGCCTCTTCTTCCGCTCCTTTACAGCAGTGCTCTCTGTGCTCTCTCTCTCTCTCATGATGGATAAGATGAAGTCTGGAGTGGAGTCGCCACAAAAAGCTTCTCCCAGCGGTTGATGTCCTTGATGGAGGTGAATTACCTCATGATCCCGAGAGAAGCTTTGACAACTGAAAGGAAACAGCAGCGAGGTTATTGAGGAGCTGCAGGGATGACTTACATCACTGACTCTGAATGAGGCTGCTCCCACAATCCCTTTGGGTGACAGTTGTTTACACCGTAGTGTGTGGAGAAACAATGAAAAGTATTGTGTCTTATTTTACCTGCTTGAACAAATTCATATTTAAAACAACCCGTCGCTACAATGAGAGCTGGTGAACCTTTGAATATCTAAATAATGCAGCTTATAGTGAAGCAACATACTGAGTAAAGCCTGCTGCTGTTTGTTTGGGGGTTTTTTTCCATTCAGACCATTTTAAGGGAAAATCTCTATAATTCTTAACACCTCCACGGCACTGCTGCCGTTGGACCTTGAGCTCTACTATTTGCATTTGACTGTACAGTTAGGTTTATTGTGCGTCACAAAATTGCCATATGGTTACAGGGGAGATAAAAAATACCAATTTGCAGGTACAACGTCCCAGTGAGATGAAAATATTCCTCTTAGCTGCTGCATTTAAGTCTCTTCCGGTGCTCGTGTCTTCTGGAAAATATGCTTTTTACGCCGCTAAATTGTTTTTTGTCAAATTCGTTTGAGAGGAAACGTAATTTGGGAGTTGCGTGCGGTACGGGAACAGAACTTTTTAATCCAAGTGACTTGATAGATCTTTGTCACAGCGGGAAACAGCGGTTGGTGCTTTTATATATACTAGAGCGTGCATTGGCTCTGGAGCTGCAATACAGCTGTCGTCAAAGTTATTAGTAGCACGTATGCTTGTCCTGGCCCTGGTTAGCTTTAGAGAAAGAAAAAATTAAATATATACGCCTTTAAAAAAAACAAAAAACATAACAACCCCTTACTATAGCCAGGTGCTTTTGACTTAACAACAACCACAGAAACATCCATCAGGCCTCATTTGTCAGGAGTCATTATTTGTATTTGTGACTCAACAATTAGAAGTTTTACAGTGAAGTTTACAGTCCACCTAAAACATTACAAACTATAATGAAGACACTGTTTCTAAATGATGTCAAACATATCTTCCACATTTCTAAACTGCTTCACTACATATACTGTATGCAAAGCATCTGCTATAAGATAATATCAGCTGGTGGAGCAGCTCTATACTTGTATATACATCTAATAAATGATGAAACCCTAATTATAGAATATTTATTTATAGATATTTTTCACCACTGTGAGGGAACATTTACGTAACTGACGGCGAGATTTGGAGGCCCCAAAGCTATTAGATAGATAGATTAAATCTGTCTGTCACTGGGTCAGCTGACCCAAAAACCTGCAAATTCCCCTCTGCAAAGTTCATCTGGGTTGAATCCTAACGGTTCATATATGCATCACTGGAGTAAACAAACTGTCACTGAATTACCTTGACCTGAGCATTTGTACACCTGCTACCTTGGCAACGGTACACACACTATACCTTGTGTGTCTTTCGTCATTATTCATTTACCAAGTTGCACATTTAGTTACAAAGCGACTCTGCGTGAGAACTTTCTCCAGAGGCTTCGCCGGTTCGTGGTTTGTGATTTTACCCCTATCCTTTCATCCATCCACGCAGCTTTGACAGCGTTTTTCGAGGTGGAATCCTGTATTATTATTAAAACATTGCATTTCACGTGAAGCGCTGTTAGACGTTGAGAGCTGCACACTCGTGAGCGTGTTGCCTGTTCACCGCCACCGCTTCATTGCAGCTTGTCGACGAAGAGTCTTCAAACCTGCGGCTCTGTGCAGCATATCGTGCATTTTTATTGGTCCGTGCTCTGAAATCAACAGTAAAACTTTCACAGTGGTGGCGAAGCGTTTTAACTGGGAGTGGGAGGCTGCTTTTTCAGAACATGTAGACTCTCCTGTGTTTACCTACATACGGCGAAGTCAAAACAAAGCTGCAAACAGCATCACCAACACTGCTTTGCAAACTAGACTTTTAATCATAATGCTTCCACACATTACTTCTCAGATGCTGTTGGCTTCGTGATTGGCTGTTTAGTACAGCTGGCAGAAACTCCACTTGATATCTGTTCCACGACATTACTGTACACAGTTAAATATGACAATGTATACTTTTTTTTGCAGAATTATCAAAGTCGTGTGTTTGTTGGCAACCTAATATGTGCATCTGTGCAGACAGCATTATAATCCATGTTTAGACCTACCAGTGTCAGTACTACACATATGAAGCCATGTGAAACCCAGCTCTCATAAGCCCCACCGACTAGTCACACAATTTCTAATACCTGTCAGTCTTTTTCCTGCATTACCCCGAAAGACACATCACACCCTAACCATAACATAGCTGCTAGCCCAGAAGATCAATCAAAGTAATAGAATGAGTAAATGTAAATGTGCAGCTTCATTTCCCATAACAGTAGCTACTGCAGCCATCAGAGGCCGCCTCAATCTGTCCCTGTCACAGAGAGGCAGAGGGAGAGGGACAGAATAATATAATCAGTCAGGGAAATGGAATAAGGGTGGTGCTTCTCATCGATGTGGGAGGGTGTGTGTGTGTGTGTGTGTGTGTGCAAGCTTGGATTACACAGTCTTCATCTATGGGACCGAACAGCATAGATATTACAAGAGTATAAAGACGAAATGGGAATGAATGCTTGCAGGGATAACTCAAGAATGGAATAGTGGGATGAGCAGGGCAGCTTGTGTGTGTGTGTGTGTGTGTGTGTGTGTGTCATAAATATAAGCAAAATTAAAGTGAGCCACATCAAACATATTCTAAATGCCACGCCTATGAGATATCCTGCGTGTGGTCTGCATGGCTAGCATTCACAGCAGACATATTTGCCTCACGATTGCATGTCATTTGCAAGCCTTTAAAGACGTCTTCTAAGAGGACAGGAGGGTTTAGCCTCCAGCCGACCACCGTTACCTTATTCAGCACGGAGCTGTTCATTAGCCAGAGGTGAAGATGGAGTGTACTACACGATAGGTGTAAGGTTTGGATACATTCTGGAGAGTTTGCACAGACGTGAGGCTCAGTATACTTCACATAAAATGATTCACATATCTAACATACAGTAAATGTGTCCCACTGCGAAGAAGCAACAGATCACAGAGAAACGTCCTCTGTTCTACCATCAAACTACCTGTGGAATCATGTACTGTGGAAATGTGGGCTGAGATGCCTGAAATAGCCAGAAGACCTTGTTTTTTTCTTTTCACGAGACAACAATGAACGTCCTGTGTGTATTTTCAATGTTCTAAAGGCTCTTTGCAACGTTTCTTGACCGTTCAATCGTCCTATTTGAGTAACCATCATCTGTATTGAACGCGATCAAGCTTTTCATAAAAAAACATTGCTGGCGTAAAAAGAAAGGCAAGTTTGTTATTTTGGTATAAATCCTTTTGCTAAAACCTAACCCCTACATGTCTTCAGATAATCCCAGGCCCACCTTTCTGACTCTACCCAAATTGAACTCTTATTTCCAATCTATTAATTGCAGTAATCCACTGATTCTCCTAAACAATACTGTCATTCAGCCGTAATCCTGCGGTGAGTCCATTAGGTTATTACAGAAAGTTGCCTAACAGTTCAGTTCACTCTTTTCTAAATTGTTGTTAGGATACACAGGCGTGTAGAGTCCATTAGAAAATTGCAGGAACAAATCAAAGAGTAATAATAGACAGATACCCACTCAAACCCGGTGGGTCAGCGCTGACAACTGAGGTGAGCAACTGGACACCTTGAAACTTCAATGAGTGTGATTAAACCTGCCAGTCAGATCAGCCCATGCCGTTGGAATAGATGGGATATTATGAGTGGCATACCAGGAGTGTCAGTTTACTGGAAAACTAGGTTAAGTTGTTCAATTTGGGCACGGTTGCATACGTAACAGATTTCATGGAACATCCGTCCGAGAGTTGTCGAAACATTTCACTCAAAACTACACACGTTGGCCTCAACGTCGCAATCACAACGTTTTTTCCACCAATGTGTTGCGGGTTGAGATTTGTCACATGGCATAAGTGAAACCTTTGACCTGCTGGTACCACTGCAGTCATAGAAATCACCAAATAAAGAAAGGCTTCATCAGTGGCGATTCTAGGGTCCAGTGGGGCCCCAAGCAGAAATTCATTGGGCGGGCCCCCCACCGCCCGACTTTTCACTCTGGGCCTTTGTAATTTTAATAAATAACCAACAAATTGTAGCAAGTATAGTTTTGTTTTATTTCACAAGTTATAAATATTACTTACACAAACATTGAACGTTAAACATTGTGAAGTTTCTGCTTATTTTAACAGAGAGTGCAATATCAAATATAATATTATATCAAAATCTATTATTTTAACATTATATTAAAACAAACAAACAAAAGAAAAGCCTTTAAACTTTAAGTCTTTGTGTAAGGCAACGGTTCTCAACTTTTTTTTAAAAACAAATGCCCCCTGAACCTCACCATATACCTCCAAAAAATAAAATGGACCAATAACCTCCAATATATGCAGCACCACCCCCAATAAGCCTGATCTTTCTCAACGCTACCCTAGGGCTACCCAACACCGCCTGGGGGGCTGTAGAGCCCCTGTGGAGAGACAATAGTCTCTTCATTCTAATCATTCCCGGATGGATAGCTTCTCTTCATAATTTAGCTCTCCATAATTTTCTCTCCATAGTAGAGAGCGCAAGAGCCGATTTGTGCAAACATGTGGTTGCGCGCGCAGCAAGGGATTCCTCTGCAAGCGCGGATTGCTTGAAGACTTTTGTCACTCAAAAATGTGGTCACGCAATTGGCTGCTTAGCATTTTGTTCCTCCCAACAGCTTGTTGTAAACGGGAAACCCACGAGAGTCAGACTCAGCGAATGACTTTTCAAAACGCAAATTTCGTTTCTTCACTCTCGACTTTGTGCAAATTTCGACTCTCTGTCGCCAGCTAGTGGGGGCCCCAAGCAGCTGATTGGCTTGCCTGGTGAGAAAAATCGCCTCTGGGCTTCATCCTCTGGGCACCATGAACGACAGCGCGGAGGCTCACTGTCAGTTTCAACATGTATTCAAGCAATATCTTTTACAGCACGTTATTTCGCTGCTGTGCTTATTGAGCGTCTGAGTGAAAACAACTTCATCCCCTCTCAGGCTTAGACACATGTTGCAAGAGGAATCGCCACATTATTGCCATCCGTTGTGAGGAAAAGCAGCACAGAGGTCTTCACTCACCATCATTTCAATTACCCTCCACAGTGGGACGTGCTGTGCAGGAACAAGGACTCTCTCTCAGCATAAAGACAGGAAATCATACATTTTGGCATTATGTTAGGGAGGGCGCGCTCCTCTTGGCCCTCTCCATCACCGCTTCCTCTCTGATGTTTGCTCACTGTACATGGAAGCTGATGTTTACATGTCTCAGGGAAACCAATTAAAAGCTAGCCCGTGGCTACGCTGCACGCGATGAAAGCGCATAACGTGACGCATCCTGCATATATTCATCTCGTAAATTCACCTGTGGAAGTCATGATGTGCTGATCAAACGTTGCTGGGCCTTGTGTTTGCACGCAACGGATTCAGTTCAATGACATCGATAGGCGCTCAAGAACAGGAGGCAGAGCGGGTTAATCTGTCGCCAGAAGCGTAACGTACAAATAGACCAATAGATTCACTGCAGCTGACCTTCTCCAGACACACACACACACACATACACGTCTGAACATATGCATTCCTACCATTGTCAGCAGTAGTACGCATGAACAGAAAACACATTTTCCTTCATTATTCATCTCTCTAAGCAGGTGTGTGACACGAGCAGTAAATGACTGTGAACTCAGGTGTGCACATGCGCACAAACACACAAATACTTTTAGCTTCCATGTTTCCTTGATGTAGAAACACACTTTAATAATGTAGAGCTTTCCGGCCTTGCCTGGTCATCCTTTATTCATACCTTCTTCTCTTCTTGTGATACTGTGATACTGGTGGCATTTTTCACCTCCAACGTGAGACAATTTTTTTTTCCTTCGGCATCTCGGCTAAAGTGGCGAGTTGTAAAGTTGTCGGCGTTTAAATGAAGTGAAGGCGACGTGAGGAAGGCGGCTCGGGTTTTAATTCCACGCCGCGTACGTATCACTCACATGTCACTTCTGACTGCGAGACGTTGGCGATTAATTAAACCAATTTGACTTTCGGATCAGGTGAGGTAATTTGTGTGTGTGGGGGGGAGGGGAACAATCTAAATGGTTTTCATTTGCGTTATTGATTGAGCAAACTGCGCTGCCAATTAGTAAATGTGAGTGGTGACAAGTAAGAGCTTAAGGGAGATCATTTTAACTTCCAGTATTATTTTTTTCCAGTCACCACTTTGCCATGTTATTACTCAGTGACACTAGAAATGAGCAGTCTTTCATTATGGTAACAGCTGTGATTATGGTTCATGCTAAGTAGGGATAATATTCTTTTAAGCCAAGAAGAATACAAAAGTATTTACAGGTTAGAGATAAGTGACTTAATACACGGATATGCAGAGAGAATAAAGTAGACTATAACATGTATGTAGCATCTTTAGGGATATTATTTGTATGATCAGAAAAGAAAGGGTGATATATATATATATATTTGTTTGGAAGTTTGTCAGTAGCCCTTATTGAATCTTGTTAGTTGATTCAGAACTAATAAGTTGATCAGATAAACACGCTGCTTTATGCTACGTAAAGGCGGTGCAGTGATGCAACGGAAGTTCTTCCACTGAGTGTGTAAGGGCTCCAGGGAACAGATTTCAGAGAGATGTTTCTTTAACCTTTCCTGAATGCGAAGAGCCTTGTGTTGCACAAAGAGAATTATTCAAGCTACTCTAAAGGTATTCTCCCAAAAATAGAGTCAGAAGGAGACTTGACATTGCATGTGGGAAAGTGTGTGTGTGTACTTTAGACAATGCATATGGGGCATAACATGCAAACGTGTGAATGTGCGTGCGTAGGTACGGTGTTTGCACACGTGGGCACGGGGTATGTGTGCCCCCTGGGGTAACCGCGAGCAGGAGCAGTAGGACAGAGACAGACAAGGCCAGGCGACTAGAATAAATCCAATAAAATATGCAGGCAGAGAGAGCCTAAGGTAGAGATCACCTTTACCTGCTTTCATTTTCTAACTGTTGTCTGAGGGGACCAAGAAGCTGAGATGAAATGAGGAAATAGAGAGGATGAGAGAAGGAAGAGGGTATAGAGTCATGTCCCTTGATGGATGGAGGTACGGATGGCTGTGAATAAATAGACAGGCGATAGCTCAGGCTGCTCAGGGGCCTCTACAGCAGCACAGGTTGCCTCTATAACTGTTTCCACATCTCTCTTTTCTTCACTTTCACACCCAGGTTTCAAGCTAATTTTGGAAACGTCAAAAAACTAAAATGAGAACTTTTTGTTCTTTTATAAGTTTTAGTGTGATTCTATAATCTCTGATGAATGTTTTTTGAAATCTTGGAATCTATAGTGGTCATCTCAGTTCATGCTGTGTGTATTTCATGCCATCTAAAAAGAGAGAGAAAGGATTAATACAAAGGACCATAAAGAAAAGCATCTTTGTAATAATGAAAATTATTGGAATAACATTTGCTAATATTTCAACACCCCTTTCACAAAATTAGCATTAAAATGTCAGATGGAAATCTTGCCTTTGTCTGCAGTATAAAGCATTTTAAAGGGAACTTGGTAGATTTTAAATGTGTGAACATCCTTTTTTTTTTTTTTTGATCTTGGAAACAGCAGATTAACAAATGAATGTCCTATATCAAAGTTGATTCAAAAGTTTTTCCACAGAAATATTTGTTGGGTTATAAAGTTTAAACGTTGCACCTGTTATTCCTGAGAACAGTGACGCCGCTGAAAAGTCCAGGATTCAAATGTAGGTGTACATACAATATGTGAAATGTACACGTGTGACACAGTTTGCAGTGGAAAATATTCAAAGAGGACATCTGTACATCTCTCTCTATATATATATATATATACAGAGGTCAGAGTTCACCTGAAGAAAGAAGCTTTGGGAATACTTTTGGAATGTATGGAAGACATGGAATACCTAACATAATCCCACTAGCTCTGCTTCTGCACGTTCTACTAAAATCTCTTTGGGAATATGCACCAATGAAGCACATCCACATGATAAAGTCGAGTCCTGCTTTACTACCTAATCTTGAGACTGTATTGACAGGGTTCTCTACGTCGAAAGTCTTTAAGATCAGCATTATTCCCATTTTGTGCTTACATAAATGAATGTGTCTGAACAAATGAGCACACATCGTACAGACAGGGTGAGGAGAGGAGGGCCGACAGGCTCGTGTTTGCCTCCAGCAGGTTAATCCGGTCGTCCCCACATCTCAAAAAATAAGACCTGTGTTATAATAAACTGGAATTACCCTCTACGTATCAATAATAGTTATTACCATAGTGCCAGATCAGGAGAAATAAAAATTACAATGAAAACCACCCAGTCAGACTCAATGAGCTGCAGCTCCTTACAGTCTTTATCAAAGCAGTAGCTAAATGTGTGCGCCTGTGTGTGTGTTTCCAGCAACGCGGATGTTGTCAAGTGCTTCGCTGTTACGACACACAACGCTGCACTTAATACACAAAATTAATTTCCAAGCAACAAGATTGTGAGATGATCAGCTTAGTGTATCCCCAGACATTAAGTCTGCCTCGCCACTGTTATATTGGATTTGTCGTCTCAGAGCTGATAAATACGAAGAGGGTGTGATGATACTGTGAATTTGAATCTTGTCAAGTATTTTTAAGTTTTTTTTTAAGGCAGGCCTTTCGGTCCATTCTTATATTCATAGAACTGTCTAGTCCTTTGTTGCCCTTTTCTTATCTTGGCCGTATGTACTGTCTGCAGTGCATCCAGTTATCTGCAGTGCATGACGCTCAGTGCGGAAAAGAGAAAATAACGTGTTTTTGTTTTTTTAATGGAATTGGATTGAGACTATGCCCCGAAATTTGGGTTGTGTTATTGCAGCGCCTCTTCGTCGTTTTGAAAAAGTCGTGAGTTCAGTGGAAACTCTATTAGTTCGCTGTGAGTTTGATGCACTTTTGTGCCAGTGGAAGCTCAGGATTCATAAATGAACCAGATGCGTAGCTGCCTTGTGTCCTTGCTCCTTCAGAAATAGGACTGAATAACCGTCTTTGACCTTTCAATGTACCAAATGTTTTGAAAGTTAACCGTTCTCTGTGGATGTTGTGCTTCGGTTGCACGTGTATTTTTTCTAAAGCAGAGAAGACGGAGCTGGCTGAATCAACGTAAGGAGAGAGAGGTTGTCAGAGGGTGCTGTGTGTGTGTGTGTGTGTGTGTGTGTGTCAGTATGAGTTTACATGTGTGTTCCTGTCACTCTCCGTTTCTTTTGACATGTTTCTGTTTGAGTATCGACTCAGCTTTCTTCCTATACTTCACCTGATTTATTTATTTATTGTTAAGCCATTCATGTTGGCAGTTCAAGGTTGGAGCAGTAAGTATGAATGAAGGGGGAGACGAATATTAAAACACACACACACACACACAACTGCTAGAGGGTTTGTGTGTGACCTATACTTTCACTTTCAGTATGTTATTCCACCTGAATGGGATCTGTCTCTCTCTCTCTCTCTCTCCCTGTCTCTTGTCTGTGTCTCTCGCTCAGAGCGTTTACGGTGGGTTTAGACACAGCAACACTCAAGCTGCTCTGATTTGATTTCACTCGCAGCCTCCTGATAACAGGCGCGCTGTACGCAGCATCCTTCTAATGTTATCTTCTAGCTGGGCTTATTGATTTCATGGGTGACGGTATGCCACAGAATATCCGCCATGTGGGCATTAAAAGGTATTTTGATGTCCTACTTTACATCGGGGAGAATTAAAGCTACATACAGTATGAGGAAATCATGTGTTTTTCAGAAGAGGTTATCTCGTTGTAACCTCTCCCTCAAACTTTACGTGTACTCCAAAAATATGTAGTGCGAAAAGCATACGGCTTTGAATATTTCTTACTTTGAAGGCTACAACTTCCCCTACGGTGGTAGACAGGTGGCATCAAAAAACACGGAGCAAAAATATACTGTATATTATATTTATATAGAGAGAGCAGACGCTTTGCACACATTTCCCTCTTTGTCAGCAAGTTCTTTTATGAAAGGCAGACAATGGGGCATCCCGCCAGCAGTCATACGCACTAATACAAAATGTCTTCAAGTCCTCAACTTCTCCAGTTCTCTTCTTTAGCTCTCGTTTTTATTCAGTCCTCCTCGGTGGCTCCTTAAAGCTCGAACTTCCTCTCACACACAGTCTGCACATCAGAAGCACTATAGGAGGTATTATTTTTGCAAGAGGTGAAGGTCGTCATTATGCAAAAGGCATCATGTATTATTCCAACTTTTTAAAACTGACTCCTCTCTTTCTTAAAGTTTCCTTTTTTGAACTTCTGCCTCATAACCGCGGTCAAATCCAGACACTGTTCTGTCAGATGTCCACCCATGTGGTGACTGGTATTTGTGAAGCATTTTAAGTCTAAAAGCAAAGTGATGTAAAATGATATCGACTGCTAGGTGTTTGGTTGTTCACCATCATCACCTTGACTTGATTCATTGTACTCCTACATACCGAGCAGTGACTCCTTAATCACTAGAAAACGAGGATGATACGAGTCTTGTGCTGCTGGTGCTCCACTTATCTGTAGCGTATGATGTATCCATGCGTGACTCTCACATGTTGACCTCAGGTGTAAACAACCTCACATAGTGTCCCCTCTAAAGCCCGTCTAGCTGCCGTGGATTTGGCACTCGTGTGCATATACCAGAGCATCTTCACAGACAGAGAATGCATGAATTTTATTTATTTTTTCAGGTGTTGGACACCTTTTGCAATGACCCCCAGGTTTTTTTATCCATAGAGAAATATATGATGATCCTCTCAGTCAGTATGGCAGGTAAGCATTTCAAAACAGGAGACTTGTCTTTATGCGCTGATGAATAGGCTTGACAGGCAGTACACTTTATGAATAAATGCTGCACCTTCCACCTTTGGCCTAAAGTTCCCAAACTCTAATGCGTTAGAGCCTGATGCACCATCAATAATAAATGGGGGAGCTGCTTAATAACACCACATTGTCTCCGTTTCTTTATGGTGCCATTGGATTTCAATAAAATAACGTCCCCATCCTTCTAGCTTGTTGCTGATGTTGGGCACTACAGATAAACCTTTGGTCCCGTTTTGTTTCTCAGGACGCATTTTTAAAGCAAGACAAGGCAATATTTACTGAACATTGGCAACTACGCATGCAGCAAATTACAAGATAATGGCACGTTTAATTCACCGCAGTTCCCCAAAGAAGCAAAGACATAGTGAAATGAAAAAATACATTCTCCAAATGCCAATCCTGTGTCCCTGTATTAGTTGTTAATCAGTGTAGAGAAAAGTTAAAGCCAGCAAACCGACTACACAGCAATATCAATCTTAAGTTAGCTAACCTTAGCTACCATAAAAGTCATAACGGCCTTATTTTTTTATGAATTCAACATTTAATTTCCAAGAGAAAGAAAAAGTGCTACTTCTTCTTCCAAAAGTTACACAGTCTCCTCTTCATGTGTCCTTGGAGTAAAGTAAAGAATATGAAAATGTAGTCGGCCAGGAAACTTGTTGAACTGTTTCCAGCACTGATGAAACGTTGCTGTCTTTGCTGAACTAGATGATGGATCAGCTGATAGGACCGTAGCATGTGCCCAGACAGCACTGCAGAATCACCTCCGCCCTGACACCTCAGAGAAGAAGACACTTCATGCTCATTTCCTGATTGAACCACTCCAATCATCAGTCTGAACGTTATACAAGGTATAAGAAGCATGCGTTCAAGCGTGTGCATGCAGTAGCAATGTGCCTGAGTGTCCATACATGAGCTCACACCCTGAGAATATATTACCATTTTAGGAGATGGCATTAGAATGTATTTTATTACTATTCATAACTCTGGTGATGTTGACGCAGTGATAAACTGAGGCTTCTCCTCTGAGAGGGATACCAGCACACACACACCTTTGGTTGAGTCAGCAGAATAACATCAAAACTAATCACAATTTAATAGATCTCCAAATCCCAAGGTCACAGAGATGTGAATAAAGCATAGCCCAGAGCACACTCGGACGACACCATCCTCTTCCACATCCAGACCCGCTTCTGATGAGGTGAACACTGAGGTTGGATTTGCTCGAAATGGACAACGCCTGCCACGGGCTTTATTTAAATACGCCGTTTCTGAGCAGGCATTCCTTCAGTGATATTCGTATGCTAAGACTCGCCATTCCCCGAGGTGTTCTGTTTAATTCCTCATATAACTCTAAACCACCGGGCTGAGAGGGTAAATGCATGGGAAGGAGTATGAAATTGGATTTGTGTCTGGTTCAAGAGTGCCTGGCCTTTGCACAGAGAGATTCTTTTCAATTCAAGCTTAATACACTGTATAGTGTCTTATTAAAACAATTATGATCTTATCTGCAAAAAAAACGAAAAAAGTCCGACTGCAGACCTCCCTCATGGGGAGAACCCGTGTTCCAGGAGAGAGGTGCATCAATTGAGGTTTACTTCTATCTTGTTTTAAATTCTGATTTATTTTAAAGTAATAACATTGGTGTGAAGATAATATTCAAAATTAATAAAAAGAGAAAAAATCCACAAAACATAAACTTCTCCATAAACACAGAAGATGTTAATCTGTGCCACATGGTTTTATAGCCCTGGATGAATATTAATGCTAGCTTATCCAACAAGCTAACGTCAAAAACACTTTACCTGACGTGAGAGAGTTTAGCCTCGTATTAAGTTGGCTCAACCAACGTTAAGCAACTATTTTCTCACACCTAATACACCACAAACAACAATATCAAGCAAACAGTTGGCCTGTGACCTGACAAACTTATGCCAGCGCTGCAGAGTTGTGTGGAAACACTTGTTGAGCAAAGTTTTTCGAGAGTTAAGTTATTCAAAAAGAAAGTTAAAGAAAAACCCCATTTCAGTCAGAGACACTATAAGTGGATTTAACAATTACAGCAAATACTTATACGGTTACATTTGGCGGAAGAAAAAAAAAAGGCTCCGCTCTTTAAGGAAGCTCTGAGTATCCTCTGCAGGGACTAATCCCCTCTGTAACAAACACATACTTGGACATAAAAACTAGAAGCTTATCATATAAAGAGCAGGTCAGGGTGGTGGAGGGAGCTGCGGCATATAACTGTGTTGGAATTAGCATATCAGTAAAGTGAGAAGTGTCCAGTTGTGGTTGTGTTGTACACCTGCGCGGATGTCAACAAGCCGTTTAATGAGCCAATGAAGCGGCAATGAATGAAGCAGATGGCAATCAGCTTATGTAAAAGAAAGTGACAGACCTCCCTCCTCCAGACTTTACGCTTCTCCCATTGAGCTGCAGTTGGGACTATGTTAACAAAAACAACAAGGATAGTAATGACAAAAGACAACAGTAGAAATGTTCTACGTTTAAGGTGGAACTCCGGGAAAAGAAAACTTAATCCACCCTAAATGTTTGCGTTATTGTTGTGTGGAGATCTGCTTCTGTCTTTATTGGAAAGCCAGGATTAAAGGAGGTAAATGTTTTATGGCGTGATGTTGTGCCTCCTCTAGGTTCACACAGTCTGAGCCAAAACAATATTGAGCGGAAATCTTTTACTGTTGACCTCTGTCTCCTCTGGAGAGCGTAGGGAGATGTGGGTGGAAATCACATTAGGAGACTTCTGACATTCTCGTTTATCTGTGAAATGTTCAAAGGTTATACCCAAAAGGTTCAGAGTGATGAGGGCTGTTCCTTCGCCTTCCAGGAATGGGCTTGAAATGTTAAAAGCAGTTCAGATGGCTTTAACTCGCCATTCTTTTATATGCTGTACCCTTGGTTAGTGTTAATAGTGAAACTAAAGATACGTTGGAGGTTAGATTGTGATGGAAGTGAGTTTGGGCAAATGGTCAGTATCCAAAAAGACGCTTTCCATAAATCATAGTCTGTTCCATGTTTTTAGCAGATTTTTGATCAACATGGATCTAGATGGAATTTAGTTCATCGCCTGACACTTCCTCCAGTGCTTCGGTGGGGCTGACAGCTTTGAGTAAAATGGCTCGACAGTTGTTGCATGGATTACCATGAAATCTGTTGACAAAGCGTTTCTATGTTCCTCTGTCATCAGTTGTGTCGTTACATTATGTTCGGCGTCATTCCCAACCAATCCTAAACCCATCCTGGTGGTTTACCACAGGGCATTCTGGGGATGCATGCCCAGCAAGGCCCTTAAGTCTTTCTCAAGTATGCTTCGAAACCCCTCGCCACCCCAAGATATGGCCATTTGAAACAGGTTTATGTTACACTTTTGCTTTCAGACGAAGTTGGGCAAAACATCATACGAACTAGTTTGTTTCAAGTATAATCCAGCCTGAAGTATTTATGACAACATGAGATTATTTAGCTTTGATACAATTTGTTCTAAATTCTTTGGGAATTTGATTTTTGGTTTATTTTTTTGGCATGGTTGATTCAACCACGCCACAGTACGGGTGACCCAGATGGCTTCATTACTGAATAATGTAATTATCCAACAGGATGCCTTGTGTTGTTTGAGTGTTTCTCAACCCGTTAGTCCCCGATGAAGATGGAACGTTGGGCTTTGATTCAGCATAATGCTGTTTGGATAAAGAAGACGATGATGAAACCAGCAAGTTCGTGTGCGGTACTCCTTCAAGCTGTTAAGAGTTCCAAAGGCCACCGGCATGAATTTATTGGGTGTGAGGTGCAATTTAAAAAATGTACTATTTTTATATCCATAGGTCTCGCTATGTTAGGAGCATTTGGAACCTCAGGGAAAGATTGCAGTGTTGGGTGAGCTGCAGTTGAGACGGATGAATTAATTGATGGCTAGAACTGTGTTATTATGGTTACCTTGTCCAGGTCTGGAGTCAAAATAACTGTATGCAAAGTTATACTATTTCTCTTCTTATCTTTTCGTTGGCTGGCTCCTGTTATGTTGTTCCATTTTTAAGTGATTTTACAGAGCTGGCACAGCGGGAGATTTTAAAGTAGCCCCACTCCTGCTATTTCTGAATAATTTAAGTGCCTCGGCTCAGTACTATCACGCAGAAGACAGCCTGCTTTGATATCGCGTGTGCTGTAGGACCATTCCTCATACACCTTCTCTGTCAGAGATAAAGCGCACCCAGTGGGCCCAGTGACACTCGCATCAGATGATTAATTAAGAAACACATCCTTCAGAGACAGATGCTTCAATTACTGTGTTTTCAAACTTCAATTGTTCAGTTAAATGAGGTGCTGTGAGTGCACATAGATATTTCGGGTTTAGAACGGCTTTGGTTTTATGAGGATCACACACAACACTTTTATACTTAGCCTGTATTTTTCTTACACATCATCAGATAGGTCCTCCCTGGAAAAACATGCACAGAGTTCGAAACTCATCTTCATCTTGTGTTTCTCTGGATTGAATGAGTGCAGTTCCATGCGGAGACATAAGCTTCACCACTAGCACATTTAAAGGTCCATGCTACTGATTTTGGCATACCACCCTCAACACGCCCGATCTCGTCTGATCTCGGAAGCTAAGCAGGGTCGGGCCTGGTTAGTACTTGGATGGGAGACCGCCTGGGAATACCAGGTGCTGTACCCCCTTCCCATGGGCCCACCACCCATGGGAGGGGTCTAACGGTGAGAAGAGAGATAGGCGGCAGTCGGAGGCGGGGACCCTGGCGGTCTGACCCCTGGTTGCAGAAGCTGGCTCTGGCAGAAGTGGCTGGGGAGAGGGAAGTCTGGGCTTCCCTGCTGAAGTTGCTGCCCCCGCGACCCGACCACGGATAAGCGGAAGAAGACGAAACGAAATTAAACTACTGATTTTGAATGTTCTAGCCCATAAACAACAAATTACTTTCACTTTACATCAGACCTTTATTTTCAAACATAAAGAATCATGTGAGCCGTCGTCTCTTATCAGGCTTGCTAACGTTACCAGCAGCTGTGTGTGACAGGCACAAACTGAGGCTACAGTAAAATAAATGTATTTATTTTCTGACTTTTTGGTCAGTTTTCGGTGAATTCGGCAAATATGGCACAAATGAATTTGAATTTGCGCCAGTATGTACAGCCAATGTAAACCTTTAGGGCTGTTATATTACGGGTCTTTGGATTGAATTCTTCTGATACCACTGGTAATACAGCTGCATTATATCTACGGTTTCAAGCAGCAGTTGGTTTCCTTTCATTAACACACGTCTTGGAGTTATGTGATTTATCACACTGAATAGTCAAGTTTGCATTTATTGCTGACCAAGTGACACTAATGCAGACCTTTCCAAACCAGTCGGCATTGCATCGAAATGACTATTTAAATCATCGGTTGCACTCTCAGCACTTCTTCGACAGTTGTAAAAAGACAAGTGTGGGTTCAGCAGCAGCGATCGGTCTTTCCATGTGGGTCTGTGGGAACATGTCTTTTTCAAATGGGATCTGATCGTGTGCTTTCTCTGGAGGGCTCTGTGATGTGACAGTGTTTGAGTACACCTGCTCTAATGTTCGCACATACAAACACACTCCTCCCACCCCCCACAATCCCTCCAGCAGACCCTGAAATAATTTATCGTCTCAGAGACCTGATCCACAAACAGCACCGATCGTCTGGGAAATTGATCCTCCCGAAGACTAACATTCACCGGACACATTTTGTTAGGTTTGTTTGTAGACGACGTTACGTTCAGTAAGCACAAACACGGAGCTCATCATACTAGTGTTTTCCTGTTGCTTATATCTCCAACCCACTTCAGACTCGGGCAGTTTTCCAGTTAGCTGTTGTTGTTGTTGTTGTTGTTGTTTTTAATTAAATGTGTGGTGTATTGATTAAGCCCTCAAATATAAATAGTCTCTTCTCACTGGTTTTGTCAATAATGAATCAAATATAATAAGTTCACTCAGAACGCGAAACCTTGAAATTCTCAGAGCATTTTAGCAGTCAACCTACTACTGGGGCTCCATTTAACAAGAGTTGGCCCTGGAGGATATATTATAATATTTCAACACTATTATGATGTCTCACTGCACACAAAATGTACTGTGAAAGTGTTTCGGCAACACATACGGTTCCCAACGCTTGTGAATGGGAAAGGAAACGAGGTACTACAATGGAAAAAATAGTCCTTCATTTTTTTTCATTGCATTGATGGATGCATACACCTAGCAGTAGAATTTACACCTTTTTATTCCAGCAGAGCTGATGCTTGATCAAGTGAGAATACAAAAAATTAAAACTCCAAATTATAGAGGTTTCCTCTTAATTTACTTCAGCTGCAGAGAGGCCTATATTTCTGATTCTTCCACTTCTATGAGCTATCATCATAGTCTTGTAAGGAGTCTAGTCTAGACTAGTTATGCATGATTGATTTCATACTCGCCAACTTTTAAATGTAATACTATTTTCATTCACCGCTCGCTGCTTTTCAACCACCGTCAAGCTTCTCAATACAACTGTAAACTAGTCTTTCCAGTTTGGACTGTAAACAAAAAGTAATGTGGAGAATGTCATTCACACAGTTGAGACTGGCAGCATCTACTTTTGTATCTTGTAACAGCAAGTCCAATTTGGCAGGAAGTCTGCCGCCTCATGGTCCAAAACAAGAAGAGGTCAGTGTTCTGCTCGGAAGCTGAAGTTTGCTCACTGTGCCAGATGGTAGAATGAGTGAAAGGCAACATCCATCCGAGAGGAAACATCCTCTCTGGAGCTGCACAAATCAAACTAGCTTTATATTCACAATAGTTAGTACGCTGTGTGAAATGTGACACTGATTAAAAAAAAGCTCTAAAAGCAGCAGCAAAAGCTGACAGACTAGCTGGTGAACAGAGCCAGATAATAAACTAATAAAGAACGTAACACTACATTCCTCAGACATTACGAGATGATCCCGGAGTAATGAACCTGGAGGAGAAGAATAAAGGCAAAGTTGAAACACAGTTGCTTCCAGTCGCTCCTTGTAAAGCAACACAATACAACTCACACATCCCAGATGAGTGCATTAAATATAACGAAGGTAAAGGGAAACTATACCATATTGTTGATGGGAAGGTCCTGGGATATTATATGTTCCCAACATTGTTAATTATGATCTTTCTTTGGGCCTCATCTTACATTTACTTGTTATATTATTTACTGCTGTATGTAACTGTAAGCTGTTATGGTATATCTTTGTTATCTGCATGCTAAATATACAATTGTTGAGGGCTACAGCACTAAAGCCATCTCTGGATCAATGGCTCATTACCTGTGACAAAATTAATATGTGCATTAAAGTGGAAAAGATGTGGGCAACATTTATGGATTTTCTTAAAAATGAGCCCCACGGAGGATTTATTTATTTATTTTTTTTTTTTTTTAATAGCTGCGATATAAGTTTGACCAAATTGTAAACACTCACTGGTCTTCTTCTCCTCTTTTGTTTGTGTTTTGTATGACATGCACAGCGTGTTTAAAGCAGAATAAATAATTATGAGTAAAACAATAATAAAGAGCTGAAGACTGAACACACTTCTTCTTCTGCTCCTCTTAAAGTGTCAGAATTGACACATGAAGACATCCAGCCTTTTTTTTTTCCTCTAATTCACTTTTACAGTAAAATGTTTTAATATTTTTTATATGTTTTGGCTGCGTGTGCTTGTATGATTATTTGCTTCCAGGTGGCAGCAGTTACAATTTGACTTTTTATTCTGCATTTCCAGCTAATTTGTGCAAAGCTGCTTCCCTGTTGCTAAATCCCTGTAATGTTGAGACTAATGTTTCTTGGTGGAATGAGACCTCACTGCAGGACCCGGCACTTAAAGGAGAGACTGTGACTTTTCAAGCTATTTTACCTCATCAGGCATAAAGTGAAGAAAATGAAAAATTACAACCTAAAAAAGACACAGGTAGATATATTCAGAGATGCTTTGAGGACAATCAAAAGACGTCCGTTAGTGTTGATCCTAATCTGAAGTGATTTTGAATCTATAACAGTGATATATGATGTACACAAAATCCACATGAAAGCTGTCTTGTGCACTAATTACAAAACTAATCAATACATATGAAGCCAAAAAAAAATGCTTAGTGGCATTTTGCTCTTGCTATTTAGTCATTTCCCTGCAGTTAACAGTCCCTATGCCAAGATAAATGGAGCCATTCAGAATAATGAGTGCAATAAATACGCAGGTCAAAAGCTCTTTTTAGTATTAAATTGGAGTAAGGGTATTGAGTCACGGTTATTAAGTCAATTGAAGGGTATAATTCAAGCACAGCATGAAGCTGTGGAATTTAGTGCATCACGGCAGTAATTGGTCTAGATGCTTTACTCAGAACTTTTTCTTTTTTTTTTTTTTTTTTTCTTCTGAGCACAGGGGGAATAAGAACAATTTGCTATTTAAATGTTCTGCCGGGTCCAGCCTGCTGAGAGTGAGGCCACGCCGTCACCACGTTCTGATTGACTCTCTGTAGACACTTCAGTAATGCTTTTAAGAACAGTAAATACAGGTACATACAGTACATGTAGGGACAAGAGAGCAACACGTGGTGTTCGGGAATAAGAGTGTCACAATCTGGGTATTTTAAAAGAACTGAAAATGGTTTTTTTTGGAGCTAAATAAAGAGACACTTGGGTTGGTTATGTGTTCAGGCTTAAAAACATCCTGGTTAAAGGAGAAGTAGTAGAGATTTTGGGAAATAATCATATGTGCTTTCTTTCCCAGAGCGAGTTGACAAGATCAATATCAATTTTATGTGTTAAGTGCAGAGCTGGCGTCAGTACGCGGTTGGCATAAAGACTGCCAGTCTTCAAAAACACACCATAATGCAACACTGTCTTGTAGGAGGCAGTGTTATATTTATAAAGAATATCTGATCTCGCAAGCCGGTGAATATCTAAAAATGAGAGGGAGAGCGAGAGCAGGTGCATATGGACAAACAGAGAGGTGAAAGGAAACTTTAGCTGGTCATTATTCAATGTCACTGTCAGGTCTATTAGTATATGAGCACAGTGCAGACTGCAGACGTGATAACAGTGGTGTCTCGTGATTAATGCTACAAGAAAATGTAAAAGTGAGTAAAAGTATCAATATCAATATAGCAATGTAAAAATACTCTAGAAGTCCTGCATGACAAAATCCTACTGAAGTAAAAGTACAGTAAAGTATTAGTATCAAAATGTACTTAAAGTATTGCAGTAAAAGTATGACATCGATAGATTGTTAACACTAAAGCATTGAAGCTGCTGAAGATCTAGTTTAAACTATTGTTTAATAGTTTAATGCAGTTTAAATTAGTGGTTCCCATTATAGGGCTCAGGACCCTCCAAAGGGTCACCAGATAAATCTGAGGGGTCGTGAGATGATTGATGGGAGAGAAAAGAAGACAAATACACAAATCTGTTCAACTTTGTTTTTACTTTTTTTTTTTTTCAATCTTTGATTTTTGGTGAAATTATTGATGATTTGAACATTTTTTTAAATGATACCATGTGAGAAGTTTAGAGGTAAAAAAAAAAAGTTACTAATAGGTGGAGCTGTTAAGAACTCACAGACATCTGAAATGTGACTCAGACTACTTCTTACTCCTTTCTGTAAGATGTCAATAGCCAAAAAGGTTGAAACCACTGGTTTCGTCTGTAACAATGTGCCGTATTGTAAAAGCTTGTTATATTATCCATATACACACAGAAATACAGAACCATACAGGCTGACAGTAATCACAAACGCTCAGCTAAAGTTCAAGTCCCGGTATCATATTAGACTCTTTTTCTGACTCCCCCTCATCGCCTACATCTCTAACCCTCTGACAGGTTACCAAGCTCTGTCCAATTAGCAAGCAATCCGTGAGTCCACACAGGCTTTGTTTTCAAGCCCTAGTTCACTAAGAAATGAAAGCTAATGAAAGCTAAACTTATCAAAATGCCACAAAGTAAACTTTTTACCTTATTGTCAGACTAAAGACAACAGACTGCAGCTGTCTCTGTATGAATATTAGCTTATAGAGCGATCATAGAGCCCTCCATTTCTGATTCAACATCAGGACGTCAGGAATGTCGCGTAATTTGTGTCTATTCGCATCTTTGCATTAACTTTGTCAGTAATTCCCCTGCGCTAAAAAATTAGCTTCCAGTTTGGTCTGAACACGGCATTATCACAGCAATAAGATATAAAAGTAGACTATGTTTGTCTGGTAGCCGCACAACAATCATACAAAACAGCCAACTACCACTACCATATGTGAAGGAAAATAATGTTTGTCATATTTGGGGCAAAGTCATCATAATGTAAGATGGATTAAAAAAAAAAATTAGAATATCAGAAAATGTCACTGCTAGCCTGTCTTGACCAGGAAACGACAGCATTTGTTCCAATGCCCTGGACCAGACGTTTCAACCCCTGGACCGAGGACCGATACCGGATCTCGGAGAGTTTGCTACTGGGCCGTGAGGAAGCAATATGATTCACAGCATGGTGTTGCAAATAAAGTAAAGTCCTCCCTCCATTTAATTCATAAAGTCAGAGTTGCAGCTTATGGTCGGCGCCATTTTTTTCCTTTTGGATCCAGGATCATCAGCTAGGTGTGTTGTCCTTCACACTGTGGAAGCACGGCTCGCTACCTCGGATTCAAGCTAATGCTAGCTTAGCGGGAATCAAATCAAATTTTATTTATATAGCCCAAAATCACAAAATACATTTGTCTCAGAGGGCTTTACAATCTGTACAGGGAGTGACACCCTCTGTCCTTAGACCCTCGATTCTAGTGAGGAAAAACTTGCCCACCAAACAACCTTTTAACAGGGAAAAAGGGGGAAGAAACCTCAGGAAGAGCCACAGAGGAGGGATCCCTCTCCCAGGACGGACAGACGTGCAATGATGTCACATGTACAGAACAATCAACACACACATATTGTACACTCACGATGAATAATAGTGATAAATAATGACAATGATAAAATGAGAATGTTTACAATGAATGATGAATTATTACAGTAACAGTGAAACTAGTGGTAAAGATACAGATGCACAGTAGCAAATCATTACATAACTATAAACTGTAATGGGGATATGGCAACAATGATGACGGCGACAACATATGCAGTAGACGAATGCTGCAAACTTGGACTCAAAACATGACAGGTATCATAATCAAGTAACATTAAACTTACTGAAACATTGAGACAATAGTGTCCAGAGACGGTGAACTGGTTCACGATTATACTTAGTTCATAATTTTCAATTTTGAACTACGTTCACAGGCCCCAAATATGAGCTCATGTTCATTTCATTTTTTTCTAAAGCTCCAAGATATTCTTTTTCAACAGAACCTCATCCTACCTATCCATTACCAAACTAAATAAATGACTATATACTACCATAGAATCAGACATCACTTCACTTCACATCCAAGAAAAAAAAAAACAAAGAATGTTTATATTTTATAACTCAAACATTGTGTCATATTATGCAGAAAGTGGCAAAAAAAAGAGGTGCAGTAAAAGTTATACTGTAGATGCAATGGAGATTTTATTCAGTCTGCATGGACCAAATTATGCAGCAGTTCAAAAACATAAAACAGATTCATATGCTTCCGAGCGAGCCGGTGCAGGCTCCACCACTGGCTTCATTACAGTCGCTAGCTGAAAGATGTGCTATGATTTCACTTCTGCAGAGCACACAATTTAGAGAAAGCAATAACGGGGAACGAGACCAGGCTCTGCATCTATCGGAGGGCAGCTCTGCCATAGGAGGTGCAACAGTTGTCTACTAAGCAGAAACTTGGGGGTTTTGATCCCGACTCCTCCTGTCTGGATGTTGAAGTGTCCTTGGGCAAGATACTGAATTGCTCCTGATGTTTATGTGAGTGTGAACGGGTGAACGAGCACAACTATCAATCAGTGTCCACATGGCAGACATTAAAGCGACTATAAGTCTTCTAATCTTATCAACAGAGCAATCATTCCCAAAACCAGCACACTCGTTGTAGAGATTCAGACCGTAATGAAATTTTTACAGACGTCTAGTCGAGAAGTCGAGTCGCTTTTTGAATAGTTGGATCAAGGTGCGTCCACTTCAAGCCGTGGTAGCTGCCTCTTGGTGTATCCTTAAATCTGTGTGGAGGTGAGAACATAAGCAGGCTCTGACCTCTCTGAAACTCACTTTTTTCATTCGTTGTACTGTCTGTTTGAAACCGTGTGCATGTTATTCCCATATTTAAATGATTATAGCCTCTCTGATTAGAGCATCTCTCTGACTACGGGCTTTTCACCCTCATCTTGGAGCCGCTGTTAACCCTAACAGTGGTCATATACATTTTGGAAAGCTGTTGTCCTTTTATAGGTGCATAAGATCAGAAAAAGGTTCATAATTTGCTGTGGAAGTCAAAGACAAACACTTGTTACACTTAAAATATATATGGATTAAACACACACACACACACACACACACACAAAACACTGTGATGTCTTCATGAAGAGACCGCCTTCACACACTTACAGTAAACCCCATAGAGCTGCTGTGGTAGTCACATTATAATAGACATAAAGTGAGAGTGGTTTCACTGATAAGCAGTGGAATGTGTAGTATTCAGATAAGCCTCCTGTACCTGATGTTATACAGTCGAGCTTCACATCATAAACTATCCATGTCAAGGACATGCGATGGGATCACAATGCTATACCACAGAGATTAATACAGCCGGGACGTGTGTTGGCCCTAAATTATGAGAACCTTGTCATCACTTGTCAGGTCGGTAAACTTCATCAGCATTTATATTTCATCCCAGCGCCGGGGAAGCCCGCAGTTAATAGAGATTTAGACCTTCGGCGATTCCTTATCTGCTCCAGCGCATCTTACAGCAAACTATTCCCCTGCTGTTCACTTGATTTGCCTTTTGTCTGAGGGCCCCTGCGGTATATAATAACTATAGTGTCTGGTAGTAATTGATAGAAGGATATCATACACTTATCACGGCAAAATGATCAGCTGCATAGCATGTCCTAAAGAAATGTTGAGTTTACTGCCTCAGTAAACTCAGTGTTGCAGAGCCTACAGTACTACAGAGATGCATTAAGTCCTAGTAGGAATACTATATATTATAAAATATCATTACGGGTCTCATGCGTTGTGGGAAATCGTTGTATTTTTAGATTAATTGCATGACTATGAAACAAGGATCTTAATGTTAACCCCAAATCTTTTTTTTTTTTTTTTAAATAATAGAGAAAAGAAAACACTAATTACCAAAAAGCAATCACACATCGCTACCGGCTCCACTCCAACAGGATAGCAGGTTAGCAGTGTTGAGAAGGTAGTCATGGCAACAGGATATCTGTGCACACACACACACACGGAAAGATACACATCTCAGTACATACATGCATACATAGCAACTTTTTCTACTTGAGTTAAGAAAAAAAGACGTAAAACATTGCTATGCCAGTCCTGATAGACGGTAGATGTTCCATCTCAGAGGTTTTCGGATGCAGTCTTTGCATTTTGCTGATGGATAAGCTCATTTACATTTCCTTAAAAAACAAGTTAGACTGCAAGCAAGTCAGCAACACTCACATTTGATAATTCAGGCTCCTTATTTAATCCACAGTTCAACAGCTACTGACACAAGTTGTGATTTCGAACTGTTTATTAATTCATATCGCTTTTCTGTGTAAGGATACATATACTGCGGCTGCAACATCATGGCCCTTTATATCTGATACATGTTGATACAAGGCATTTTTTTTTCCTGTTACCAAGCGCACACAGAGCTCACATTCAACATTTAATAAGGAGCCAGCGTGCTGTTGAGTAATTTCATTATTGATTCAATCTGTCGATTATTTTCTTTGATTAATCGATTAGTTGTTGGTCCATAAAACGTCAGAAATGACCAGAAAATATGAGAAGCTGGAATCAGAAAACCTGAACTTTTTCCTAAATTGATAGTTTCTGATTAATTGATTAGTTGTCAACTAATCAATTAAACATTGCAGCTCTACTGTTACGTTTGTACGTAACTCCACAGAAACGTAGCTTCTAGCTAGCTAGCCAACGTAACAAAATCAAAGCATTTTACTTTATTCATCCCACATTATAAAAAAATGGAGTTTTAGCTAGCGTTAGCATCTTTTTGGTGGGTCCAATTGTTGAACTCAGAACTGGACCCACTGAACCTCACAGTGACAGGTAGTCCTGTGACTTCAGCTCCTCGTATATAATTCAAATCACGACATTGACTAACGTATGAAAGTCACTGAGTGCTCAAATCATAGACGGAACTTAGCAACAGCTAACAATGTTAGCCCGTAGCGCGTTAACTGTCCGTGCAACTGTTGGGACTCAAGTGAAATTACAAGCTACTTTTCGAGCCTGTCCACGGAGATATCGCACCAATCAGATCATCGACATCGTCAGTCAGTACATAAAATTCAGGCCCCTTGGAGAACATTAATGTAGGAAGCGCCGTATGAGCATAAAAACAAATAAATGATGATTACAACCTTGATCAATTAGGTCAATTTTAAATTTCTGTTGGACTTTCAAAACCTCTCCGGCTGTCCAATCCGTGCAGAGCCAGAGGTGTAAACTGGGAATCGTAAAAAAAAAACCACTCGATTCGATCACACCTGAACCTGACGTAGCCTCTCGACACCGAGCTGCCATCTCTTTTCCATCGGGGTCATTTCAAAAGTGGCAGTGAAGCCTGAATTTATCTGGCAGCTCACATCAGTCTTTCTAGGTACACACATAGCACTCAGCCGATCCTGGCAGAAGAAAATGACTTAGCACTTTTCTTTTTTTTTTTTTTTTTTTTTCCTCCACACACTTGAGACTCCAAGCAAAAGAATTATTGTCCCTGTTTTTCGATATTGAGAAAAAAGATCAAAAATTAGTACATCAAATCCAGCGGGACAACAGCAACATTACCCAACTTAATGGGAGCTGCTGCGAAGTGTATTTGACAATCACCTCATTATCCCGCTATCGATCAACGTAAGAATACAGTAAAGTATATGAAGCGCATAAATTCCCTAACTGATTCTTAACAGAAGACTTTTTTTTTTGCTATACTGGGTGATGGATCTTTTACTCCATCATGGGTAATGGGGTAGACAGGAGGGAGTAAACAGGGGCTGAGGTAGTGCTGATAGTGAGCAACAGCGGGGGCCAAGGTTGCATTTAATATCATTTATTCAAGTTTATATGAAGCGGAAATCTTGTGCGAAGGTGCTGGACAAGAGTCATTGACTCTTTGGGCTCTCGGTTTTCAATCACGGGGGCTAAACAGAGAGTGAACAGTGGGAGAGGTGTAATAATTCAATTTAACATGCTGTAAGTGCCATATAGACATGATGTGCCGGCAGGCGCTATGATCCCTAAAGCTCCTTAATCAATATTTTTATATTAACAATAGATCCATGGACTCATGTGTAATGTAAAAGGAGCTGCTTGAGGTGACAAATCTACAGAGATTTATAACCCATCTCTGCAGTCCCCTCACCTCTAGACCCTTTTAGCCTCTTTTGGCTCGTCGCTTTCCCTTTTCTGGCCCACAAACTCCACTCTCAAAGACCTACATGTAGAGATTTAGATAGTTAGTTAGTTACTTATCGACTAGCTGGTGAATATAGCGGAGCATCTAGCTGCTGGGAGGGAGGGAAGGAGGCACAACACATAATCACTCCTTCCTCTACCTAACTCTTTCTCTGTCCACCTTTCTTTCTTTCCCGCTGTCTCTTTATCTCCCTCGGTCTCCCTGTGAGGACGAAGAAGCTCGTCTTCTGACAGAGTGGACACCGCCCGGCATGATGCCGCTGGCAGCTGGATAGAGAGAAGGCCTTACACATCACTTCAAGGGCCTGTCACTCTCCGCTGTGCATCTCCAGACTGCAGGGAGTAGGCCACTTCATGTTCAACGCCAAAGAGTGTGTGGCGTCTGTTGTGAATAGAGCTCAGTGAATGGCACTGTTTGCTGATGTCAACCCAGGGATTGACATAAAACCACCAGCACAGCAGCCATAAAATGTCAGGGGAGTTCATCCTTCCTCAGCTGGGGTGTGTGTGTGTGTGTGTGTAAATTTCATCCATTAATGTACTTATTTCCATGTATTTGTGCCCGTCTGCCTATGTGCGATTAGGAAACTCCACCTCTCGTGTCTCTGTGAACACCACGGGAGAGTTTTCAACTCCCCGTATCAAAGGCTATTCCCAATTTGTTTCTGTGGATCAAGCAACCGGGACGGTAGCTGAGTGGAATATTAATAAAAAAAAACAGAAAGCCTTGTTTGGATCACCTGGCCAGTGTCGTTACCAGTGTGGAGTGAATACTGAGAGCTGGTGCTGAAGCTGCAGACAGCACATAGGTGGGGGGGACGGCGGGTGGAGAGATGCTCTGTTTGTGTATTTTTGATGAGCTAAAAAGTTTTCTGATTCTTCACCTTTTTGCCTCCAGGAACAAACATGGATTAAACAAGTGCAAGAGCATCTTGACAGCTAGCGTGCTGATGAAGAACAAGGAGACGACCAGTCCGATTTGCGGGACAGCAGATCAATGAAAATCTGACGCATGTAGCTCGTAGCTCACAATCTCTGAGGAAGGATGCGTGGTTGCCAAGACATCTGCTGTTTCAAGGGCAGATTTAAGATTCCCCCCCCCCCCCCCCCCGCTGCCGTTAAGATTATGATTTAAGGAGCATAAACTGATCGCTGCCTGAGGGCAATTTTTCCCCATGCCTCTCCAATAGTCCTGGTCTCAGTGTGTTAAAAGCTAATGGCCTGGGCTTGGCATTTAGCACTCTGGTCATGATTCTTTCCACTATGATCATGAAGGGAGAAAAGGACTGACAGGAAAGAGGAGGACGAGGAGGAATAGTGAGAGACGTGTTATCTGCTTATCTGTTTTCCTCCTATTTGCATATCACAGCTTCACCGTTAGCTTTAGCAGGCGGCTGCAGCTGCTTAAGGTGAATTAAGACCATATACAATAAGTAAAACAAGAACAAATTTAGCAGTCTGTATTTGCTCCAAAGAGTCAGTGTATCAATTTCTATGGAGTGGACTCATACAGCAACGTGATAAAGCGTGATTGTGTCTCTGAAATGTGGCAAAATCACAAAATCCAAAACAAAAACAAAAAAAAAAACAAACAAAAAAAAAAAATTGGTCCAGCAGTGCAGCAAGCATGATGTCTCCAGCAGAATCAGGTTAGTCTCATTTCATTTGGAAGAGAAAATGTTCAAATTTCAGACAGGACGGCTGGTTCAGCTTTGATTTTCCTGAGCAATGACGGATTATTGATGCATTCACTTTCACCTCCAAATCAAACAGTAGCTAAGTTGGCAGCACACTCTGCGTGATCTACTTAGTTCCAACAAAGGGAAATCTTAATGTTGTCATGCTTATAATAATTAAGATGATAAAGTGATTCTAACGTTGTTGCAGCGTGTTTGGAAAAGGACCTGTCACATTTCTATAATTTCACCCCCGTGTGTGCAAAGCCAGTCCATACAGAGATGGTCGTCCCGGTTTGGTGCGGCTGTCAACCCCATCAAACAGCTTTAGGATGAACTGGGATGGCAGCTGAGATCCAGACCTGATCACCCAACATCAGTGTTGGAGTGAGGGCTCAAAGACCTGCAGCCAGCTTCCAACATCTCAATCCAAATCCAATCCATAGGTTTAAGATTAAAATAATAAGAAATAAGAACATGATATCTATAGTTGTAGTAAATGTCTATAACTGCAAAGCTTAGGCTGAAGCTGGTATTTCCCATCAGTTTGTCAATAGCAAAATATCTTCCGGGTAGAAAGTATGACAGTTTCCTCTCTAATACATTTAAACACTGACAAAGCAGCCACATGGACACATTTCCTCCCCTGCACACGTACACATTAAGACAGTCGGACATTATATCACACTGCATGATCATACATTTTTAACGCGCCAGACAGCAGGGTTGAAGAACCTGTTTCACCTTATCCCACACTGCCAGGTCGGAACATGAACGAGCCTCTCCACAACACATCCTGCATAGAAACAGAACACAGGAACACAAGCTGACACGCCCTTCACTTTGAAAGCGTATCTCAGCATATAGGAAATCCTCCTAAACTTATCTGTGTATCCATTTATCAACATCTTCAGCAGTTTTCTCTGTGCATATTTACCCCCCCCCCCCCCTCCGTCCTTTAGTTTACAGGACACATTTTCTGCCTGCTTCATAATTTATCCAGCCTCCAAAATCCTGACACATGCTGATGCGTTTTTCTATCTCCACCATCTGAGTCCACTCTGATCCACTCTGAGTTTTCTATGCGGCTCAAGTCTGCCCCCTGCTGACTAAACACCATCATGACTATGGAGTCGACACATCCCTTAAGAGAGTGTTTCCCATATGTCTAAACATGATTACGGGTAGATTCATTTACACCTTCACCTAATTAGTACGTTTATAATGCTCTGCAGCATTTACTCAGAGACAACAGGAAATAACTGTAAGTTTATGACTACAGTAACAGACAATTAGGCACGTCACGCATTACATGTTCTGCTAATGAAGCATCTTCAGGGGTTTCCACCGCAAGTATACTGCAGTTAAGCATTTAACCAGAAGTGCAAAAGAAGCAGTAAAGTGTAGTGCAGTGCAATGTGCATATTTATAATGTATTAATAGAGTAAACAGTAAGGGTAGGTATGAATATGCTAAGAGTGCAGCACAGTTGCCATTATTAAAGTGTTGATGAGGATGCTGTGTGTGGTGCAGAGGTAGAAGTTGTCACCACAAACTCCAGACTGACTTTACTAGAATGTCAGTCTGACGTGATGTAGTTACGTTTGAGTGACAGATGCCATCTAGTGTCTGTAGTAATTACGACCGAGTTTTGAAATGTATTCAAAAGTTTATCCAGTGTTTTTAAGTGATGTGGTGGTAGGGATAGTAACACAAACAGGTTGTGCTGAAAAAGGCTGTAACTTTAGAGGATAACCACTTGATTTGACTCATCGTTGGTTCCATGTTCATTAAGACCTCAGGGCCACCTGGTTCTAGGCAAGTGTATTAACATCAGATCCTGTATATATAATAAAAGTCCTTCATATATTCATTATGCACCGTATTTTGTCAGCGGACAGCATCTTTTGCACCGTATAAGGTTCTGAAATCCTCTTCCTGCAGCAAGTACGGTGTTATAAATACATAAATGCCACGTTTACATGTTTTTCATGTGCATCAAACAGAATCCGTCTTGGATAAAATAAGTGAAGATCTGAAGATTTTTTTTTTCCTCAATATTTCCTCATTCCTCAAGATGAAACCCCATTACCTTTGTGTTGAGGTCAAGCAGAGTAGTGCCAGAGGGAAATAACTCTGCTATGGATAGGATATTTACACACACACACACACACACACACCGGTGTACAACTGCTTCTCTGTTCTGGCATCCTTCAAATCCAGCCCACCTCAAAGCAAACAAGAAACGGGATGAGAAGAGGAAGCTCATCCTGCAGCGGAGCTAAGCCATGTCTCTGCAAACTGTAACAGCCAAGTTCTGTGACCTGGGTATCTGAAGAAAGAGCAAGCGCCTCCTCCTGCATGACTACGTGGACTAAAAGCTACTGAATCATGTAATGTAATGTAATACAATAGCTTTGGGGCAATTATGTCAGAACCGATTATAGGTCACACTCGTCGCCGTTATGGTTACACTATCCTCTACAGCAGTGTGTGTTTTCTCTCCTGCCTCTGGTGGTGAGAGTTGTATGATGGAGGTAAATGCTGCAATGCTGCAAGATATAAGATGAAGCACTTCAATTGAATCTTAAAATGTGCTTTCAATGAATATTAATATACATATTTGTATTTGGCGAACTCACACTTTACTTGTTTTTTTACTTGTATTTCAGGTGTACAGTACTGTAGAGAAGATAATCTGCCAATAAGGGAAGAAACTGTGAGAAACTGACCTCGATCATCTACATAGGAGTGGTGCAGTGTTGTAATGATGTTCAGTTGTTTCCTCTGTCGTACCTCTGGATGTCTCTCTGCATGCGGGACCAGGGGTGAGGCATGTTGCTCATCTCTTAAGCTCATTTAACAGCTTGTTACTCACCCGCTTCCTTCTCCCTCTTTCCCTCTGTTCCAGGCTCTCATCACTTCTTGGTCGGGTTCCATTTTACTAATGCAGTGGAAATGAGCCGTGGGCATTGCAAAGTGGCGGCGTTTTAGCACTGAACACCATGAAAACACAAACAGGGCCAGGCGTAACAAGGCTCCGCGCACACACACACACACAAGAGATGGAGACACTGGAGGAGGCAATGACACATAAGGCTGGCCATGTGTAATTCAATTGGACGGCAGTTAAAACATCAGAGTTGAGGTATCACACTGTACAAAATGCTTAATTAAACCATATTAGCGGCGAGCCACAGCTGGTTTTCCACACACACACACACACACAAAGTTGAATATTTGCTTCCAGGACTACTCGTGATCAGACCGGTGATCAGATTAAAAAATTAAATGAAAAGATTTTTTTGTTTTTTTTGTTTTACGAGCAGAAGCTTTCCACTTTCAGCAGATGAATGTTAAAACAAACTCTACACATACGTCATCCTGCACTGTGAAGCTCAAACATTCAGCTGAAGGAACAAAAAGAAAGAATTTAAATTATTAAGTAGTTTCCAACTTTTAGAAAATGATTAAAGGAAGACTCCAGCAATAAAACGTATATTAGAGCAAGCAGTGCAGGAATCCTAAAGCTTTAGAAAAATGGAACATAAATCATAGAGAGGTTGTGGGAAATGACAAAGGGTCCATAAATTCAACTGAAAAACCGAGGCTAGCTCAAGCTAACTGTCAGCACTAGCAATAACCTGAGAAATCAGACTAAGAAACGAGCATTTCAAATGATTTATGGAAAATTAAACTTTATTTGAAGCTCACTCTGCTTGGCCTGATTTATGTTTTTTTTTCTGCCAGAAATTCCTGAATCTTTAATTTATCTACATCAGCAGCAATAGACAAAACGGCCACAATCATCAAAACAAAAAAAATGGTATCTGATGGAAATTATTACCTAATGACAATCCTCTTCAAAACTCATACATTTTTATAAAACATTTAATATATACATGCACTTAAAAAGAATGTATTTCAACAACACAAGATTAAAGAACAGGATTAAAAACGGTTCAGGTCCAGTTCTTCAGTGGAAAATTAAAATAAAAATAAAAAGGTCAGACGGTGGAGTCCAGAGTCTGCTCGGCATCGCAGGAGTTCATCATGAGGAAGACGCGCTTGGACAGCTCTGGGCCCACCCGCCGAGTCGTGGAGGTGACGCCCTCTCCTCTGCGAATCAGAAGGTCCGACAGAAGGGACATCTTCTCTCTGTCAGTCTTACAGAGACTGTAAGCCTGCAGACACACAGAGAAATATTCAGTGTGTATTTGTGAGTTTTGACCTAAATGTGATCTTTATCTTTTTGGCTTTCATAGATGAATCATCTCCTTAGCATATACATAAACATACACACGTGTCTCTACATTGGAGGATCTTCACTGGCATTAAAGCCGCAAAACTCAGTGATGATGATGCTTTTTTAGCAGGAAATGTAAAAAGGAAAGTAGAGCGCAAAGCACAATACAGCAAGTAAAATGTTGACTTGTTGCTAAGCAATAAGTATACATTTATAATCTTTACAACATCCTTAGATTCTGGGTTCAGATATAGAAAAAGTCCCCATTCAAAAAAGCCTTTGACAGGTAAAAGAAATCAAGGACAAAGACACACAGTCGATGTGAGAGCTGTCATAAATCAATCACATACATGTCGCATGTTTTTGTTCAAACTGAATTTGGAGAGATAAATATGTCTTTATAAAATGAAAACTATCTTTTTATAATGTGCTATAACAAAAACAGCAAGCAAATACTGTTTGGTCACGGCAGTAGCCTGCAGTAGAAAGAAGCAGAGATGCTAACACTGGTGGGTGGGTGGATGGATGGGTGGGTGGGTGTACCTTCCTGAGGAGCTGTGGGGACGGATACGCTGCCAGGATGGCTGAGGCCATGTCCGGACTGACTCTGTTCAACTGTTGGATCTGTCTCTTCCACACCTGCAGCAGCCCTTTTCCAGCTTTATCCACCCGCTGACCCCCCGCCCACTCACTGTCCAGGCAGAACGAGAAGCCCGTCTTCTCCCTCTGCCGCCTGAGGACACGGAGGGACAGGGAGGGACATGGAGAGACACGGAGGGACACAGAGGGACACGGAGAGACACAGAGGAACAAGGAGGGACACGGAGAAACACGGAGGGACACAGAGGGATACAAGATGTTATTCTTCTTATCTGGGAGGGGAAGCTTTCGCCGGAGTTGAGTAGAGGAGCAATGAGCTCGCTTACTTGAAAGGCGCCTCTGCAACCGCTTTGGTAGTCATGGTGATGTGATCCGAGAAGTCCTTCCAGGTGGACAGGAAGCGGACTGCGACGCCGGTGTGCAGCTGGAGATGCACCACAGCCTTATGGGAAAGATAAGTATCTTTCATTTAGCCTTGAAAACACACAAACTCCTTTTTGATTCTGCAGCTTCCCAGTAGCGTTTCATATGTATTCATATGAAATCATTTTTATTTTGGTTGATAAACTTAAACCCTTTATAGATTTTCAAAAGCCCTTAATTAGAAAATGTTAATGATTTTATTTATTATCATTTATTCATATTATTATTTAGCCTATTATCAATTTAAGGTGTTTTTGTTTTAAATTGTTGAAGTTTAAATTTGGAATCAGTTAATGGAGTTTTTTTTTAAAGTATTATCTGCATGTTTTTTGGAAAATACCTTTAAAATTCCCAAAACAGGATACAAAAAACCATTTACACTGTAGTTAAAATTATTTCAAGTATAGGTATAAATTAAGGGCTTTCATGCAAATAATCCATTTAAAATACTCTAATCTAATATTTTAGCCATTATTTATCTTTTATCATTTATAAAATGTGCGACTAGATCATGGATAATGTGTAAATTAAAAAGTTTTAAGGATATTTTTTAAAACATGCAATCCAATTAAAAATAACTTCATATATTACAATCCATTCGTTCTTCTAATAAAAATATAGATTTAGCAAATGACTACGTGATAACTCTCGGACGTCTTTTTCCCTAAGTGCTGAAGAACGCTGGAGTACGTTCTACTTCCTCTCCACCTGACCCACCTCCTCTACTTCAACCCGGGACACCTCAGGTAGCACCTCCACTCCGTCGTTCTTCCTCCTCCTCTTCTTCTTCTCTTGTTTTCCTCCCGCTTGCTCCCCGCCCGTCACGGCCTCTCTGAACTTCTTCTGGTTCTGAGATTTCTGGGACCTGGATAACAAAAAAAAACATTCAAATCTTTTTGGTATTTACCCTCAGCTGTAAAAAGCTGCTCTTCTTTAGCGGCTGTAATAGTGGCGACATTTAAAATGCTGGGCAGCAGCAGGTGTCTGTTGCAGACATTCATACGTCTGCCGTCTCCATCCTGTCTCGACCCCTTGCTCATGGGTTCATCAGCTCCACGTTCAGATCCCAGTACATACGGTCCTTCCCTACCTGAAGTATTTCTCCAGGTCGATGACCACCAGGCTGAGGATCTTGTCGGGGTGACGCCTCTGCTGCGCCTGCACCCAGGACGTCAGAGTGGGACCGCAGTCTGACCCTTCACGCCTCTCCTCCTGCGTTACATAGAGTGAGGGGAGATGGCTGAAAGCGGTAATACTTTCTATTCATTCATGCACTCATGCCTGCTGTAGCTCATATTTTCTGATCAACATCCTTCTACTTGCTCTCATTACTACGTTATGATGTTGTTTTCTGCTCCGTTACATTTCATATCCCTGCATCTGCTCAGTGCTCGCCGCAACTGTATTGTTACGACGGCCGCTTGTCATTAAACTTTCATCTGGTCTCATTCCGAAGCCGCCGCCGCCGCCACACCGACCTGAACGTAGCTGCGGATCAGAGCGATGAAGTCGTCAGCTGTCATCTGCATCACAACGTCTGCCTCCGGTACACACGCTCCATCATCTGGCTGAGATACAGACAGGATTTACTTTCCCATTGGATCTGCACATTTGTTTATTGGGGAATCTTACAGACTAACTAATTTCCATCCTCTTGAGCATGTTTCATTCCTGAAAAGATCACATATTGAATACAACACTGTTCTAAAGATTTTTGAGCTATATGGATTATTATCAGATTAGATATAACATTGTTACCACAATTGATACACCATTAGTTGTCTATGAATAAGTCTGGATTGTTTACATCGTCTCTTTCTGTTTAAATATTTTTCTTTTTCAATTTGAATTGTCCACATTGTATGTGGGTGTGGCAGAGAGGGGATTTGTGTATGTACTCTGTATGTCTTGCTAAATCTAAAATTTGCATATAAATTATTTGACTGAAGATTTTTTTAAGCTAATTAATCTCACGCAGCATCTTTTCCTCGCCGTCAACTCTTCTGTGCAAACATGTGGAGGCCGTTTTTCTTTTTTTTTGGCTAATTTTTTTGGCTGATTTTAACTACCTTACTGTGTTACAGACTACAAAGCTCCTTTTAGAGATAGTGCACAGTGCACAGGTTGTGTGTGTAGGGAGTGTGTGACGGTGAAGCTTAAGACCGGGGCAGAGAGTATGAAGTTAACAGTATAGCTGCGAACATAGCAGTGCAGTGTGTGCACAGTTTAGTCTATTTGTGACTAAACCGAAGCCAGGTCCCCGTGTGTTGCTTGCCACCTGCTGATTAAACGGAGAACAGCAAATATATTGTTAACCGCAGGTATGTTAAGCCAATGGTGGCCTGTAGAATAATTTAGACATATCACCCAACTCTAATGACTGATTCATACCATATCCTGTCATTTCCCCATGGTTAAAATGCAGAGGAGCGCAGTGAACATTTCATTTCTCACAGCCGCCTGTAATGTTTATCCCGTCCAGATGCAGCTTCGCTATTAAATGAGTGTTTCAAAGTAAAAGCTGTTTTAAAATATTCTCCTCTATGAGACAGAATGCCACTCGTCTCTACTATTTGTTTATAGCAATTACAGCAGGGTGTCGCAAAAAAATTTGACAAGTATATATTCATTATGCATCACCTTTGAACGAAACGAGGCAGTGTGTGTGTGTGCGCGTGTGTGTTTGTGTGTTATCACCTGTGCGCAGGGAGTCCTCCTCATCCAGCTGACACTGCGTGGGAGGGCTTGTTTCTCTATGGCGCAGCTACAACCCAGAGCCTGCACCGACGCCAGCAGAGTCCCACCTCCTTCCAGCTGTAACAGAGCTGCAGACGCAAACACAGTCACCAAAATAATCCCTTACATTAAACACATTTAATAGCTTACATCATGCATTCAATGCATAAGGGTACGTGAATAAATCTACAGGCACAGGACACGACTGAGTCTTAAGAGATTGTTTAATCCACTTATACACAGTGCTGTGTAATATGTAATGTTGTCTTCCTGCTCCATACCTGGGTCCACAACCACCACCATGTGCTTGATACACTCCTCTGGTCTCAGGGCCTTGGCAGCCTCTGCCAGAGCTTTCTTCTCTGCTTTCTGTCTCTCTTGTTCCTGCCTGAGTGTCTCCTTGTCCTGTAGCTGTCTCTCCCTGGCCTGCCTCTTTCTCAGGGCCTCCTCCCTGGTGGCCAGGATCTCCTCCACCGTACGTTTGGCAGGTTTCCTCTTGGCAGGAGAAATGTCTGTACTCCCCGTGCTGGAGAGCGTCTTCGGGGGGAGCCACCGCTGATGAGAAGCAGCTTCGTCGTGGCCATTCGAGGCCCCCTGGCTCTCTGTTCTCACCTGGCGGAAGCTGAGCGGAAAGCCATCCTGACAAGAAAGCGGCGCGCTGGCCAGAGTGGATGGTGAATACTTCTCAGCATCGTTTCCATTAGTAACAGTGGAGGAGGCTTTAATTACATTGTCCTGTCTCTGTTTGAGTCTCTGTGCCAGAGGGACATAAGGTGCGTCGTCATCAGAATCACTGCTGATCGTCATTACATCAGCTTTACCCGCATTGACCTTCACTGAGACTGGCAAAGAGCAGGCTCCTTCTGCATCAGAGTCATCCAGGTGGACCGAGACTGCTTTCTCTGTGTGGCTGCGGGAGGTTTGGCTGAGGTGTCGAGCCGGCTGCAGGAAGTCAAACACAGGCAACTCTTCTTCTAGGTCACTGCTGGAGTCCATGCTCCTTCATGTTGCTGTAAATGAGATACGAGGTAACAATTATAGGCAGCGCTTTATGTCACAGGTCCTTAAGACACTTAATTTAACTGATAAAATCATTTGTATTATAATACTGGCTTATTAGATTCTTTCTGAAAAACTCTATAATGAGCACATTTCCATATACAACCAAATGACATAAAACCCTTTCAAATGAAGTTTCCAGGAATCAACTATAAAATGAAGGGACCAGTTGAATAAAACGTTACATAACTTTAATAAAGCCACAGATCAGCAGCCAAAAGTGCCTTTCTGTCTGTAGAAACTGCACCAAACCTCATTCACAAAACTAGTCAAAGGAATCTGGATTTCTTGTATTGTGACACACACCTGTTATACCATGACAGAAAGCCTCTCAAAAGGTGTATGTGCAGATATGTATTTCAATAAAACTGCCAGTTATATAATCGGTGCTGGTTTTGGTGTTGGAAGATAAGAGGGACACATTACAGAAGTCGCTTATGTTTATGCTTATGTTATGTTCGCTTATGTTTGTAGCAGAATTAGTTGCTGCTTCGTGAACCTCCTTTAGCTTTGACTCAACTCAAGTGAAAAATAAAGGACTTTTTAAATTGAGTTTGGAAGCACAATGTGAGTTTATTGTTTGCTCCGTGACTACAGACATGATTCTAGCCGCTAACAGGACACATTTAAAAGACTGCATACTTTTCACAGAAGTTAGCAGAGGTTAGCTAGAGGCAGCTTTACTGGTGTGGTTTGCATACTCACTTTCTTCGAAATCTTCACACACAAATGTTAATTAAGAAGTTCGATATTTAGGTAAATACTAGCTACTTGCATTACCTACTAGCTGTAGCTCGTTTAATGTAACGAATAATGTACATAAATCAACAAAGACCACGTAAACATGCGTCTTTCTGTTAGAGGAAAGCTCATTTGATTTCCCCGGGTTGTTGCAAGATAGTGTTGCATTCAAGTTCACGGGGCGACGGAAATTTCCTCAATATTTGAGTTGCCCACATTATAAGCATTGGGTAAGTAACATGTTGGAGCTTGTTTTACTGGGAGAAAATGTTTATCGTTAACAGCAAAGCTTAAAGTATTGTTCAGAGCCGTTTTTATTTTATTTTTTACTGAGAGTACATAAATATTACTTTTGATGGCATTTAGGTACCGTTAAGGAGCTATGATGAACAGCGTGTTCAGTGTATTTATATAGTGGACCGGCTTTCCTGGGGAACCTGAACGCAGCAGAAGTGTCCGGATGTGACGTAGGGAACATCGTTGAAGATGGCGGCGCTGGCGTCCTTGATGCTTAAGTCCAGAGCAGGTATAAAGTAAATAAATAAATGAGTTTATCGAGTTTATTGATTGCGTATGAATGTGAGAAATTTGTATTAATTCCCAGCAGTTCTGCGTTTATTGTAAACATACGTTTTAAACAAGGGTTGTTGTTTTTTACATGCTAGCGTAGCTAACTTAGCTATGCTAGCTGGCCGACGTGTAGTTCAGCACTGAATGTCAAAGATACTTGATGCAGCTGTAAAAGATAAACTTAACTTAACAAGTTATCCTTTGAAGTATAATTACCGTGGTTATCAGTGAACAGTTTAGACGTTTGTGGTCAACTACTGGCGTTTCATTAACATGTGACACACCAAGCTGTACTTGAATTTATGACAATAAAAGCTACATTTTTAAAAACATTATTCACTGTACTCAATGCTTCCATCCACTGTGTATTTCTGTTATTGTTAAAAAAAAGAATATATATATATATATATATATATACATTATGACCTAATGAAGGTCTCTAATTGAATGTGTTTTATTGGAAGTTTCTATCAGATAAGTACGAACGTGTTAAAACGAGCAGATTTTAAATGGAGTTTGGTGCTGTCATGGCTGCAGAACTGCATATTTATGTGACTCGTGTTGCTGGTTTCAGGGCTGTTGGTACCTGGTCAGTCGTGTCTACTGGAATCTGTGAGGTTTGCATCGAAGAAGTCAGGAACCGCCTGTAAGAGCAAAGGAGGAAAAAGCCCTGGCCACAGATATGGCTTCAAGAAACAGGATGGTAATTCTAAAAGTGATTTTTAATCCTCTCTGAATGCAGTATGTTATCAAAGGAGAAGCTTTGTATTCAGATATATGTAATGTTTTCATTTTCACACTGCAATTATTTCTGATGCACGACATAAGATAAGAGCAGACTCATGTTGGACTGCAACTAACCATTGTTATCATTATTGATTAATCTGCAGATAATTTTCTCTGTCCGTAAAATGCTCGTTATAATTTTCCACATTACAAAGTGACGTCTTTTAAATGTCTTGTTTTGTCCCAAACCAAAATATATTGTTTATTATCAGGTATGGCAAAGAAAAATTTTAAATCCTCACATTTAAGAACCTGGTGCCACTAAATATTTTCATTTTCACTGAGAGACTAAAACGAGTTATGAAAATAGATAGCCATTAATTTTCTGTTGATCGATTATTAGACTAAACATTGTAGCTTTAAAACAGCTATTATTACGTCACTCATCACAGATGTGGAATAATGCCTCGCCATTTTCCACTACTGCAGCTTAACCTGGAGCTTCCCTTAACCTGAACTTGTTTCACTGTTTTTCCAAACCGGAACGTTTCAGACCGGAAAAAACGTCTCCATCGTTGTTGCTGTTTAGTAAGCGAGTGTGGTGAGTCTAGTTCAGCTGTGGGACAGAGCACAATGGTAAAAGTTAGATGTGATGACTTATTATAAATAATTAGAAGAGCTCCATGTGCAGTAAGAGGTTAACAGAACAGGTTTCAGGCGGGCTCAGGTGCCAGATGTGCCCCTTTTGAACAAATGGCTCACATCAGGAAATGTTCCATGACTTTGAAAATACAAATGCTGCCTGAACGTTATTGGGAATTGAATTGTACCTAAGAAAGTAACGTTCTGCACAGAATATAGTGTGTATATTAAAACAAACATCCTATGAGTACCTGCAATTTAGTTTGAGCAGTAGCAGAACAATGAGTGTACATTACGTTATGGGTCATTAAGCCTCCTAACTGATCTGTCGGTAGGAATATTAAATCTAAATACGTCGTACGAATTTCTTCTGTTTACAAGGAAACTTTGTCCATGCTGGTAACATCCTTGCAACACAGAGGCTGATAAGGTATCACCCAGGAGCACATGTAAGTAGACATTTACTTTGAGTCTCTTTATTAAAAACGTTGACCTGATGTTCTTTCAGACTGCTCATCTCTTCCCTTCCTGTCCCGCAGGTAGGGATAGGAACCAACAAGACGCTGTTCGCTCTGGAGGATGGTTACGTCAGGTTTACCAAGGAGGTCTACATCCCAGCGCCACGCAACCCGGAGGTCACCAACATCATCAACAAGCTGCCGAAAGGAGCCGTGCTCTACAAGACCTTCATCAACATCATGCCAATCAAACAGGAGGGCAAGTTTAAACTGGTGGACATGGTCTGAGTTGAACCGGACTGGACTGGGATGTAATTCATTTGGTTAAAAGGCATCAGGTGCATCCTGGAGGACTTTGGCAGCTTTGACTGATAATCAGGTGATTTCACTGATGAAACACACCTTCAAGCAGAGAGGAGGAAGCAATCAGTGAAATCAACTGTTAAACAGACTCTCAGCCTCTACTCTCCTGTCTATGTGACACTTACTAAACAGAATCCACCGTGTTGGTTAATAAAGATTTTTATGTGTACGTCTTCGCGTTTAGTAAGGTTTGTCTTCTGCATTCAAAGTCTTATTTAAAGAGGTCCCATAAGTATTATCATCAAAACGTAGTTAAAAATAACAAAAGTAAAATGACTCATTGTGCCAGTTGGGCCTTTTCATGTTTAATATTTTATAGGATAGTTATCATTGAAGCATCAGTGTGTGAGCAGCATTTTTGTTGCACCTGGTAGACATTGAAGCTACTTTATATGATGCTGTTGGGCAGTTTAATCTACAGAAATCTCAGTCTTATGAAGATGTCTATAATTGAGTCCTAAAAGCTTTATTTGAAGTGCATTAAGGTCCATTAAACCCCCATCAGCCCGCTATTATCTGTCAAAGTGTGACATGTATGAGTGTGTCCTGAACAGAAGGACCAAATTATGCACCAATCAGAGGTTTAAAGAACTGAAAGTCAACTTAATCAACATTAGTATTTACATTATTTGCTTATGTTACCAGGGAGATGTTGGTGTCAATCAAATCTGATTAAACCTTACAGTCCTGCAGATTTCTGCAGAACTGTAAAAGTCATTTAAAAAGCAATTGTCAGAATAATTGTTTCTTCTTTAGTCACCCATATTTAATGTTGCAGAGTAGTAATTATGATTACTCTGTTTTTAACAGTTGAAAATGTGTAATGTTGAAGTTGACCACAAGGTGCTGTAGATCACTCCTCAGATGAACTTTGCCCCGATGCATCAGTGTTGGGATGGAACTTGATGATGCTGTCTTGTGAAAATCATCCATCTCCAAAACGTTTCATCAACTAATTAGAATTTTTTTTTCATGCTTTCTCCATCTTGAAAAATTCATCAGAGCTTAAAACACATTTTAATGTATAGAGACAAAACTTGGATGATTAGCAATCTTTCTCACTCAGGCTTATCTACCATTACTACAACCCTTATTTTTTTAGATGCAGTTGTCCATCAGGTTTAATCAAACCACATCCACATCATCCTGGTAAAGCAGATTATTGTTTTTTTTAAGTACAAAAACTATTTGAAATGTATCACTATGATGATTTTTTTCTTCACTGTACTTTATTGCTGGAAAGTGTAATACAAAAATTGACCACAAGAGGTCGTACAATCACTCCTGTGTTCTGAGCTCCAGTCTGCATCAAGATTAGTGTCCAGATTTTACACTGATACTGCACGTCTATGTCTTCATTGATTAGAATTACAATGCAATTAGTTTAAAAAAAAAAAATAAACAAAAGAAAACTGCTTTCTGAACTCTGTCAATGCTCAGTTTGGAAATCCGTTGTGATTTTGATTTGTTGTGAATAATAGAGGCTTATCGGGAAGATATTTAGTCCGCAGCTGTTTGGAAAAATCAAGAATGAGGAGATAAACGGGAACAGTTGTCTTTCAGAGACTTGTGGTATGCAGCGGGAGTGCGAGAAACGCCTGGTACACTGTATGGGAGTTAGAACGCTGTCATAAAGCAGAACAAATGATGGATGTGAGGAGTTGTAATTCTTAGATGGTGGAGGATAAGTTGCTTGGGGGTGATTGTGGGTCACTGTGTACTCCACTGCCTGACTGGATAATGGACCAGGGATAAACTAAAGAGTATCTCTAATTATTTGAATTCTTTTAGTGTTAACTATTATGAAAAAAACAAATGAGTCAGCCACTGGCTATTGTGCAGTATCTGCATTCTTGGTGCTTGACTTCAGTGCAGGTCATGCTCAGGTACACAGACAAGTACAATTTGCGACATGTTTCTAAGATGCTTCCTGGTTCTGGTGGGTTAGTGTTTGATCTGGGTTAAACAGTAACTCTGTACTTTCTCTCTCAAACGCTAAGTAACAGTCATTGATGAAGAGTTACTGTTTGAACAACGCCTGGACCTGCCAAAAGGAACCTTTAGATGTTTTTAGTTAACCTAATTCATTCATGTTTACTGACTTTGCTCTAGTAGTCCAACCTCTGGTTCTTAGTGAATTCATTTTCATGAATTGTGTTACGTATATGCGTGTTGCCCAGAAGAATTCTGCGGATTTTGCTGATTCCTTCCTATAAACTCTTACTTATCTCGTGAAATGTCTCAACATCTACTGGACGGCATTAAAAGAAAATTGGTAGAGACATTCCTGAAAATGAATCCTAAAGATTTGGGAGCTCTCCTGACTTTTCCTCTAATGCCACCGTGAGCTTGACATGTGTGGTTTGGAGTGAAATGACATTGGATTGCCATCTAATAGTAATAACTTTACTTTTCATCTTGGTCATCATAAGGTCAAAATTTTCAGTTAGTCCAGTACTTTGGTTTATGTCCAAATACCTACAAAACGAATGAAATTCCCATCAGCCTCAGGTGTACTCTGTGATTGGTCATAATTAACAAACGTTAACCTTGCTAACATGCTCAACTAAAATGGTGAACACGGTGATCATGGTGAACGTTATCTGCTAATCAGCAGCATAACAACATATCATTTTAAGCATGTTACCGTGCACACGTTAGCATTTAGCTCAAAACCCCCACTGTTCCTGCGTACAGCATTACAGAACTGCTAGCTTAGCTGTGTTACAGGCTAAATATCAGGTATCCCTTTAGCAAGCTCAACCTTACGGGAAACAGCGTTTCCATTTCATCCAAAAACCTCATTGTAGATCTGATGGAGACGCCGAACATTTGTGATTTAATTAGTATAAATTGTACAAAATTATACGGTTCTAGGAAAAACACAACGTGATGCCTGCCGGTAACTGTAGTAGTCGAGTATGTCAGTCTAACCTTTGGGGAGTGTACAGTTTGACACTCCCCGAGGGCGCATTATCATGAGGAGACAGAATCACAGAGATGTAGCAACAGTTCCGCTCCAAAGCACAAGCATTAACCAAACTATTTTCTTGCTTGGCTCTAGCAACAGTTGGCTGTGGCTTGGCAATGAACCCGGAGACCATCAGAGAGCTCTGTGCTGGTCAGGAGGAGACTGACCCTCCGGCGTGCTGTGGACGGCCGTCACTGAGGTGTGATGATCCTGTGTGTGAACATCCAGAGACTGCAGATTTGCAGGTGAAGTGTCAAGGGAGTGCCGAAGGGTTTCTTCATACGTCGGTGGAGGCTTAATAGGGATGTGACAAAGGGAAATATTAGGATGTAACATATTTAAAGCCAGTCAGGGATGATCTATTTAAAAAAAAAAAAAGTGGTGTTTTTTTGTTCAGCAATTGAAATTGATTGGTTAGAGTAAAAATATCTACAAATCACAGCTTTTTAGGTACTAATAACAATATGGACAACGCCTTCTTATGTAGCTATCTACTATCTAAGCCACATCCATGAAAAATGGCCACAAACTTTTAACGTTAAACGCAAGCTAAATTCTCAATATCATGATGTGTTTATTATTCTTGAGAGAATAAGAAGAAAAATATCATCTGATTACACCAATTATTTGGTATGATTATATGATATGGTAAGGTATGATTCAACATTTTTGGAAATTAATAATTAGCCAGTTTAAGCATTAAGTCTATAAGCAGGCACCTTTTGGGAAACGTTACATGGTAGAAGTATTTATTTGCGTAAAACAGCCTGGTGTAATAACTTCCCACCAGCAGTCCTGCTGCTGGGGGAATAGATAGACTGTTATTCAAATCATCATATTACTTTGTGTACCAATTTGAATAAAGGTGAGTCAGTATGTTGATTAGCAGATTTTAGATGTGCCTGTAGAAAGCCAGACGAGCTGTTTTCCACCAGGTTCTACTCCCTACACTAAGATAGGCTAATAGCCTCCTGGCTCCAGCTTTGTACAGATCCGTTTCATGTCACGCTGGGAAAGAAAGCAAATGTGAAGGGGAAAAAGCTCCTTTAGGACAAGAGGTGAAACATCTTCAAGAATCAAAAGCATGCCCAGTTATACTTGATGTGAGCTATTCATTTTAATCTTCGATGTTAATGAAGTGGCATGGAGGTATTGCACTACATCCCTCAGATTCCCTAATTATTACAGAGGCACATACCAACAGTCTACAGCGCCGTGTACGCTCACCTCATCATGGCATCCGCTGAGGCCAAAGCGGTGTGCAATCATGCTGTGGATGTGTCTCTGCCTGTCCTTCTTACGGACGCTCTCATAGGAAGGCAGCCGCGGCAGAGGCCCGGACAGGTGGTAATCATTTGGCTTCCCTATGATGAACAGCCTTCTGGAAGGCTAAGTTACACACACACACACACACGACACATCAACACATGTTCAAAGAAGAAACATCAAGTAGTTGCAAAAGATTTCAAATGTTTGATTTCCATCAGCTCCTGAAATGTTTAGACTTTATACCTCAAGAGGTCCCTGGTTCACAGCAGCACTGTGCTCATTATGGGCAATGCCAATCAAAGAGTGTCTGCTGTGGTACTGTGAAGAGAATCAGTCCAGTATTATAGAATGAAACCATTCTGTACTGTGCAGGAGACACGACAGGGAGGAGATCGATTGACAATGCAATGAATGACAGCCAATTAGGATGCAGAACACAATGTGCACTAAAAAAAGCTGCGAGGGACCCCTGTACTGCTGATAGTAATATATTAGAGTCCGTGGCAATTGATTTCCATTCAACATTTACAGCATCTCAACAGACATTTTGCTCAGAGTACTTTATATTTTACCAGTGTAACAATTCATATCAATTCATGTCAAATTCCCATACTCCGTACTGATTGTATACAGAATCATATCCTAATCTGAATAGTACAGTTTTATCCTATTAGTGTACAAAAATTGATCAAATTCCCAACTTCCCTACTGTCCATAATTGGGTTTAATTATGTTTCCTCAGTTTCCTCTGTGCAGTTCATTATGAGGAAGTCGTGTCCATCAGCAACACATTTTTTTTTCCATCTTAATCTGAATCTATAATACCATGAAGCTCTGATGATGTAGGCCAAGAAATAAGGCCACCTAGACTCTGCTGGTCATGTGATCTCTGTGATGTGTCTATTGATTCTCTTTGTTGTAGTCAGCTCTGGGCTGCTGCTGCTACGGGGCTCTGGCCCCCAAATCCTCAGAGGTCTGAGATGGTTTTGGTAATTTCATTATCCGCAAATTCACAATATCACAATATCAGCAACTGTTTGCCCCAAGGAGATGAATCCAGCCACATCTAGTGCTATTTATTGATTTAGATAATAAGAAGTGTGTGATGCGAGTGAAGTCTGGAGTTTCTCCGTGTAGTAGACGGTAGTTCTTACTGTGTGGCGTTCTGTTGTGTAGGGCCTGAATCTGCAGCAGATGGGATCCTTTCTGTAGAGCACCATCACCAGCGTTAGGATCATTATACAAAATGCTACACAGGACACTGAGATGGAAAAGAGAAACAGGGCATGAGAAAGGTTACCCGTGGACTATATAGAACATGATGTCCCACTGTATATAACTCAGCCTCTGGACATCAAATACCAGTGAACTGAGTATTTATGTATTGTCCATATGCAGTAAGCTTCTGTTTTTGAATTTTACAAAGAGAGTTTTTGGTTTGATTATTTTTTTCCTCATTGATATTTAGGGATGAGTGTGTGTTTTAATAGTTTAGACATGTACACACAGAAAATAAGTAATGTTATTAATTAGGGAGATTTGCATGGAAAACTCATTGGTTTGGGATAAAATCATGTACTGGACTAACTGAACTTTTGACCTGATGATGACCAAGATGAAAAGCAAAGGGATCAAAAATCATCCATTTTTACAGTATTTTCCCACTGAAACCTTTATCTTATGATGTCACTTTTCAGGACAGTGCCCAGTCCCCAGTCTTCACCGTTCAGCCAATCACAAGCCCCTAGTCTCCCCGTCATGGATTAATGAGATGCACGAGATGTTTTTAAGAGAAATACAGTCTCACCAACTGTTTTAGCTCAACATCTTTAGAATTATAACAGTGCCGAGAAAACATGTAGCTATTCTGGATTTGCTAAAACAACTAAATGTAACATTACCAGCACATTACTCACAAAACTGCTCATGTTTTAGTGAATAGACAGTATTATACTAATGTTGTAATATAAAATATGAATATATATATATACATATATATATACCTCCAGGTGAGTCTAGGAAAACAAAAATGTTTAGGACAGAATGATGAACTTTCACAATGAAGATTAATGTGACTGTAAATAATAAGTGCTGTACTCACCTGAAGCCACAATGGCAGTCAATAGCTCTGGCGCCATCAGAGTTGGAGTATATATATATATATATATAAATATATATATATAAATATATATGTTCAGTCAGAACATATATTATCTAAAGACTTCAAGAAAACAAAAACAGTCCTTTGTACGTGAGCTGTAAGAAAACCGTTGACTCTTTGGATTTGTTTCCTTGACTTGACTCCAAATTCCTTAAGCAGAACCTCCCAGGATTAAGTATCAGGTAAATATTAACAGCGTTTGTGTCTCCAGCAGAAATAACTCACCTCACACTGCACTGTCCTCAAGAAGAAGAAAAACCATCTGCAAACGTGACTCTAGTGCAAACTCTGCTGGAAGTCAATGGAGACACACCTGACATGTTATAGGCTTCTTTATAATAATGTTCATGTTTAATAATAAACCCAATTATGGATAGTAGGGAAGTAGGGAATTTGATCAATCAAATCATTCAGGCATTTTTGTACACTAATAGGATAAAACTGTACTATTCAGATTAGGATATGGTTGTGTATACAATCAGTACGCAGTATGGGAATTTGACATGAATTGATATGAATTGACAATCAAAAAAATACTAATATTATTAATAAGAAAAAAATTATGTTAGAAAGAGTTGAATTAATGCCAGTATCCATCACCACAAAAACACATATTATGTCAAAAGTGGCTTCTGGAATAAAACTAAACTTCCTCCTGTTTGTTTCACATACACAGGGTGTAAAACAGCAGATAAATCCATAAAAAATATTTTTATATGCTTTGATCTATAGTTTAAAGATCCGCTACAGATTTATATAAAGACATATAAAAATACTCTGCTTGGAACAGCAATGTGTCTGATGTGGTTTTTCCACAGAAAAAAGCATAATTATCACATAAAATTCCTTAAAATGACGACTACATCTTCACCTTCTCCCTCATTAAAACCAAACATGCTTCAACTTTCCACATCACACTTGTGTAACCTGCACACTGAACCAGGATTACTGCTTATAGAAACGTCCCTTAACTTAAGATCAGAGATTTCCATTGAACATGTAGAGAAACTTTCAGCAGATGAATGTGAAAACAGACAAAGAAGAAGATGCCACTTTAAAGAATTGTAAAGTGACAGAAACACGGAAACACATTTCTGACACGCAGCATTATTCCACGCACAGTGTATGTTTTAAATATCTCTCCACCCTTCACACCTTTATTGTATTCTGCGTGGTGTGGTTGATCCATCACGACATGCCTTTTAAATGTGAAGTGATGTAGGCAGACTGATTCACTCCAGAAAGGAGGAGCTTACTGAGGAGCTCCCGGAGGAGAGAGGAGAGGAGGTGTGTGTGTGTGTGTGTGTGTGTGTGTGTGTGGTTGCGTGGGGAGGACTGGACGCGCAGAGACAGAGTTTGCGTGCGGCTCGTCAGCTTTTCTTCACCCTCTGTGAAGAAAAGGACGACACGATGGAGCGGATGGAGTCGATGGAGCCGATCTCGGCTTACTACACCACGGATTACCCGGAGATCCATCCCGATAGCGCCTACGGATCCACAGACACCACCGACAGCCAAGCAAAGACTCCCCCCGCTCCGGTATATAACGAGGAGTTTGTGCACAAGGTAATGGCCGTTTGCTCACAATAATACAAACAGAACAGAACACAATCATTTATTTTATTTTTGAATTTTAAACCTTGCAATGTGGCTTATATATATATATATATATATATACATCTTCTTTTCCTTCCCGTTGATTGAGGAAACGCCTGGACCCGGGTTGCGCTCTCCATGGTGCTGATCTGCGGTTGGACGCGGTGCTGCTTGGTCCGTTTCCAAGTTTTGTTGCGTGTCAGATCAATCAGCCTGACACATGCACATCATTCCTTCCGTGGCGTCAGCTCAAAGAGCGGAATGAACCTTTAAAAAAAAGGTCACTTCCGGTCCGGAGTGCTCTTGAGCAGGACGTTGTCAGCCTGTTGATAATATCCAACTCCGAGAGCCACAGCCACTATCATCTTTCATTGATTCCATGTTTTCCGCATCTTTTAAATTGCTCTTCATAAACACCATCCTTCAGGTATTTCTGTATTATTAAATGTTCTTTATTATTACTGTAAACCCGTCTTCTGCAAAGTAACTGAGATAAATGAGTAAAAAGTAGTAAATAGTTCCCTCCAAACTGTGTAAAGCAGCATGATTGTGCTTGTTCTACTACTTCAGCTACACTGAATGGTGCATTGATCTACACGACCCAAGTGTTGTTGCTCGGTAACAACAAGCAAACAGGTGCATGCAATAAGGATTTAATGGCAAACATGCAGAAAATGTGCCTTTTACAGTAAGAGTAAGAAACTCAGCTGCTGTGTTTGTAGAGTGATGTTCCATCTCATCATATCAGTGGGAGGAAGTCATTAAGTGCAGCAGGGACAGCGTAAACATGATTAGCTATGAAATACTAGCAAAGACTTTACATCAGCAGTAGTGTGATAGGGGGAAAAAAGAGGAGTCTCTCCTTTTCTTCTGCACGGTGTCGACAGCAGATCTGTGAGGTCTAAGTGTAGACGGAGACTCCAGTGATCTGCTGAATCCCTTCCAGGTCAGGAGCGGTGGTCTTTGACCTCTCTGTAGAAGGAACAAAGAGAGAAGAGAAAGTCCCTCTGGGCTTCAGTGAAATGTCACATTATATTGAAGCTGAAGTGCAGGAACAGCTTCCACTCCAGCCTGAGGGAGCTTGCATCAGTCAAGTGTTTTAATATCTGGCCCCTAAGTGCTCTACTTTATTTCTAAATATCGGTCGCTGTGGAAAAAATTAGCGCACCGACACTTTTTTTTATTTGAACTTCATTCTAAAGGCAAGCGTGACGTCTCCCATTCGTCTGGTGGTGTTTGACAGTTATGAAAAAAATAATATTTTGTGTTTGGGGGGGAAACAGACTCCAGGTGTAATTTCATTGCACTCGATCATTAATGATTTGAGAGGATGATTTTCCCTTCTTCAAGTTTGCAAAGTGATTCCATGTCATTAGTGTCAGTTTAGCGAGAACTCTGTTTTGCCTAAAGGCTAATGGTCCGCTGAGACATGAACTGGGTTACCCTAATGTAACCATTAGGCACTTTGACCAGCTGCACTTTAATTGCCTCAGAAGCTGTGTGTGTCTGGATGTGTGAGGATTGTCTTGTGAGGGGAGCAGCAGCTTTGTGGAGAAGCAAATTCTAGCAATACAAGCTGTTCTTTCAGAATCCAGGTACAGAACGTTGAGGTGAAAAGCATGTATCCACTCTCCTTCTCCTCTTTTCGTGGTATTGTTTTTCTCTCTGTCTCACCTCTCCTCCCCCTGGTGGTGGTGGTGGTTTATCTTCTGAGATTCGCTTATCTTATTCTCACCAAAGCCAACAATGTGTTCCTATGATATTACCCTGTCTGTGCTCTCACACCTAAACCCACCGGTTCTTATTGAAGACATAAATCTTTAAAGCTGCACTAATCAATATTGCTTTATGAACCTCTATGAGTCTGATGACTCTGTGTTAAGTGAAAAGGGTCGCTCATAGTGACCAAAGCCACAGAACATTACAAGACTGCAGTTCCCCTCAGGTCAACACAGCTTTTTAGAATCTCACAGCTCTCATCAACCTCGTTTCCACCCACTCTGATGAATCTGCGTTGATGAGCCGGTGGAGACCAAACCTGAGCTAACGGGAAAATGAATACCACGAACATTTCTGAGAATGCAGACTACAGTAAATTGAACTTACTGACGGAAACACAAATTGACAAAACTAAAAGACACAAGGGGAACGTACCGCATATATACACTCAGCGAGCACTTTTTAGGGACACCTGCAATGTATTGCAATCCAATACAACGGTTTAATCTTCCTGATACAATGCTTGGTGAGTGTGTACTGGCTTGAAACAAGACTTGAAATTCACTTTTGTCCGTCATCCGTGCCTAATTCCCAAACATCTGCCGTGCTTCCACCTAATTGCCTCCAGTCTCCAGTGGGGTTTTATGAGACAGGCTCACTTCCCAGCTAACCTCTGTTACCATGACAACAGGGTCACAAACATTGTCATCATCACGTGTACATATGCATATGTAATTCTACGAGTACGGGTTAATTCCTTCCGCTGATCCAGGCATTAAATTACATGCTCTCAGTAATGTACAGGAAACAGGAAACAGATGCCACTAAGTCACAGACGGATCAGATGAAATAATATTGTTTATTACTAGTTATTGTATAGCTCAAAGCCATCCATGTGTTCATTCTTATTCATCATTCTTTTCATTTTAGGGGATTCATAATTTTGGGTATCTTATAGTGGCTCCAGTATGTATGACAATTGATCACTCGCTAATCCCAAGCGTTCAGTTTCATGCATGGGGCAGCATGTTTACTTTCTCTAGCATGAGCTGCAATGTTAGCGTGTGCTCATGCTAATTAATTCACAACCATACACTGACGTCACCAAGGGGCAACTACCACAGCTTGAGCCTGGAAGTGCAATATCACCAACGGCCACTAGATGCTCCATTAGACTCTCATACATTTACAGCAAAAACACAACTGAGCATCATTTATGCTGTGAAAAACATTTTAAAATAAGTTTTTATTTATATTTTAATATGTTCAGAGGGTGTTGGCTTTGACACTCCAACAAGTCTTGAACCGTTTTTATTGCTTTACCTCTTCAACTCTGACTAAACATTAGCTTCTCTACTAATCATAATTATTATTCTAAACTGTTTCTCTGTCAATGGGGAGCATTTCAAAGGCAGAATATTTAACTGAAGTAACTGGCAACAGTTCACAGAATAAATGTTGTGGCAGAAACCATATTCTATCCGCAAATGAATCGTGACACTTTTCTATAAGTTTCTAAAATCCCTCTAAATGCTGACATCAAAGAGAGGCTTTAAAAGCTGCTCCAGCTTCTCGAAAACTAATCCCATCCTCTTTCTACCCGCTTCTCCCTCTTTCAGCTTCGATTATTCATGAATCATAAAGATAAAGTGAGCTACAGTTGAGCCACTACCTTGTTTAACCGATGACACTGACTTCACATTTGAGTCTCTTGCCACGTCTTGCTTGTGTAAGAAAACCGACACTTAACTTAACTGGATTTACAGATTATGTATTCTGTGCCTCTATTAGATAGCTGATGGTAGAGAGATGGCAGGAAATGAAGGAAGAGAGAGATGGAGAGTGTCACACATCAAGCTACGACCGAACATTGTGGTTCGTGGCCGCTGCCTTAGAACCTCTGTCACTGAACTCTTTAGAACACTACTTTGGTTGTCAGTGAACGGCGTCTTTTCAAGACCAGTGTTGAATGTCAGTTGGCGTTTGTGATGTTCAGACCGATTTGAATGGGACCAATGCAGAAGGCTTTGGCAAAAAGGACAAACCTGCAATACAACATAAAGTCATCTCTGACTCAGAGTTGAATGCTTGATTTCTACTGTTTGCCATTATGTCTTGTTAAATCCTCAGTGGACATTCAGAACGGACTCAAAACCTCAGATCATACTGCCAGAATAGGCGGTTCCGATCAAATAGGAATCAAGACACTGTTACTGCATTGCCCGTTTCTCACCTCAGATGTTTTTATATTATAGTATTTTAGATATTTTAGTGTACTGTTCAACTGTAATATGAGAAAGGTGATGGGTGACTTTACTAAGTGAGCTACAAATGTAAGACATGCCTGCAGAAGATGAAGTATTGACTGATGGCCCTGGTGACTAACCCTTATGCTTCTGAATGTTGCCTTCCACTCATTTCATTGTCTGATGTGTTATCTCCTCCTGCTTGTGAGTCATACTTTAATTTCTGCATGCCAGACTCTCATAAAAAAACAACATTATTTGTGTTGCTTAGAAGCAGAAATGTCACAGGTGCTGACTCACAACTGAAAATAATAAAAAAGATTCAGGATGCAGCCAGAGAGGGATTTCTAGAAACTAGAACTCATATGAAGATACCAATGTCTATAAATACATAGATACAGATTGTTGTTGTGTTGCTGAGTGTGTTTGTGTGTTTTCCTGCAGACAATCCTGGTTGGGGACAGTGGAGTGGGAAAGACATCTCTGCTGGTGCAATTCGATCAGGGAAAGTTCATCCCCGGCTCCTTCTCTGCCACAGTGGGCATCGGATTCACGGTGTGTGTGTGTGCATGCGCGCTATAGTGGAAACAGTATGTGTGTGTGTTTACATCCTTTCATTGACGTTAAATAGGAGAAATGACATATTAAAGGGTCTGTTCACCCACATTACATTACTTTTAGAGGTATCTGCCTTTCAATGATGGCGGTGACAATGTCCATTCTAGCTAATAGGCCTTTTGTGGCTTCTGCCAGCGCGCCCACTCCTCTTTGATATCGGCAAATTCAACTGTGCACCCTTTGCAGGATGGTTTTGGCATTGTACTAATGGAGAAGAAAAAGAAACATTACGCGCAGCATTTTTTTTATCAATCGAATCCTCTTCAGAGACAAAAAGCCTGCCTCTTCAGTGGAGCAGTGGGAGTTGAATAAGCTACAAAACGTTTCATTACTTCAAAGGTCAGCATTGTCATGACCATGTGGGAGAACGGCGAGTAGACAAGGCAGGCCGAGGAACGTGGGCGTGATACAAAGAGGCCGAGTAACAAAAATAACATTTTAAACATCATAGAGAGGACAATGTGCGACAGTAAGAGGATTCTTTTTCTCAGTTCTCAGTAGGTGGTGTTAAATTAATTGAGAGAATTAAATAAACTGTTTATTTAAGATAACCTTTCTTTGTAACTTGAATGAACTGACCCATTAATCTGTTTTTAATGTCTAACCAGTGACTGTACCGACATCTAACTCAAACCTCTCTCTTCCTCTCTCTCTCTCTCTCTCTCTCTCTCTCTCGCTCTCTCTCTCTTCTCGCTTCTCTCAGAATAAAGTGGTGACTGTTGACGATGTAAAGGTCAAACTACAGGTGAGTCAGTAAATCAGTTCCAGTGAAAGCTTCATGTGCCTTCACAATAGCAATCTATTTTTACAGCGCAGGCTGGTTCCCTCTCGGGCACCCAGTGTTGTAAAAATGAATTTCATAAAAACTGAAACAGGCCATATCATACATACCATATCACAGCTTATTTCTGTCTCTTTGTTTCAGATTTGGGACACAGCAGGACAAGAAAGGTTCAGAAGTGTGACACACGCATATTACAGAGATGCACACGGTGAGGGAAACACATCATAATCTACACTGCACTTTGAAAAGTAAACCGCCACACACTCGTATGTTCATTTTTGTTGGCCCCTTCTTTCCACAGCCTTGCTTCTCCTGTACGACATCACCAGTAAATCATCATTTGATAACATCATGGTAAGTCTGAGATATGTCAATAGCCGTGAACGTTATGGAAGTAAGTGATTCAGGAGGAGGAAGTGGCCTAACAAAAGCTAATAAAGCCACAGAAAGCACACACTGACACGACGTATGTGTTATTAGAATTAACCTGCATTCTGAGTTTGTCTTACGCAAACACACATTGTTCGGTGTATTTATGTGTGTGTGTGTCTGCCTCTCTTGTTTCAGGCATGGTTAACAGAGATCCATGAGTATGCACAGAGCGATGTAGTCATCATGTTGCTCGGCAACAAGGTGAGGAGGAAATGTTTGACAAGTTCAGCATGTAGAGGAAAAAGTGCTAAGAAAATAGAAAGCAGTGGAAACCTTCCTCTGAATAAACTGTGGCTTCTTATCATAGGAGATGAAAATATGTGATGTATGAATGAGGTTTAATATATATATCAAAAAAGCACCAAACAGCAGACAGACAAAGTTAGTGATTATCTGGTGAACATAGTGGAACCTTCAGCAGACGGAGGGCAAATATTGGACTTATTAGTCCGAGACCAAAAAGTAGATCATCAGTACTAATGAGTGTATTTGTTTGATTGGATGTGATGTCTCTTCTAGGCTGACATGAGCAGTGACAGAGCGATCAGGAGAGATGAAGGGGAGAGGCTCGCCAGGGTGAGGTTTTCATCCATTGCTGTACACGTAGCGTTTGAAACGGTTTACTCTGCTGTGAAGTTATTTGCTACTCTTCATGTCTCACAGGAGTATTCAGTTCCCTTCATGGAGACGAGTGCCAAGACAGGAGTCAACGTGGAGCTGGCTTTCACTGCTGTGGCCAAGTAAGATAATTGTTCATTATATAATGTGATATCTTCCCCCCCTTTAACTGTTCAGTGTTTAATACTGACAGTAATACTGTAAATAATAACCAACCATCTGATAACTTTAAGGTGTAATTAAACATTAATATAGTAAGTACATTATATGTAGACATATACATATTCATACTGGTGATGCAATCTAGAAATCATTAGTAATGAATTTGGCAAGTTTGACGTACATACATATTTTATTACCATTTCAAGCTATTTAGCAAGACATTTTAATCAATAACAACGTTTCCCCTAATATAAGACCTCATTCATTATGACTGAATGGATGCATTGGAAGTTATGGATTATATGTATTCTCAGTGGGGGAAAAAATGTTAAGACTGACAAAATAACAAACAAGCCAATCCTTGATATACATTTTATATTCTGGTGAAAACCCAGGGATGCTAACTGAGGATTATTAAAATCCATTTATTTGTCCGTCAACACAAAGTGTTTTTAGTTTTTACTCCTAAACGTTCTTCATTTCCTGCAGAATAAAACCCCATAATATCGTACAAGCCATTAATGAATCCATTATATACCTGCATACTGAATAAGAATGATTTAAAATATCATTAAATTGCCTATTTCAGACACACACTTAAACCACAACCTCCATAATCTCATAAATAAATTTAAATAAATTCATTCATTTATTTTACTCATTCATTTATTAACGTACTGTACTCACAGTTATCTACTGTTACTCTAATACAGCTGCACTACTGCTTATTCTCCCCATTCTCTCCCTGTTACTGCTCTCATGGCAAACATTATAAGGTGTTCCATGCTTGCCATGTAATTCCTTTCTAACCACAATGTAAAATCCTATTACATGGCAATAAATGAAACTAGTGGTCAGTGGCAAATAACAGTGGAAACTGCAGCTAGCTACCAGTTTTGTCTCAAAAAAGGCAAACACTAGTATGTATAGTATAGTATATAAGTCATTCCTTTCTGTGGGTGGATTCATTTTTGGTTAAATAGTGTTTTTTTTAACTGTAGGATGTCTGCTTTTGTTCTTTAGGGAACTGAAGCACCGGGCCGTCCAGCACCCAAATGAACCCAAATTCCAGATCCATGAATACATTGAAGCAAAGAAGGAGAAGTCAGGCTGCTGTAGCTACTTCTAGATCTCCTCTCCTGAGTCCTCCTGCCACCGCTCCAGGTGAACAGACCGAGAGCTACAGGGTGGGAGGAAGGAAGCCCTACTCACTCACTGCTACTCCCAAATGATGACGCTGTCATTCATTCACGACTAGAAGCCAAAAGTTGAGAAGTGGGAGAACCAAGCTATAGACTCAACAACAACCAACAAGTATACATTTGATTGAAATTACAGGAGAATATAGACTTTGAAGGGAATGCACTGATTTGCTTTGTTTACAAGCGTGAGATGAGAAGATTAATATCAAGCTTATATACATGTATTACATCAGGAGATAGATTTTGATGCTGTTAGCTTAACTTAGCCGACGTGAGGAAAGAGCTAGTCTGTCAAAAATACACCCACCAACACCTACTGCCGTACTGTATCAAATGTAAAATCCTTAATTTGAAATTTGAAGGGAGTTACTTGCTATATACAATACTATACGAGTACGTATAGTCACTGTACCAAGCAATCAGCCAAGGAATAGCTCCCTCTAGAACTGACACATTTATTTTTAGACGGGTAAAACAAAGGAAATATAATAATTAGTAAGCTTTAGATGTGTTGGTGGGTATATTTTGGACAGAGCCAGGCTACCTGTTTCCCCCTGTTTCCACTCTTTATGCTAAGCTAAGCTAACCACTTGCTAGCTCCGGCTTCATAGTTAGCATAAACACATAAGCGTGGTATTCATCATCTCACGCTTTGAAATAAAGCAAAAAAATGCATATTTCCTAAAAAGGTGAGCTATTACTTGAAGAAAAATTCACATATGATTTTTGTTTTATGTTTGTTTTTATTTGAATTAGCACTACATTATTGCTGATGTAAGAACAAGGATGCACAAATACCATTTTGCCAAAGTGGGGGACGTTAGCCCACATTGTAGTCCACTGCCGCAACTTTATGTGTCATGCAGTCTGCCCACACATCCAGACAAAGGCCACACACTGTGTCATGGATTCTATTCAAATCCAAGGGAAGGGACAACAGCCCCGTCTGTTTGTGATTTAGTCAGAGTGGTTCGTTCTTGACAAGATGTTCTCAAAAAAATAGAATAAGATCAAATAAAAAGCTGCAGTTGAACTGGAAAAGAGCTCAGGGACACAGCTGGAGAAAACTGCTCTATCACTTTGAAATGTGGTTCTAAATGACTGCTGCATAAGTCCAAACAGAACATGAGCTAATTGACAATGGTCTGAGGTTGGATTTGTAATTTTTGTTCTGGATTTATGAAACATTTCTGTATTTGTGAGTGAACAGACTTTTAAAAATGTTTTTGACATGTTAAAAAAACAACAACAACAACAACTATATTTTGCTTTTACAGCCTATTTATGGGCTTAGTTTTGAAAGTTGCATGTACAGTATGCTGGATTGCATGTACCAAATATGTGTGCAGTGCCTCCAGAACATATAACTCTATTTATATTATTATCAAGATGAACATAAAAAAAATATGAACAGATAAATAGCATTTCTCTTGAAATCTTAACTCGATGCTCAGGGTTAAATTTTATAGTACATAATATGTCCATATCTAACACTTTAAAGCCACATCAATTCATTTCATTGGCCACTTGGGGGCAGCAGAGCACAACATTGACACATTACCTCCACAAGTTATGATGGCGAACATGTTAGCAAACAGTTGCCTGTTTCCTACATATGTTGGCTTTCTGGGCCTGGATCCAATAAGTCTAATAATTACTCTCCTTTTAGCTCCATTTTAGCCCTTTAGCTGCTAAATGCTAGGCTATGCTTTGTTCACCAGCTAGTTGCTAACTTTGTCAGTCTGCTGTTTGGTGAAGATACTGTGTGGTTTAAGGTGAGACCACCAAAACAATTACATAAAAGATGCTAAAAAGCTCTATTAAAATATAGAGAGAGAGAGATAGATAACTTTAAAGAGCTAATGATGTCAGAACAACATCTCCATGTTCAGGTTTTGCTGTCACACAGGCAGGTTTATGAACCTTTGCTTGACAACAGTATGCAATGCTCTTTAGAAAATGTCCCTAATGGTCAGTTATTGTATGTATGCTTTCACTCTCAGGTCTGATGCTGGTTACAATCCAAAATGATTCAGACTGTGGCCATTAGACCTCGTATACAGTGATGGTTGTTTGTTGCCAGACCGCGCTGACCAAGGTTGTCTTTGATGTGTTGTATGCTGCATAAAAAATAAACTATTTTTAACTGAGCACACTGGTTTTGGTTTTGTTTGTTGTGTGTGTGTGTGTGTGTGTGTGTGTGTGTGTGTGAGAGAGAGAGAGAGATGTGGTGCAGTTGTATTACATTGATAAGTAGTTTGCACAGCAGACTGTACTCTAGCAATCATAAAACGATCAAGAAGTAAACTTCCGGTTTGTAGTTTTACAGCCTTCAAAATAAAAGCGAAGATGCTCCTGACCAGTATGGATAGGATCAGGAATTAGTACATCAGAGGGACAGCACATGTTTAGAGGGTTTGGACATAAAGTCAGAGAGGACAGACTGAGATGGTTCAGACATGTCCAGAGAGAGAAGAGATAGTGAATATATTGGTAGAAGGATGCTGAGTTTTGAACTGCCAGGCAGGAGGTCTAGAGAGGAAGACCAAAGAGGAGATACATGGATGTAGTGAAAAAGGACATGAAGGTAGAGAGAAGCAGGGTTAGATGGAGGAAACTGATTCGCTTTTTTTGTGAAAAATTGTGAAATGACAGTTTACACACCAGGTGCTGGTGTTTATTTGTGGTCTTTTATGTTGAAAACCTGACGACACCGTTAATCCCGCTGTGCTCGCTTGACGCGGGGACCTCTGCCTCCGCAGAGGGACGGGACGGTGTCGGATTGGAGGTGAACAAGAAGATTGCAACATTACAGTCGATAAGGGGAGGACCTGACATCAGGCTGGTCGGAGTGAAAACGCAACATTGGCAGCGCAAAGCTGAGTGTGACACAGGAAGTGCATGCTGTAGCACAACTTCTAGAGTGCGCAACAGGTGTCAGCTTGTGTATGGTTGTTGTGTGAAGTAGTTCAAAGATTGGATAGTGAGGATTAAAGTTATCGTAGGTTAAAAAAAAAAAGAGTAACAGCATGTCAAACCTCCGACCCAGACTGTGCGTGCTGGAGAAAGGATCCAGCGGCTACGGGTTCCACCTGCACGGAGAGAAGGGCAAAACCGGACAGTTTATCAGGCTGGTGGAGTCCGACACTCCCGCCTCCGCCGCCGGGCTGCGTGCAGGCGACCGCTTGATGTTCGTGAACGGGGAGAGCGTGGAGGGCGAGAGCCATCAGCAAGTGGTCGCCAGGATACGGGCCACCACCGGGGCTCTGGAGCTTATCGTGGCGGACGCCGAAACAGCCGATTTGCTGGAGAAACACAACCTGCAGTGTCGGAAAGAGTTCGTCACGGAGGGGATCCCTCTGCCCGGCGGGGACAGCGACTCAGACCGCGGGGACGCACAGAGCAACGGCACACCGAGTGAGTGCACCCCTGCCGGGCGTGAGAACGGTGATGCTTCCTCGGAGAGGTTGGAGAGACTGAGTGTCAGCTCCAGCACCAAGGTACAGTATAGCACTGCAGCCCAGTCTATGCAAAATGACTATATTATATTATATCTGCTCACATATACTTTTTTATAGGACTCCATGAATTGTTTTCCAGTGCTTTTAGGCTCTCATAAATCCCTTCTAAGCTGCTGCTAACCTCCTTCCCTGTGACTAGGTCTAGGTGATTTATGTCATTTTATATCAGTATGTCAGTATCATGATATAGTCATAGAGATGTTGAGGATGAGAAATCAGCAAGTAAATGCATAATAAACAGTACAAACGCATGTGATTTCATATTGTTAGTGTTGGAGTCAGACTGGAGTGAATCATCAACCAAAACAACCCTGGCTTTTATTTCCTAATATGATCTGAGGCCTGCCCTGCCTGCGAGCTTCAAAGGTTACAAGGAAATATAAGTAGTGAAAGGCCATAAGCTGAGACGGAGAGGTGACACAGCACAGAGGAATACGTCAGGCCCGTATTCATTCCTGTTCAACACAGTCTTTGTCATTTAAACATCTGTCAGTCTCTGTGCTTCATGCTTGAATTCCCCGTCAGGTTTGGCTCGTCCGACTAGAATCTTTGCCAGTTTGAATCATGTCTGCGAGACATTTCTTTTTACACCATTAGTATAATCAGATAGTCGGATTTTAAGAGACACGAAGACTGTCTAGACTTCATTGTTGGATCATCACCATCATTATCGTCGTCCTCATTGTTGGTTCGCATCAGTACTAGTGATTTCATGTCCTGTCTGGGATTCTTTGAAATCTTCCACCACATTCAAACTTTTTTTTTTTTTGAGGCCAGAGTTTTACGAGGTTATTCTTAGAAAGGGTCATAATTAGATTTTGTAATCAAAGTCTGGGCCCCTGATTTAAATGTTGTGTAACAGCAACACAAAAAAGGCTCATTATGGAGGTCTTTAGCTGTGTGGAACTCTCAGAATAGTACGTGGCTTTTATTTAGGATTTACAAAAGGGACAGGATACAGGTTATTTTTAGACTTGGCCTCCTCCGGAGGTAGGAAATACAATATAAAGGAAGTGGTTGTGATTGAGTCTTTCATGGAATCCTCATACATGAACATATTTCTGTTTCACCTTGAGTCAACTCGTCGACGTGTTTGATACATTCAGTGTGAGATCTGGGAGGTACCGCTGAGGGGCGTTTACGTGATGGCAGTCATAATTCCTCTTCAAAGATGCAGTAACAGCATTTGAACGAGCAGAATGAATTCATTTTGATGGTATTGATACAGTCAGAGAATTCACTTGTGGGTCAAAGTTCAACTTTGGTGAACTTTGTCACAACTTTGCAGCGTCAGCCGAAAGCAAGCCAACTGTGATAATGTTGACCTTTCAAAGGGAACATGGAGCTGGGGAGTCCCAGACGGAGAAAGCTATCGTAGCACCTTCGTTGCTCTGTGCACTTTTCTATAACCGTGCTCTGGAGTTTGTAGGAAGGACAGAGATCAGTGGTGCAAGATAGGAATCAACGTTATTTGAAAAAAACCGGAGTTGCAAAGATTAGTTGATTAATCAATGAGTTGATTGACAGAAGATTAACAAGAACTATTTTGATAGTGGATTAGTTGTTAAATCCTCTGATCTGATATTTGGTGGTTAATTTAGTCTTCAGTGAATGTAATAAAAGTCATTTTGCACAACTAGAGAAAATAATGTCAGATTAATCAATAATGAAACTAGTCATTAATTGCAGCCTTCCAACAAACTGTAAATGTACTGTATTGTCTGGTTAGCAAAGCTCTAGTTAGCTAGCTTGTAGTGCTGTGGTGACTGACTTATTAACAATAGCATATTTCCAGGTGGCTTGAATGTTACTACTTAGCACACTAGCTACATGACAGGACATGCAGAAACTTTCCAGAGCTCCTTTTGGTGTCCTCATGTTTGAGAAATGTTTAAAATTAGGCCAATATATCAAATGAATTCAATTTTTTTTGCTTTTGCACAATGTCTAAAATGTCTAAATCGTAAACATTTGGTTGTTACAATGTGTACAAGAAGTTTATTTAACCCTTTGTTGAGTCTGTCCCCGCTGTGTAGCCAGGTAGCTAACTATAGCTAATAGAAGTGTGCAGACCGGACTGACGTGGTTATTAATAACTTGTTCAATTATCATAACGGTATATTTTGTTGCGTCCTGGTAGCCTAATAGTTCAGATACATGCTATATAACCGTAATATCCTCAGTCGGATTCTGGCTGGGACCTTTGTTGCATGCAAATAATGGCAACCATGAAACAAAGTCATTGACTAGTGGAGTCATTGTTTCAGTGCTATTTATGATTCTGGTGTACCTCTTGTGCAGCTCCTATACTGCATGCAGATATTTAACTTGATAACAGCGTTATAAATGGGATGTCTAGGTCTATGACTCTCTCCATGTAGGTGGCTCATGCCCCTTCACTAATACTCTTGACCTCCAGCCACGCTGGCTGGCTGGGATGCTGCAAAGCTCCTGCTACATTCCTCCCTGATGGGAGACTTGGCAGAGCTTATCTGATGGTGTGATACCAGCCTCCCAGTGGGATACACTTGAGTGGGTTGGCCCATGATGACGTGAAACCAGCTCTGCTGAGCACAATCACGGTTACACTTCAAACAATAGTTCCTTTCACGTGATTCTCTTCGGTTAGACTTGGTATTGAGTATTTAAATGGACACTGAGCTTTTTTTCCACACTAACTTAACCACGGTCCCCATGGTGATGGTCTCAACAAAGACTTGGATATCTAATTCAGCAGATATTGCTTTCCTTTGAGAGATAAAGCATGAACTTAGTGAGCATGTCATCATATTATGGTAACATCCTGGCCTTCAGCGACTTAGTCCTCCAACACACCGAGGGCCGCCTATTGGTCACCATAGAGATTCCCAGAAGCAGAAAGAGGCATTGTCCGCAGTGTTTGCATGGGGAGAAAGGGGTTATGGTGCCAGGGAGGAAAGGAGAGAGGACTCTCACGCTTCAACAAGGAGGCCACGCTGACCCTGAAATACCTACACCCTCACTTAAACACACCGTCAATAGAGCTGGAGTGAAATGAGAATATATGTCTGTGTGGGAGTGGGCAAGAGGGGGCTGACCACATTATTAAACGGCAATTTGTTCTGTTCTCGTAGAAGTGAAAATGTCAAACAAATGATCAAATAATAGGATCCTAAATGAATGGCCGTAAAAATGTTGAGGCAAGTTTTAGTATGATGTCAACCAAAACGGACACATGGTGCCGTTTCACTCATGTGAAGTGACTGCAGTGCCACGTTTTTTTTGGCTTATCTTGGTGCTTTCCGGTCAGTTTCTGAAGGACAATCCATTGGTTACTCATTGGAAGCAACACTGAATCATTGTTGGTGTCTCACATGGACACATTTCACCCTCCGTGCATCTCCTCCTTGTGCTTGCAGTTACACAACTTAAGACTTTGATCCTAAATCTTAGAATAAAGGCCTTGAAGCAGCCCTCACCTGTCGAAGGGATCATTTTATTGAGTGTTTTACAGCACCTCTTATCATCAGATCGTACCAACCTGGCTATGAGAGTTAGGTGCAACATGTGAATGTTTTCTTTTAATGGCGCCTTAGCCGATCGAACAGAGCAGTGAATCACATCAGCAGCAGAGGGAGGGCACAGCAGGACATAAAGAACGACTGATAGTGACCCACGCATACTGTGTGTACGTATGCAAATTCTCCTCACATACTGTACAGTAGGATGATTCCACGTTAAGCAATTTCCACTTTATTACTGTAATTGTGCCTGTTAAATTAACATTTTCTGCTGACCAAGGGGAAATGATTGTCCTACTTTCTTATCTGTTACCATTGTTCAGACCCAACAGCAGTGATCCTATAATTTCCATTATTACTGCGGATGTGGCGAAAGCCTGGTGGACGGGCTTGAACACTGCAGGCAGAAAGGCTGACAACTGCTTGGTGAAAATTAACATGATTTTTACATGAATAATACGCTGATAATTAACAATTGTTTTTTAGCAGGAATGTTTCTCATGAAAAAGAAATTGGAGAACATTTAGAACGGTTTTGGGTGACGCCATTGTTCGTTGCAGCTACTTTCCATTACATGGTTCTTTATATGTGCTGCCATCCAGAACAAAATCCATAAAGGTGCTGTTGGCGTCATCTGACTGAGATCCTCTGACTCACTGTTTTCTTAGTTACTTGGTCTAAATAAAGACACACACACACACACACACACAAATACATCATAGTGTGTCAGTAGGCCGGGCTCTACAGTACCTTCACTCATAGTTTAACCACATTAACATGTATCAGCCCATTCATCTCGTTTTCCAGCATTTACCAGTTGACCAAGGACGCTCTTTCAACACTGAATTCACAGGAACAAAGGAGGGAGCAAAGGATCACTCTAACCCTGAACCCGACTCAAGACTGGACCGCAAAGTTAAACTGTCCAATATAAGCCTGCCGATCCATCGAGCTTTAATCATGGTCGCTGGCATGACGGGGATTATAATTGCATCTATTGCACAGAATGAAAAAAAGTCAATTCTTTCTCCCTCTCAAACCCTGAGACGCAGTGATACCATGTAACATATAGGGCTTTGTCCTTAGACTGTGGGATCAGTCTGCTTTCCCTCTAATCAATCAGCAACGACCAGACAGACAAAGATGTTTGAATGGACACAAACTAGTGTGTAGAGTGATGTGTGGGATAAATAAAATTAAGCTTTGTAGATAAAAAAACCCCCTAAATTCTGTAAACCACGTCCACCCACTCCTCCTGCGGTATCTTTCCATGGTTCCTGCGCTGATGGAGTATGTAAACCTTCAGGAATGTTCGGGGTCTACATCCTTATCAAATATCTGAACGGCCAAAGGAGCCAGTTCATCAACAGTCTCCTTCCAAATATTGAGCTCTTCCCCCTGTCTCTAAGGCCGAGGTCTGCAAGCATTTCAATTAAATAACAAGGTTTTAAATTCTGCTGACGGCTGCTTACTGAAATGTAACGTCAGCCAAACACTAGTGAGAAGCATTCGCTCTGCTAATGTAGTGAACGTTAGCACTTCAACAATATAAAAAGCAATGGTTAATGAGCTCTTAAACCCGTCTCGCTATTAGCTACTTCTTGCTAATAGCGAGCTAACTTTAATGTCATTAATTTTTCAGGTTTTAAACGCTCCTGATGTTGTTTTTTAGCAAAAATATCTGCTAGCTAAAACTTATCGTTAGCGTGACTTTAGCAAGAAGCATTTGCTTTGCTAAATCAACACATTAAAGCAATTCAGTAAACATTGTAAGTATTAAGCCTACGACGTAACATTAATATTTAGCCGAAAGCGTCCCAGTTGCTACATACAGTTTGTCACAGCCACTATGGCAGTGGCTGTGGACTCTTGTGGAGTCTTGCTGTTACTACAACATCTTTGTGGGTGGGTGAGTTTTTCCTTCTTAAACTCCATATACACTTTAAACTATCCATTCTCCCACGTTTTCATATAGAAAAAGCTTTCTTAGTTTTTAGCTACATTTTATTCTGTTCATATCACCTCCTTGTTGCAGTCATCATAACACATAGTGAGTCTTACTAGTTACTAAGACGACATGTAGCATGAGGTATGGTAAAATATGGTTGGGAAATGATGTATGACTTTGAAACTAATTTCAGCTGTAGATTTTGCTGCTACGGCTGTGACTACAAACACATGCACCTCCTAAACAGGCAGCACACGCAGTTGCTGTCTGTTTAGGAGGAACCTGTGAGGAAACCGCTTCCTGTCCTGGTAGCGTGTTGCTATAGCGCTGAAGTTACAGTGTTTGTTTTTTGTGTCAGTTATTAATGATCATAATGCTTGCATGTAGTGGCAAACCTCTGTGGAGGTTTTTTACGTAAGCCTCAGGCAATAAACACAAAGCTGAATGTTACCATGTTCATAGTCAGTATGTGGCTGAACACATTAAATATAACACTTCAAAATACGTCTGACTGTTTTACTGTGTAAGTATCATTTATGTAAACTATGTAACATGTAGATACGTGCTATATTTCCAAACAGTGCACTATATAAACAAGTTAGTACAAGGATGAAATGTGTCCTGGAGGTTACTAGAAGATGATTAAGCAGAATGTTGTGCTCCTTTTGGGCATTTTAGCACAAAAAAATAGTTACAGAATAAGGCTGTAAAAATATATATATTTCCGGTAAAAGGGCTGTGCTGCCGGACTATTATATTTTGTGTAAGAAATAAATCTTCAAGGTCAATTTACAGTTTTCAACTGCATCTCATGGTCTTCACTGGGGAATTGAGCTGGCTCAGTCCTCATCATGTGACCTAAGGGTGAAATGTCGGTCACATGGTCTTTGCGTATGGGGTTTGAAAATCGTCTTCAGAGTGCACATGCAGTTCCATTTGCGGATGAAGATGGGTTTGGGTTGAAAGCTTTTTGTTTTTAAACTAGTACTGACTCAACACCCGAATGTCAGGAGCAAAACCCTATTCTGAGAAAACGTTATGAAGTTGCATTTTAACAAAAATTCAAATCAGGAATTATCTAAAGAATAGAAATAAATCAAGAGTACAAATCGGACCAGTCATTCAGCGCCAGCCCCTTGGTACTTGACAGATGGTCAGTCCCAAAAAAAGTATTAAGGGTTTGATATCCAACCCTAATGTAGGTCCTGTTTAGTTACACAATTCTTGCTGTAAATGTGTTCTCTGGACTCCCCTCGAGTTGATTATTTCGAGAGGTTAGTGTGAGTGAGGCTGTAAGGTTCAAGGGTGTCACAACACATGGAGAGCACTTAGACAAACCTGTCCAAGTGGTTCTACAGAAACCGTTCATTTCTTAGATAGGGGATCTTACGATTAACAACATGTTTGGGGCGTAGTCTTTGTCTCTCTGGGGAACTGTGCCCAGAGAAAGTCGTAAAGGTTTTACATCACACACCATTTGGTGTTTAACCCTGGGTTCAAGGTCCTCTCCCAGCAAGCTGGCCCTCGTTGTCAGATACCAGGCTGAATCAGAGGATCTGATGTTTAACTACAGTGAGCTGTAAAACCATTAACCTTTGATATTCAACACGCTCGGGGATGTTTATAATGGCTGCCTGCTGCTTCTTGTGCCATCACTTAAACCAGGCTAATCCTGAATTTGCACCGTTGCTGTTCGTAGCCGATGACAAACCAGATGATGGTGTTACTCTACTACAGAGGACAGCTAATGATAAAAAAAAATTGGCAAAAAAAGTTTCTTATTGGCATATACCACTGCTGACTATTGTGCACCGGAAGATCCTTACAGGCAGTTGACACTTTTACGCTAATAAAGCTAGCTAAGCTAGCTCGAATAACTGAAGCTAGATATTAGCCCTGTACAGCTAGCAGAGAGAGCATGATTCTGTCATAAGTCTTGGATGGCTCATAAGTCGGCGTAGCTTTGCGGATACGGTGTGATACACAGACACAATGGTTTCATGTGATTTTCTATGACAGGAGATGTTAGCTAGTCTCCCATATATACATATTTAGCATGTTGTAGGGACACAGGATTACAACTTGGAAAGTGTCATGCGTTTTTCATTTTATGTATTTTAAAGACGTCTGGAATGTTCTATATTTTCATACTATCAGCAAACCACATGAAAATACCAAAACCATCAATGTGTTAGTCCGTCTCTCGATACTCTCAGACTTCTCCCTAGCATGCTCAGTTAGCATGCTCAGTTATCTCGGTGGTAATCAAAGTGGTAGATTCACTGTAGCCTGTGAGTGACAAGACACCGCACACAAACAGGCAACAGTAGCACTCACAATTAGTATCTGCAGCAGATTTCTGAGCTGCTAAAACGTAAATCATTAGAGTTTCATGTTATTATTGTTGGCCAGTCACAGGTCGCATAGAGACATGCTAGTAGGAGGTGTGCAGACACATTGCTCTGATGTTTCAAGTGGCTGTGGCTCTACGTAGCTAACGTACCAGGGCCGGGACGTTTAACAAACACTCTGCTGGACTTTACCCGGCGGTGTTATTATCACACAGCGCTTGCTGTCACTGCACTGTTGCACTGCTCGTAGCTTTGCTGATACTGTGGTTTTCCTGTGCACCCTGTGACACAAAAGAGAAGGGGGGAAGAAAAAACCCCTGAAAATCAGAAAGTAGTATTTAAGTTTCATTTGTAATGCAGTAAAGGCTGTTCAAGCTACTATTCAGAGCTAGTGTCTCTTCTGGTTCCTGTTGCAGAGCCTGTGGAGGTGTGACGTGTGTTTACACACTTCTCAGTTTCCACAAACAGCTCTGTAGCCTTTTCATAGTGGGTCACAGGAAACAGAGTAAAGGACAGCAGCCGGAGAGAGCAGCCTGTTTGTATTAGTGATGTAGCCTAGAGATTAGTGTAGGCTTACTCCAGCAGGCCGCAGCCCTTTAGGCAGGCGGACTTGATCCTGTGGACAGAGCGAGATCTCACTACCGACACGTGTTAGCTGGAAGCCAGCAGTACGGACATTCTGCTGGGATATTGGTTAGTTGAGGAGAAAGAAATCAACAAACCATTGTACAGCGCTGTAACATTATGTCCATTATGAGGTTGTGACTGTCTTTTAAAAAAAAAAAATCATTCTTATTTCTTTGGCGAGGTACACTATACAGCACGCTCTGAACAACGTTAAGAACTACATAAAGCAAATATGAGCTGTATCACAGCTTTATTATAATTTTATATATATATATATATATATACACTCAAAGTACTATGTCCCATAGTACTCTGCTATGGCAATGTGTTCCTGAGGTTTTATAAACGTCATCATATTGTTTAGCTGACACAGCGTCATTACGGGGCTTCTGTCAGTCAACTGCGCTGCACCCAGAATGCAAACTTTCCCACTGCTGTAGCTTTTTTAAATTATACTCGCCCATGTCACACACCTCTTAGGTTTGTTGGTTATGAGATGATGCATGAAAGCAGGCACTGCCTTCATGTATCATCAAGTAGGGGAGCAAAAGTCATGTCCAGTAAATGCTGCAGATCACACGAGCTACAGCCTTGCTGAATGACACTTTTAGATATTTTTAGAGCCAATAAATCCTTTTGAGTAAGAGCTATATGTTGAATAACTTGGTATATGCACCACTTGGGAGCTTATTGTAACGTACCATCTTCATCTTCATTAACAACCCCTGGCTATGTGGGTTTTGTCACAGACGTGAGAGACCATCCGAAGGTTCAGCCCGGCTATCACCACGCCTCAAATCCTCCCCAGATCACTCAGACTCAGCAATCATCAACGTCCCTGCTTTCATATAAACCGTGGGATCGATGCATAATCCACTTTTTGAGTGGGAGGGTGCGTCCGTCCGGAGTTAATACTGAGGTTGGTCACCTGGCAGGCAATCATTGACAGATAGTTGAAGATGTTGCATAGCTGCACTTTTTTATCAGGTAACACCTGTTAACATTGTTTTATCAGAGTAATGTCACTCTATAAAAGAATTAACAGGCTGTGTGTTCTGATATGGGAGAAAGATAATAGATGAAATGTTTGGAACGATAAGCATTTTAAATCAGAACTGTGAGATAGTTAAATGTTCGAACTTTGACTTGTAACACTCAAAATGATTTCATCAAGTCACAATTATTTGACTTATTAGGTTCAGAAATTTAACGTGTTCAGATCAGAGCATTGATTATCTTGACTGTGTGACAGTGAGCAGCAGAAAGGAACGTAAAACAAGTGTAAATAAGTTAAGTATTGTTCAGGGGAAAAGATACATGATGATAGCATTTATAGCCACCCACTATTAGCCTCTGCAGCAGAGCGCATGTGAAGGCAACTGCTGCATTCAGTGAGGAGAGGAAATGCAGCACTTTGCTAATGATTACGCGTGAACGTGTGTGTTAAGGGCCACATAGATCATGACACAGCAAGAGACTTTGCTTTCTGTCACTGACTTCATGCAAGTGCTGAGCGTTGAGTATGAATTGGTGTCCTTTGTCCTGTATTGATAAGCATAATGCACACAGAACATAAATGGGGAACTTGCATGACGTATGCGGCACCGCTGAGGCGTAAGATACGCCCGGAGCACCTGGTGGGTAGCGATGGAAGCCCGTTTCCACCAGGAAAAGAAGATTAAAGATGACTGCATACAAATACAGAATAATGATATTCCAGTGTTTTGACAATGTTTTGTTTTTTTACCCCTTTTTTGGTGGAAATAGTCTTCCGTAGGTATTTCAGGGACCGTGGGAGTTTTGACTATTCCCAGGAAATACGGCAGCATAAATGAATAATTTTCTCCTGTGTCTGTTTGTGTGTGTGTGTGTGTGTGTGTGCGTGCGCAGGAGGAGCGAAGCGGCCCGCGGCCTCGTCTCTGCCAGCTGAAGAAGGGCTCCAGCGGCTACGGCTTCAACCTGCACAGTGAGAAGAACAAACCGGGCCAGTTCATCCGAGCTGTGGATGAAGACTCTCCAGCACAGAGGGCTGGACTCAAACCACATGACAAGATATGCCAGGTACACCACACACACACACACACTCATCCAACCACATGAGTTCTACTCAGTCCTGTGTGTGTGTGGAGCTGCGTTGAACATGGCAGGGTCAGAGTTAATCCACTTACTGTGCCTGTCGGTTAAACTTCTGGCCGCTCCAACGCTGGTAATGCAGTTTTCATACAGAGAGAAGCTTTAACGGGGCATTGTGGAGGTTTAAGTGGTAGCTTTTAAAAAGAGGAATGTTGTGAATTAGTCAAATTCTCTGGACGTCATGGTTGTTTTTGTTTCACTTGAGAGGAATCTATCGGAATGTTCCGTACCACCTGCCCAGCGTTCACGGCTCGTGTGTGGGAGCTGGTGAGACGGACGGTTTGCTGACGGGGTTCCTATCCTGGATCTTCCTCCCACAGAAATTCCTCAGTGTCTTATCTCCCTGGATGATGAGTTCCAACTCTGGGAGTATATGCTTGTACACCACGCCCTGTAATAACAGCGTTACCAAGCAATTCCCACCACTAGAGACCATAACTCTCGTGTTGTCACAGAGGCGTCACGTTCCCCCCCATCAGCCCCATTCATCACTCGTCTGATATCATCTCTTCTGGTGTGCATTATGAATAAACCTCCATAAATCTGCTTAGAAATGACAGAAAAAAAGATCCCAGTTTGTAATTGGCAGTAGGACAACGATGTCATCAGCCAATCAACAAGTCCGGCTAGAGTTGCTCGTTTCCTCGCAGTGAGTTGTGCTGTTAGTTGCTGCTTTTAAGAGATTTATGAAAGGACTGTCTTTTATCATTTGTCCAAATGAAGCCCTTTTGCTATCTCACTGCTTTCAGTGAAGGTTCAACTAGAGTTGCTCCAGTTGTGCGTTGTTGGATTATTGTATTTGGTGTCATCAGCTACAGCTGAGCGTAGCTGCTGAGGAGGACAAACACTTTCACAGCAGTAAACTAGCAGTGGTGCTTGATAAGGCCACAGTGGTGACGCAACCTCTCACATGCACTGCGCAGGGTGTGTGTGTGTGTGTTATGAATATTACATCACATGAGGGAAACAACATGTGTTAATATATATGTGTATATATATATATTATTTACTTAAACGTAAGCTCCTCTCCTCTCCTCTCCTCTCCTCTCCTCTCCTCTCCTCTCCTCTCCTCTCCTCTCCTCTCCTCTCCTCTCCTCTCCTCTCCTCTCCTCTCCTCTCCTCTCCTCTCCTCTCCTCTCCTCCCTCTTCTTCTCTCCTCTCCTCTCCTCTCCTCTCCTCTCCTCTCCTCTCCTCTCCTCTCCTCTCCTCTCCTCTCCTCTCCTCTCCTCTCCTCTCCTCTCCTCTCCTCTCCTCTCCTCTCCTCTCCTCTCCTCTCCTCTCCTCTCCTCTCCTCTCCTCCCCTCCCTCTTCTCCTCCCCTCCCCTCCTCAGGTGAACGGCATGTCGGTGATCGGCCTGCAGCACTCAGATGTGGTGGCGGCCATCAAGGCGGGAGGAGACGAGACCAGACTCCTGGTGGTCGACGCTGAAACTGAGGAATTCTTCAAGAGATGTAACGTCCTGCCCACTGAGGACCATGTCACTGGTAACACACACACACACACACACTTACACTAACACACCGAACAACTGACCATTGTTCTGTTGACACACTGACTGTATAATAAATGTAACTGTGCTGTCTTCTTTCTACTCGGTAGGGCCGCTTCCTGAGCCTGCATCAGAGGAGGTGAGGACTGCAGCACACACGCGCACACACGCACACACACACACACACACACACGTGCTGATAGTGGCCTGAAAAAGCCCCACTGATCCTCTCTGGACATTCCTGGTAGCAGATTAGGAGTTCTGGACAGTGTTGTGTGTTTGCACTGATACTTGTTGGACAGAAGCTTTTTTTGTTTTTTTTTGTTGTTGTTGACAACATTTAAAGTAAAATGTTACCGCAAACATTTCCTCTGAGCCGAAGTCCTGATGTCACTTCCTGTGTAGCTGCTGTGCTTCTCGCTAAGCTCAGCAAACGGCAAAGACGCAACTGATCCACACCTTCCAGCCAATCACAATCCAGAATTTTCAGTGGCTTTTTTAATGTTAAATTATTGATCAGCCCCCTTTTTCACATGTTATGAGTATACAGTATATATGTATATACAAAACAAATATGTATGTGTGTGTGATCAAAATACTGCATATTACTCAGGTTTCAGTTCTACAGAGAACATGTAGTCAGGCAAACATATTAATGGATGATGTCATGACTTTTTTTAAAGGGATATTGCAATTCACAAGTGAAAGTTTAAAAAAAAAGAAAGAGTTTGTATAAAATTGAAGCTGCAGAGGCTGAGATAGTCTGTCATATGGGTCACGCTCCGAAACACTGGCTCCTACATTTCCCATAATTCAACCGGATATTTAGTTTAGTCAGTATGTAAAGCAGACCTTTTGTTATAACATATCAGGTTATAATCGCAGACTTTACAATTTTTACAGTTTCTTTATATCATCTGAGTACTTCACATGATGTGGACGTGCAAAATCAGTGGATTGTCCCTTTAATCAGCAGAGAGCTCCGAGTGTTAATGTAACGTACTGCAGACACAGCAGAGCCAGTTCATCAAAAGTAAACACTGCCCCCCTCCTCTGCCCCCTCACACACACACACACACACACACACACCACTGACGATATGGGAAAAGTGGATTGGCCCCTCCGGTGACATTGTGGCTGACCCTTCACCATGGCAACAGGAGTGCACCAGTGTGCATCTGTCTCTGTCCTGGAGGATCATGGGATTATTGAAGTGGCTTTAACTCAAGGCGAGTTGAGGATTATGCTAATGAGATGGCTAACAAGCGTTCACATGCAGGCAGCGAGAACAATCACTCATTCACCAGCAATTACATAACACATGACGACCTCTGACCTTCCATATATGTATGTATGTGTGTGTGTGTGTGTGTGTGTGTTCTCATACTGTCTTATCATTTGTCCACATAAACAGTCATTTAGTAAAGCTGAGCAACGAGCCTGTTTAAAGCAAACTACAAAACTCCAACAACTACTGTCAGAGTTTAGTGTCACATGTTCCTGGTCACATGTGTGTATCAGTGATGGTAAATAATCTTTTCCTGGCGTATCCTGTTATGCAGCATATTGTAGCCTTTGTCCGAAACTTTCAGTGTCGTAGTTTATTTTTAGAATAGCAGCTGCTTATGAGTTGATTGCCAGTTTCATTCATACGCGAAGTGAGTCACACAGGGTGAGAATGTGGGAATTAGCAGGGACGTGTGTGAGCTGACAGCTCAGCGTCTGGGTGAATGTCAGTTACTGCCCCCTGCTGGACAACAACATAGTAACACCTCACAGCCTGGTAAAGGGTCTGTTCACTCAAAGTACAAAAAAAACATCAACTGCTCACTGATATAAATATTATCAAGTCATCAATTCAACAAAACAAAAATGCATTTGCTGGCTTGTTCAGCGCGTGCAATGACCTGATGATTTCAACACACGCTTAATAATGTGGCCATGTGGCAGTTAAACAAGCCATAGTCCCTGTGAGAACTTTTGGGACAGATTGTTGTCCTGTGATCTGTGTGAACTGCAGCTTTATTCACTTGTCTGATGTTGGACAGGCAGAGGACAGACAGATGAAGCCCAAAGTGTCTGTGAGCTCGTCGGCTTCCAGCTCCTCCTCCGAAGCCTCCCTGCCTGCAGTGACCGCCAGCCTCCCACCTCCACAGGTACCGTGTGCAGTCACATGATTAACTTACATGTGGGTCCCACCTGCTGCAGCACCGCGACACGTGTCACATTAACCAGGAAAAAGAGTTTTAAACATTTAACTCCAGTAATTCTGTGGAAATATTTGCACTTTATTAATAGAAACTTTTCTTGTAAATACACAGTTCTATTTTTAAGGAATATTACCACTTTTTTCTCATATAATAACTGTCCTATTATTATTATTATAATGATTTATAAAACGTTACTTTATACTCCAAACCTCAGATACTTTTTATTCCCCTGCAGCAGTGGCCCCAGTACCGGTAGATGCGGTCAATATACTCAGTAAATCAAATATATAATAAATATAATCATGGACCCACACGTCATGGAAATGTATGGAGTTCAGTATCAGAGGCAGAATAATATATTGTATGTGAATCTGTGTCCAGGTTGAGAAGGCCCCGACCCCGGCCCCCGACAGCCTGGGTCTGAACATGTCATTGGCTCAGGCCAGAGAGAAAGCCCGTCAGAAACGATCCGCCAAGAAAGCCCCGACTATGGACTGGAGCAAGAGGAACGAACTGTTTAGCAACTTATAATCATCATCATCATCATCAACTCCACCTCCTTCCTCCAGACTTCAATGTGCTGTTTGGACCCGGTTCTTCTATCATCACGCTGCGTATGAAAGACACACAGTGTTGAGCTCATTTAGAACATTTTTAAACTCCCATGTTAAACAGTGTTATTTGATGATTTTATTTGTTTTAATTTAGGATTTTGCCACACACAGGAATGAATGTCAAAATATATATATTAAGTGGAGTGTTTAAAAGAGAAAAAAAAATAAATGGTAATGTACAGTTTCTCATATGACGAATGATCATGTAAGGAATAATGAGGCATAGGGGAAAAGATAAATTACTGGCAGATTTGGAGAAAACTTTAAAATCTACCGTTGAGATGAGTGTCGGGTTAAGTGTACAATCAAACTGTAATTAAATCTGCATTTTTATTCTTATCTGTATCTGTGAATGAATGTTGAAAAATTCTCCACTAAAAAGAATCACAGCTGTGTTTAAATCAATCAGTGACTCTGTCATAAACGATTCAAGGAAATGACATGTGACTTTTTTATCTTGTTAGATTTGTACATACATGAATAAATGATTTAAGAGGAAATTTTATCTGGAACGAAGACGCGTAACTTCTGTTGAAATTGGAATTTAAAGTTGCACCAGTCGGTTCTACTTTTACCAATGTGTGCTGGTGTTAGCTATGCACTGTAGAATATCATAAAAATATATTTGGATCAAATGGAATTTTGTCTGTGTGTGAGATACGCCAAGTTCAGTGTGAGAGTTCATTATCATTAACGAGAATCCTGTTAAACTTCACACAACTGCCACTTGGGGGCAGCAAACACATCCAGCAGTCAGAGAGAAACATTAGCGTTGATGTAATTGAATGTGCTCTATAACTTTAAAGGTAAAAAAAAATCTGGTCCTTTATAGCTGCTAAATGCACCACTATGTTCACAAGTTTAACAATAAAAAGTTCATGTATACATTTTTAGGACATTTATAAAGTTTTACCATATTAAAAGTTCTGCAACTTTTCTAAAGTTTCATGTTAAAGTACATGAACATGAACATGAAGTTTAACGTTAACAGAGGAGCTACAACTTGTGTGGAAATTGCTCCACTTAGGGTGACTTTCCATCCACATCAGTTCTTCCACTGATAAATGTGACACTAACTGGTAAAAATTCTCTTTTAATCATTTCCAGGATGATACAGAATTCATTGGAAATATTCATCAATAATCAATAACAAGCATTGATCAAAACAACAGAACAGAGGAACAAATAGTGCTAAAACATTTTAGGTTTTGATGTCAAAATGTTTCACATCTCAAAATCTTAAAAACATCCCAAACCCCCCTGTATATGTTACACTGCACCCAAAACTCTTCCAAGCAAGAAAATTAATGGATGCTTAAAAAAAAAAAAAAAAAAACAGGGAGCGCATCTTTAAGGATAAATATAGGATTAAACGTAGGTAATGGCTTTTCCTCATTGGCCTCGTTCAAAGAGGATGGCTCACAAACAGGCATTCGACTGCACAATAAACGTATGTCAATAAATCAATGACTTAAATGGAATCAGATTAATTACTAGTAAAAGCAGGAGATACTCTATAAGGTGCAGTACGTGACACAAACGTACACAAATGTAACAAAAGCTAATTTGAGAGTCACCATGAAAAGAATTTACTCAGGCTTTCTTTGAGGTATCTGGCTTCAGTCTCACAAAGCTGGTTAACAGCTTGTTCTGGGTTCTACTGATCCAACGAGGAGGTTGTGCATGTGACACAGGCAGCCAATCATACGCAACTTAGCAGATGCGGTGCAGACAGACAAAAAAAAAAAAAATTAATTAGAAATTGTCTTCTTTGTAGAGAGTAACTGTCTGTTCTATTCGTCATTTTAATGTAAACACACTCTGGGATCCTGTAGAAATGATAACAGTGCTTTTAAAAACTGCTGTTCCCTCAGTTTAATGTAACTCCTGAAGACCATGAAAGACTTTGGTACAAATTATAATCAAATCTAGTACATATATATATACATATATATATATGGAATATGCTGCTTTTAATACAATAAAACAGTATTTTCTCCATGTTATACACAATAAGCAGCAGATATAACACGGTAATATGCTAATATACACAATAATGATTTAAACAGTGGATCAGTCAATAGGAACTCCATTTGTTAAAAAAACAAACATATATAAGTATAAATATACTCAGTATAAAGATATCTGACTACACCCGAACACACACATACACGGTGCCATCTATACATTTGCAGGTAATGTGAATAAAATGGACCCTCATTCCCTTTAGTGATAATAAACTTGACACACACACACACACACACATCTGGAAGGAAGTTCATCTTTGTTGGTGTGTGTGTGTCCTAAGGCGAAGTGCTCCGCGTTGAAAACTGGGCAATACTGAGAAAACGACTTCCTGATTCATCCGCCGTGTCTGTTCTTACCCGCGTGAAAAGGTTCAAAGGTTGATCTCCTGTTTCCTGGAGTTTTGGGACATCACTCCAACATAGCGTCCAGCTGGTCGGCGAGGTCGTCGAACATGTTGCCGATGTCATCCAGAATATTCCCGGCTGCCTTCACGGTGCTGCTGCCGCTGTCAGACACACACACAGAGAAAAGCAACAGTAGTGAAAATCAAGAAAAACAAGTTATGCTGTACTTTGTAAAGAAATCTCTCATAACATAACATTGTACTGAGCAAACTAAATGCTGAGGTCCGACGGGGTAAGAAACTCATGGCCCTGCCAGCATGTAGTGAGTATATAGGTAGCTCTTACCTGTGCATTGTGCTTCCCTGTGCCAGTTTGTTCTCCACCACTTTGAGCGCAGCCTCCAGTGATGTACTGGTTTCCTCCAGCCTCTTCTGAGCCAGCACCTCCTGCCTGGCTGTACCAGCCTCCGCTATCCCTGCTGTCCCTGCCTGAGCCGCTAGCGCTGAGCCGGGGTAACAAGAGGCAGACGCCGGGGAGGACGGAACAGTGAATGCAACGGTCTGGACAACACTGATGTTTGATCCTGAGGGACGGAAAGCGAGGGGTTAATCTTTCATCCAGAATTTGTATTTTGAAGCAGTTTTGCCCAAAAACATCAAAAGAAAACATTTGACTGTTACCTGCTGTTGATGGCGAGGTGTTGCCGGGCTGAGGGAGTCTTGTTACAGACAAACCTGCAGCTTTCTGTGGACTTTCTGGCTTGGACGTCTGTAGGTGTTTGACAGGTTTAGGACTGGGTATACATGTCTGTGTGTGTATGCTGCCGCCCAGCTGCGGGGACACTGTGTGAATCTGGACGCTGGTTAGTCTAGGAATGGCTGTTTGTGCACTAACTTGGGCCGAAGAAGCTATTTTCTGGGGGGTGATTGGTCTGCTGTTGGGAGCTTGTCTCAGAGGACTGGACGGTTTGCAGGACACAGGAGGCTTCGGACCTTTTCCCATGGAGCCGATTCTCTGGAAAACGTTTCTCTGAGTGTCCTCGTCATTATGTGTGTGGAGGCTGTGGTCGGGGGTGGAGTTAGACTCTTCTGGTGTTGAAGCGTCTTTGTCTTTGGGCTTATGGCGCCTTTTAACCGTGTCAGACTCTTTCAGGTTGAACTCTGGGAGCTCCAGGCTGTTCGGGGTCTGGACTGGACCCTCTGGAGGAGTCTTGATTTCAGCGTCTGCCCGACTAAGACCTGCTGTCCTGGGCCGCTGTTTGATGGTGAGGTTGCCTTCCTCTGCAAAAGGGAGGTGGTTACTAGAGCCGTGCTTTGGAGATGCACCAGCACTCTTTGACACTCCCTCACCTTTCCTTCCTTTGTCTTCAGAGAAACTACCTCCACCTCTTTGTCTGTCAGAGTCTCCTTCCGTTCTCTCACTTCCTGCCTTCCTTAGGGCCCCCAGGCCGAGGGCGGGGACAGGTTTGGAGTGCTGCAACATGATTTGAGGAGTCCCGGGTAGAATCGGGGAGGAAACTGGACTGAAAACAGGTGAGACAGGAATGAGTGTTGGGGGTATATCGATCCTCTTGGATGGACTGCTGCTGCTGCTGCTTCCTTCCAGCCTGGCTGCGATACTCCTCACACTGCCCGCGCTGTCCGTCTCCACCCCTCCCTTCACCTCTGGCCCTGCTACTTTCCCGTTTCCTGATTGGCGTACCGGGCTGCCACTCACCGAGCTCATTCTCTTCGGTGGCGGCGGGGGTGGGCCTTTGCGTCGGGAGCGCACAGCGAAGGAGTGGCTGCGATTGATGTGGCGTTGGGCCCCCGAGGTACTCGTATGCCCGCGTCCAGGCCTACGCGACAGGGTGGCATAGGAGGGCATGGCTACAGAGGAGGCAGATGTACAGGAGGGACTGAGGTCATCCTCTTCATCTGGCTCGCCATCAGACAGAGCGTAGCGGGTCAGGCTCTGGGCGCGCTTCTTGTGCGGCCCCCTGTGTGTGTCATCAGCTGGGCCCTGTCCAGGCCGGGGTCCCAGCAGAGGGACGGCTCCAGGCAGAAGCTTGGAGAGCACCCGTGGACCCCCGTTTGCGCCTCCTGCCTGTGTGTGGAGGTAACTGAATGCTTTCTGCGTTGGGGAGGGCTGCGGAGAAGGAGAGGAAGGGGAGGGGGGCGGGTGGTGCTGAGGCTGATAAAGGCGGGTGGGGGACTGGAAGTGTTTGGCCTTGGGTGGGACGGCCGGGTAGGTAAAGCGGGGCATCTTGCTAGGGGATAACGGAGGTGTGATGGGGGAGAACGGGAGTTTGTTGGGGGTAGAGGACCGACCCTGGTGCTCCCACATCTCTGTGGGTCTCTGTCTACTTCTACCTCCGGGACTGTTTCCTCCACGCTTGGCCTCCTCCCCTACTCCACTCCTCAGACTCTCCTCAGACCGGCTGGATGTCCTGGCTGAAGACGGCGCAGGTTGGTGCTCCTGAGAAAATCCTGAATTTGAATTGCCAGAATTCCCAGAACCACGTGACCGCATGCTGATGCTCTCCTGACTGTCTGACATGGTGGATATAGCAGCGGCAGAGGACACACCCCTGATGCAGAACACCTCTGTGGCTCCTCCTACTGCCCTGCCCATCATGGCACTCTGCAGCTCAGCGCTCAACTCGCTGTCCTGGAAAGAGAGCAGGGCCCTTGGGGTGCGAGGGGAGGGGCAGCAGTTGTCAGACGGAGTGTCAGAACGCAGGTGGGGGTGCACGTTGTGTGTTGGTGTGTGTTCGATGGCCACCAGCTCCAGAGCGGCAGGGGGCTTCCGTCGAAGAGTCCCGCCTCCAGCTCTGTCGCTGTGGTTACGAGAACGCTGCAGGTCACAAAGTCTTTTCACTGCTAACATTAGCTTTTTCTGATGACCTGAAACACAGATAGCAGTCATTACAATCTACTGATTACAACACACACAGGATCAGTTTAAAGTCGAGGTAACTTCTGCTCAACAGTGGCCATGATAGGATGTTACAGGACGACACTGAATTTTCCTTCATATTCTAAGATTCTCCTGAGTCGGTTGCTTTAAAAAAAACATACTTGTTGAGATGAAATGCTCGACCTTGGGCAAAGTGGAGTTTGTCAGAAAAAAAATCAAAATCTCTGTGTGGAACTCATTGAAATCATAAGGACCACTGTAGAATGGCTCAGACCCGGTGTAATCTCTCACCCAGTTTGATGATGCCTATTTCCTGCAGGTCTTCCCAGGTGATGTCTTTGACGATAGTGATGGAGTCGTAGCCGTTGTCACATAACCTCTTGTGGTACTGAGGCAGTCCAATCACACTCAGCCACTCCCCCAGGTCCGACTGAGCAGCAGCAAACACACACGGACAGAGACAGAGCAACACACACACAAGTCAGAATCAACCTTGGAGTTTCTGCGTGGCTGCTTTGAAGTGGCAGACTCACACCAGAAAGTAAGTATTTGAGCAAATTCAAAAGCTGCATTTCAAGGATGCTACAATATGTGAATGGAACATTTCTCACAGGAATGTAATCAGGCAGCCACTCTGGGATGCTCAGCTTGCCAATCTCCATTGAGACCTTCTTACGGTGGCCTGGTTTGGTCACTCCGATGGCCGTCAGGTCCTGAAGAACATAAACAGGTGAGCAGCTGGTGAATACAATGCAACATATTGTGGAGGACATTCACTTTAAAACTAAGAATCTATAACTACATCAACTACTGTGTAAGTTTATTGCACATCACACTGTGTGAAACCCATACTTTAGGGTAGAAACTCATTTATTATACCGTATTAAACCAACACACACCTCGGGGGTCATCCTGCTGATGGTGGGTACATCATATCCTGCGTTGATGAAGTTGGATGTGTATTGCTCCAACTGGAACTCACACAGCCACTGGTAGATGGCCTCAGCGTCCTAACAACACAGAGGAGGAATATTTATGAGGCCGTCTCTCTTAAACACACACACACACAGAGAGACACACACACCAGACTCACCTTGCCCTCCAGAAGGTGTTCCGGCCTCACAAAGCCTTTCTGAGGAGTGCCGTTGACCTGCCGACGGGAACCACCTACAAAACACACATTATGAATTAGTGTTCTTCATGTGGCTGCATAGGTCACAAGTGTGTGTGTGTGTGTGTGTGTGTGTGTATGGGGGGGGGGGGGGTCCATCCAGGTGAGTAAAGGTGTGTTATCTACCTGATCTGAGAACCTCCTGAACACACTCATGACTAATCTATCCTTCAGTCAAGACATATTACCACAGATGTGAGGAATGTACCTTTCCTCCTGTTTATTCTATTTTCGCCTCTCGCTTGCCCGAGGCGTTTTTAGATCGTTCTCTGGCTTTCTTTCTGCTCGTTTCGTAATCATTCCTGACACAGGTTCCGTCTACCTTCTAATTATCACCATTTGCAATAACCTTGATCCATTAGGCACCTGAACTGACCCTTAAAGGAGAGTAGTAAAAGACAACAACTAGTTTTAGCCACAGGTCCCTGAATAAAGGTATAAGTCAAAGTGTGCATTATACTCTGCCTCATGTCAATTATGAAGCTGGAGCTGGGAGGTCATTAGCCTAGCTTAGCATAAAAACTGAGACAAGGGGGGAAACAGCGAAATAAAAATACATCTATCAACACCTCAAGAACATTAATTAACATGTTGTATCTTTTTTCCAGAAATGTAAAATGTGTTGTACTGGGGGGCAATTACATGCTGAAAGTACGTCTGAGTGAACAACAGCCGGGTGCCGCGGTTTCCTGAGGTTCCCATGTTTTACAATCATTCTGATTTCACGGACACTTATCCTAAAACCTGAGCTCATCGACCACATCCAACAACCAGAGCCACCAACGCTGCATGCCAAACCACAAAGTGTTGTTTTTACAGTTCTGTTTGTGAGCAGGTTAGCTGTTATGCTAAGCTCAGCCAACCACATCCTGACTCCAGCTCGGCACACAGAGAAAGAAGTTGCCATCAATCTTTTCATCCATCTCTTGTAAAGAAAGTGAATACATCTATTGCCTCTTTGTATTCCTCTAAGTTACTCCAAAGGTTTCGATGCGCTGGGGGCAAAGAATCTAAATTTATTAATCTTGACCTGATGTCCCAGTAAGACTTCATAAATTCACCGTCTCTTTTTCAGCTTCTATTTTTCTCTACTTTGTTGTTAAGGTCAGGGGCCCCGCTCAGTCTCCCGAAGGGAGTAAAACAGCACCTAGTGAAAAGGTATTTTGCCTCAAGGCAAAAGAGACTTGTGGATGGAAATTCATCAACTGCTGGGTCAAGAAGTGCAAGGGAACATCAAAATAACAAGGGAACCATGCACTACAAAAGAAAATATGTGACTCGTGTCGATATCATAAAACAATAGAATGTCGTGGTTAACAGACAGATTTCTTTTCATCTGAATAGCAGGAGGGAAGAAAAAAACAGAGAAAAATAGGACTGATGTTATATTTCTCTCCCTGAATAATTCAAACACAGAACTGCAGCTTTCAGTAACATTTGTGAATAGGTTAAAAAATAAAATTAAATCCTTGCTTGCGTCCCTGGATTCATCTACACCATCTCACTCTGTCTCATCAAACAAACACATCAAGACTTAGGTGAGTAGACCCGTCTGGTCACATCTAACAACCACATTTAACAACAGAGATGATACAAAGTTAAGAAAAACATCCAGCATCCTGTCAAATTACTTCTTACCCTTCATGAGGAACGAGAGCGACGGCGCTCCGTCTGTCTATCAGTCCGCTCTGTTTCTTTCTCCCTCTTCTTCATTTAGCAAATATGTTTTGCTCCCGTCTCCTGCCTCAAACCCCTCCCTCCCTCCCTCCCACTCCTCATTTCTCCTCTCTGTCCTATTCAGCCTCAGGTCACCACAGATCCTCCTCTCCGCCCCCCCGCTCAGCAGAAACACCTGAAACGTGCGCTTTTTATAATATTTCTGCATCTGCCGGTTAGATGTGACGCTAGCCTTTCTTGGAGTAGCTATCGGGCGCTTTTATGGGCTGTGTTGTTGGGAAAGGCTTGTGGTTTTATTGGTTTCTGCCGTCTCATTTCCTTTCAGACTGACGCCAATAACGGCTCAATCTGCAGAACAAAAGCGCTGCTGCTACATTTTTCTTTAATTGCATTCCTCAGGTGTTGGTAGGTACAGTGAAGATTTACACAGGTGATGGTAGATGGTATGATATATACATAATAGAAAATATAACAGTAATCCTAATAAAATAAACTAAAATAAACGTTTAATCTATTTACATAATGGAATAATAATAGTTTTGAAACGGTATATAAAACCTGCAATGCAATACTGACTGAAATGGTGACAAGTGCAAACATTAACTGTGATATAAATGTGCATTAAATAATTATGTAACAGTGACGGGATGAATGCAATGCACAATGCTCAATTCAGTCAATGAAATATATAAAAGTCACCAGTGCAGGGATTAAAGAGTGAGATGTAAAGTCCAGTTTGATAACGGAGCAGCTCAGCTTCTGGAGGTTTGATGGATCTCAGTGTTTTTCCTGAGGGAAGAAGTTCAAAGCGTCTGTGTCCAGGGTGCGATGGTTTGGAGGTCTTGTTTGCATGGCGCCTGATGATCAATGAAGCAGATGATCTTCTCAGTTTGGTTGCTTCACTGTACCAAACAGTGATGGATGGTGTGAGGATGAAGTGTAGAACTGGATCAACACTGCCTGCTTATGTTATGGTATCCCATTTAAACTCCTTGCAGACGGCGGTGGCCACGGAACTTAAATGACGCCACAGATGCGACTGTGGTGCTGCTGATTGTGTCGCTGTGTTCTGTGACCTGAAAATTCTGCAATATGTGCGTTTGTTTTGCGACCTTGTAGTCCTAACATTTATTCCCAGTCATTCTAACATCCTTTTTCCCTCATCTCATGTGCATCCAGGTTTCCTTCAATCACGTCTTATACTGTGTTTAGTCCCTCCCACTGAAGTCACAAGTTAAAATATTTTAGTCATTATGTTGTGTGAAAATTGCAATTATAAGAAAAAAAGAAATCTAACACTGAGAACATGGTTAACTTTTATGAGAAAAGTTACTATTATTATATATTATATTATTATCAATTATTATAAAATACTATTTTGTGAAAAAACAAAAACAAAAAACAGTTGAGTAAATAAGGGAGAGCAGTCAGCTTTTGAGGGATGTGGATGACTTGAAGTTATAGGTTTGACCAATAAGTACCTTACATCACTGATTTTACCTGAAGGAGAATGAAACCATACAATACTTATTTAAATTATAAGGAAGAAGCAGGAAGAAAAGACAGAAGAGGTTTCCTCATCTCACTAACCTGTGGATCCATCAGCCTGTTTGCTGTGATCTGCTCCTGTAATGTGGAGATGGTCTCCGGATTCACCAGCAGAGGGCGCCAGCTGCACGCATGAACAAAGGACGACGGAATGAGTAACGGCACTGAATAACAAGTGTCATTAAGGTGCACTGCAAACAGTGCAAATCCACCTTAGCGAGTCCAATCGTGTTGTAATAAAATGTTCAGTTCCATTGTGCAGATGGATTAAATGAATCTGCTGTATTCTGCCATGTCAGACATCACAGGCTCAACTGTAGGTAGATTATAAAACAGGCGAGACTGTGTTGGAACACGTGGTATGGAGAGTTTTTACAGTGTAAATAAGGGATGAAGATTTTCTAATGTTATATACAGTTTGGCGCATACTTTAGGGATTTCAATGGTCTTTCTGTGCAGATCTAACCTTTCCTGTGTCAGCATTGTGGCGATTTTGAGTCCCGTTGTGTTTGTGGCTGCTTTCTGAGCTCTGGCCGCTACCGGCACTGCGGCTGCTGCCCACACTGCCAGCACTGCCCACACTGTTTCTGTCACCTGAGGAACAAAGAAAGAAGGAAAAAGCAGAGAGTGTATTTGTGTGTGTGTGTGTTATTAAATTAGCAGAGAAGCCAAAAAAAGGTGTTTGAGTCAACAAAAATACAGTTCTTTGCTTCCTTTCCTGGGGTTATTTGAGAAGATCAATACCACTCTCATATGTCTGTGCTTTAAAACTTATCAGTATTTTTATGACTATATGAAAGTGATCCTTAATAGTGATGAACCCACACAACTATCATCTCTGACTCTGGCCTTCCTCTCTGTGTTTTAGTTAATAACCGGCAACTTTACTGTTTTGATTGTCTTTCCCTGATAAACCCACTGTACTCTACCTGCTCAGCTCACAGGTAGCAACTAGCTGGTGAACACAATGGAGCATTTGGGGGAAAAGTAGAGATAACATGTGAGTGAATACTGGATTTACATTCATCAGGTGAACAGACACAACTCCAAATGAATGTTGCTTTGTGTCTGCAGGATGCATAAACAGGCATCTGCTTGCCAACACGTTCACCATATCAACTTTATAGGGTGATAATAGGGAAATGTTGCAGTTATTACAGATGGTGGCATAAAGCTTCACAGCAGTAGAAGTGTGTTCCAGAATAAACCTAACAACACCTCTAAAGCTCTCTAATTAATACACTGTAGTTTAATGCTTTAAGATGGAGACGGACAGAAATGTAAAGACAACAGTTTGTGATTTTAGGAGGACTTGCGTGCTACATGGTGTAACTACTTCTTGATGTACAACAGTGTATCCATCCACCTGGTACTGCTATCAAAATGGCAAATTTGTGTATGAATTTTTAAAAACAAATGCAACATGTTAATTACTTTGAAACACTACACACAGCCAGGCTAGCTGGCCTCCCCCGGCTTCCAGTATTTATGCTAAGCTAGGCTAAAAGCCTCCTGGCTCTATTCTAACATGCATAAGAGCAGTATTGATCCTCTCAACCAAGAAAATAAGTGTAATTCCCAAAATGTCAAACTTCTCCTTTAACATGTCATTCAAGAATGATCTGGAGCATGAGGACTCATGACCCCCGTTCATAAAATACATATTTCACTTGATATTAGATGAAATGACTTAAAATAATAATAATAAAATATTTATTATATTTTTTCCGCACAGGCTTTCAGGGAGAAGGCAGGTGCACCAGCTTCAAGCTGCAAAAAAACTGAGAAACAGGCAGGTCAGAGTGACACAGGAGTTACAGAAAAGGCTATAAAAAGAGCTGCTCACTTACCAGTGTGTGCTTCTGAAAAATAACTATAATTATATGGTTATAGCAGGATTATTGTCGTGTGGGTAGTGGGTAGTGGGGTGGGATTTGCAGGGTGTCACTATAGGTCAAGACTTTGGGATATAAAGGGATAAAAATGGGAATAAGCGTCCTACAGTGCTGGTGGGTGCAGGATGTTGTTTAGAGCTTGTCTACAGGCTCACACAGGGGAGGGAGGGGTGTTTGGGGGCCACACACTCTTACCAGTGGGAGAGCTCCTGAGGACCCAAATGTCCTGAGTGGGGCTAGCAGGACTAGCTGGGGCTGAGAGCTGACTGCCAGGTGGAGCACCTAACAAACACACACACACTTTAGACACACACACACACTGTATACCCCACGTACTGTGGCTGGGAGTGGACCTATCAAGCTGATACTGAGCACCAGAGGGCTGATGGAGCGGAGACCCGGGATCAGGGTGCTGTTTGGGAGGGAAACGTGAAACCTGGGAGGACGTGTCACAGAAGGTGGAGAAAGAAACCAAATAGAGGGGAAAAGTTGTTGAGTTTGTGTATATAGTGCATGTATATACCTGCAGGATCATAGCCGAATGTGAATGAGTCGTCAGTCTGATGGGCGGGGCTGTGGCTCGAGGGAGGAGCTCTGGAGGCAAACAGTTGTCGATGGCATGGCATGGAAGCTTGGCGAGAGAGAGTGCCCCCTGCGGTCAGGGAGACAGGTGTGGGATGAGGCGGGCATGCATGAGCGAGGGAAAGTCCTTCATGTACATGCATGTGTGTGTTTGTGTTTGAGCTGCATGCACAGGTATGGGAAAAGGCTGTAGGGTGACAACGAAAACCTTTTTCAAGCGTGATGAGTACATTGCGAACAGCTAAAAAAGAAAAAAAAAGGGCAAATTGACTGTAAATCCCCTCTGGTGTTACATAAGAAGCTGCTGAATGGGAGTATAAGATCACCAGCGATGCTAAGAGGGCTTACTTCTCCTTTGTGTGTTGTTGGTCCATGGGAGCTGACACCATTGACATTATCACAGGCACACACACACACACACACACATTGCTGAGTTTGCCTCATAAGCAAAGAGCCTGTCACAGACTTTAAGTCAAACTCTCGTCTCTTTCCCTCAAGCATGAGGGAACGGGAACACACACACACACACACACACACACACACACACACCATCCCAACACTGTCTGTGAAGCTCTGAGCTGACACTTTGCAATCTGGCCATAGTAATCCTATTAATGTGCGTCTCAGTATCTATGAATGTGTGTAGCCTGGCTTGATGAGGACTGAGGACTGAAGAGTGTGTGTGTGTGTGGTGTGTGCGTGTGTGTGTGTGTTACAGGTCCCCTCACTGTGCTCGCCACGCTGTTTGAATGTCAATGACTGTACAGCTGCAAAACAAGCGCGGGACTCATCTTCCTTTTATTCACAGGGATTAAATCTGATGATTTACAAGCATGGTGAAGCCTCCAGTGATCATGCATGCCAGCATGACAGATCCTGCTTGTGTACAAGTGTTGAGATGCATTCTGAGCCCAAATATAACCATTGCCCTGGGTCAAGTTAGCCACTTAACACCACTCTGCCAGCTCAAGCCCACAATGTACCAGGACTAATCTGGCCCTGTGATGGACTTATTGTAGTCAGAGTATGATACAGTAAACATGCATTCTTGCACTGCTTTTGCTTTGCATATTAAGCCAATATTATCATGTCTGTGCATGTTTCACATCATACATTTTCCAAACGAATTAAAGGCATAAAAATATAGGTGGCTGACTTATTTATTCAGCAACTGTAATGTATGTGTGCTTTACTCATGTAGCATTAAACTGGGAGCATGGCCGTAGAAATGTTTCAGAGGCAAACATTTGCTGTTGGGTCCTTATGGACCCCAAACTCCCACCCCTGTGCATTGTTTATATACCCTGTTTTCTGCAAGTTCAGCTTAGTTACACATTACACACTATATAGGAATATGCAGCATGTGGTTTAGTGGAGAAAATCCCTTAAAAGAGTTTAAAAGGAGAGTGAATATCAGAGTTACAACAGGTAAAAGAAATTATAATATGAAAATTGCAAACTACATTTAATTACGTCACTAAAAAGCAACATCCAATTCCCTTATTCATAAATGTACTTTTCACCTCCGAGTGTCTGAGTTTACGCAGATGTTGTGTGCGAGCTGTTCGTATGTTTACCTGTTCTTCTGCTGAGGACCTCCACCACTGAAGGGGGGAAGAAGCCCACACGGTCTGTCCCCTGCTGGGTGTCGTGGATGTGACCTTTCCACCGGCCGTCTGAGTGCTGCTCCAGGACCTGACACCGATCAAATCATGAGCACATTTCAGCTGAACAGCTGTGACAGGCATGAATGTCTGGAAATTTAATGGCACTCCAACATGGCAACAGTCGTCAAGACATTGACAGGAGAACACAAAAAAGTCAGTAGGATTCATTCTCTGGTGACTACGAGTCTCCATGTAAAATTTCATACATTTCGTGGCGATGCATTAAGCTGTTGTTGAGCTATTTCAGTCTGGACCAAAGCAGCAGAACAACAGACTGCCATCCCTACAGCTATACCATTAGCATGGCTAAAAAGTCTATAGTTTACTTGGAACTTTGTGGTTGGAAAAAAAAAAAAAAAAAAAATCCCTTGTCGAACGTATATCACGTCTAAGTATGCATGTCATGTGTGTGAGTCCTCCAGGCATGCTTTTAAGACCACAATGTGAGAGCCAATGAGCTGGAAATACACATTCTATTCATTGTGAGTGTTAACAAAACGCCTGGAGAGGACAAAAACAAACAGTGTTGCCTGTCAGGATACCGCACAACAACATACGAGTTCAAACAGGAGTCTGGGATGTCGCACTAACTCTTATAAAAGATATCAAAATACACGGCAGTACATAAACACGCAAATGCACACATGAATTGGTGCGAGAAGTGCGTGTGTGTGGGTAGGGTGAACAAACAAGCTGGTAATAAGAGAGTGACAGCAGCAAGTTTGTGCGTGTTCCTCTGCTGTGGTCTCCTGCTAAGGGTACATTAAATTACCCTGCAACATCCCACACAAATCCTAACAACAAGACCTCAATCACAAAAAGTCTTCACTGTATAATCATGTGATTTCCCCGCCAGTGAACAGAGTAAAGCAGCTGGCAGAAGGCACACAATGACTTTCAGCTGAATCAATGTTACAGGTAAGCGCAAGAAAACAGTTCCACAGAAAAATAACACGGTACACCTGAACATGACCGGCGGTACACCTGAACATGACCGGCGGTACACCTGAACATGACCGGCGGTACACCTGAACATGACCGGTGTTACACCTGAACATGTTGTGAACATGACCGGTGTTACACCTGAACATGTTGTGAACATGACCGGTGTTACACCTGAACATGTTGTGAACATGACCGGTGTTACACCTGAACATGTTGTGAACATGACCGGTGTTACACCTGAACATGTTGTGAACATGACCGGTGTTACACCTGAACATGTTGTGAACATGACCGGTGTTACACCTGAACATGACCGGTGTTACACCTGAACATGACCGGTGTTACACCTGAACATGACCGGTGTTACACCTGAACATGACCGGTGTTACACCTGAACATGACTGGTGTTAAACCTGAACATGACCTGTGGTACACCTGAACATGACCGGTGTCGCACCTGAACATGACCGGTGTCGCACCTGAACATGACCGGTGGTGCACCTGAACATGACCGGTGTTAAACCTGAACATGACCGGTGGTACACCTGAACATGACCGGTGTTAAACCTGAACATGACCGGTGGTACACCTGAACATGACCGGTGGTACACCTGAACATGACCGGTGGTACACCTGAACATGACCGGCTGATGATGCCTTATAAGTAAATGTAATTAATCAATTATCGGAGTGTAAAAGGGTAATCGTCACACATCAGACAGCTGCTCTGGCATTGTGAGAAAACCTCACCGATGTTGCACAATCCGTGAAATTGTTCTCTTTCTGCCATTCTTTTCACTGACAGGTCCAAAGACTGGTGACGCAAACAGAGGTTTTTATATACAAACAGGTGATTAAGTCTACACCCATTTATGGCAAACTGTGGGAATAGAAATCAGGCTTGTATGAGTTTATTCATGATAATTCAACCAATAGTTCTTGGGAATTTCGGTCTGGAGCAAAGTGGTGGTCCAACAGAGCGATATTGCTAGCATCGCATGCCGTATACTCAGAGGTTTCTCGGAAACTATTTTATCCTTTGAGTTTCTGATATGAGTCATCTTCGTAAAGACAGTTTTGCTGGGCACTGTCTTCAGCCCTACAGTATGTCTGCTGAAAGGACAGTGATGCTGTAGTGGAGGTCAGAGACGGTGGAGACTGAACAGAGGGACGTTTCAGTAGTGCATCTGTTGTAAAATATGAGGTCAGGGGACACACAGATGACAATCTCGCCACCAATAAATTTGTTTGTTTGTTTTCCAAAGCCACTGTGTGTAGAATTGTTGAATTGGAACTTTTCTAACTTTGGTGCCCCCCGGTGGACAATGAAGGCGATGTGGCAGGCGGATACGACCAAGGCAAATAAAATGGAGTCAAATTAATACACTCATTTTCACCAGGATTGTCTCATTATTCTACTACAAAAATATATTCCACTGAAATCATTTGAGAGATGCACAGCTATTTCACACAAACACATCATATGAACTTAAGCCTCGTAAACACAGCTCACAAGGGCAAAATTGGAATTCTCTGTCTTTATGAAGCTGCTGGACAAACCTACCAAGAGTCAGCTGAGGCACAGCGAAAGCAAAATCAGGAGTACTGCGAGTGAAACCATGACTTGTGTACCAGACAACTATTAAAGAGATCTGTTTCTTTCTCTACAAACATACACAGGCAAAAACAAACAAGTACCATAATGAGGTCTCCAGCCCGGAGGTTAAGGGCAGTGGGGTCGTGGAGGTTCCAGTAGTCCTTCACCGCTCTGACCTGGAGGGAACTTGAAGCTTCTGCAGGGAGAAAAAAAGACACAGAGCCATCATCAGACGACACAAATAGTTTGTTCACCGTCAAGATCGATTTTGACCCTGTGCCTCTCTTCCCCCGTTTCCCTTGCCTCCGTCTCAACCAAACATCCAAATTTCACTAAAGCATCAATCAAGCGTTACAAAAATAAAATAAAATAAAATTTAAAAAAAATTTGAAGAAGTAGTTTGTATTTCACGAGTAACCAACCTCTCAGCAGTTGTTTGATTTCCCTGCTGGCTGTGGAGGTGGTGAATTGGTTGACAATGTCCAGAGCTGTCTGGTTGTACGTGTTGCGCATGTTCACGTTGATGCCCGCCTACACACACACACACACATGCACGTGCACGCACACACACATACGCACGCACGCACGCACACACACACATGCGTGGGATTACTGTGGGTGAAATGGACTTTTAAAACAAACCCTCCCTCAAATGCCTCCCTGCTTTATTAAAAAATAACACTGAGAAACAGGTGTGCTGTGAAGTCACATTAGTTTTGAACATTGCTTTTCTATCTGCAGCGTAAATACAGAAGTATATGTTTAAGCCTTCAAAATGCCATATTAAGTTGAACGGAAATTATGTTTCCATTGTCTTTGCTTACATCAAGCAGCAGCCGCACTACTTCCGTTTTGCCATAGAGGGCAGCCTCGTGCAAAGACGTCCCTGCTTTGGTCGCTCTGTTGATGTCAATACCGGCTTTGAGCAGCAACCTAGGAAGTCAAATCAAAAACACTCATGTAAAGCCGCAGGCAACATCCAGTCAACTGTTACAGACATCTGCAACATCTCATTAAACCATATACCCCCACTCATCCACCCACCCACACAAGCTAAGAAATATCTCTCTGGTTCTGTCAGAGGTGCAGAAGAAGGCATGCTGATGGTGTCGTATCCACAGAGCTGTAGAGGAGGAGGAGGAGGAGGAGGAGGAGGAGGTGGTGGTGGTCCTGGGCTCACTGTGTGAAGGCTGAGTCAGGTTTTGGAGAAACAACAATGAAGCATAGCTGGTAGGAAAATGCAGGTTGATGTGCATGAACATTTTTGCCATTTGTGTTGCATGGATGCTACACTTCTGCATACTGGGTTGACTGGCTGTTTTATTCAATATATTTCAATCAGGTGGACTCCAGGAGGTACATGGAAGGCCCGTCCAGCAGGAGAAACTAGTTGGATCTTTGATGAATGAATTAGTGGCAGTTTTAACTGTTCCTGTGTTAACTAATGTCAGTAAGATTTCATGTGTTCTGGTTTAGGTTCAGAGAAAATGTAAAGCATCAGTTAAAACTACAGCAGGGAACACGAGGACATCTGTAAATGCTCGATGGTGTACATATACTTCATACACATCATAGTATCACAACACAACTTCTAGTCAAATTATGGCTTTATCCTCAAAATATTGTGACTTTTTCTTGTAAAGTATCATTTTCTATACAAAAAACCTCTTTATTACCAGAATAAAGTTGTAATTTGTCTCATCTCGTTATCATTGAAATATTAGACACATCACCATATTACTTTTTATTAACTTTTTTTTTTAGAATCATGACTTTTAGTCATAACATGTTTTATTCTCAAAATAAATTATACATTTATAAATAAATTATAAATATCAATATTTTCACAACTTTTTTTTAAACATAATTTATTTTTGAAATCTTGGATTTTTTTCCTCAGTAGTGGCCATAATATTCTGTCACAAGACTGAATGATTCTTTGGACTACCACATATGTTGCAATTCCATTTCACTTTACAAATCTAAATAAAACAGGTATAAACTCAACCTTTGGTCTGAACTCACTGTACTGAAGGTAAAAAGCCTGAAGTCGGCTTGTACAATGTGAATATTGCTTATAAACACTCTTGACTTAACGAGATCTCACTGAATGGGACACCAACGTGATGTTAAACAGACAGAAGGAATATTAAGCTATGCTGCATGATGAAATAAAGGAGCCTGAAGCAAACATACTGTAACCTCTAACACTTTTAACCATACTGGGTTGAACTGGTGTGAACAGCTATCCGGAACATCTGGAAATTGTCTCTGTCCTACAGATAAGCAGTTGGTTTACTCTCTGCTGGAGCATATACATCGCATATAGAAGATATACAGTATTCATACCCCTTGAACTTTTCCACATAAATATATTTTATTGGAATTTTATGTGAAAGACCAACACAAAGTGGCATACAATTGTGAAGTAGAAAGGAAATTATACATGATTTTTTTTTTTTTTTTTTTTTTTTACAAACAAAAAACTGAAAAGTGCGGTGTGCACTCAGCCCCCCCTGAATGATCGAATGTTGACCTAATGACTAAATAAGAGTCACCGGTGTGTAATTTAATCTCAGTACAAATAGAGCTGTTCTGTGACGTGGTTTAAGAGAATATTGGGGAGCAAATAGCTCAAGTCACTTTAAACATCTCACGGAGCACTGTGCAGTTCATCATCCGAGAAATGGAAAGAGTATGGCACAACTGAAAACCCACCAAGACACGGTCGACCACCTAAACTTACAGGCTGAACAAGGAGATGCAGCCAAGAGGCCTGTGATGACAGAGATCCACAGCTCAGTGTGGTAAGAAGAAAGCCATTGTTAAAAGAAAATCACAAGAAGTCCCGTCCGCAGTTTGCCAGAAGCCATGTGAGGGACACAGCAAACATGTGGAGGAAGGCGCTTTGGTCAGATGAGACCAAAATTTTCCTTTTTGGCCTAAATGCACTATGTATGACGGAAAACTAACACTGCACATCACCACCCCCCACTGTCAACTATGGTGGTGGCAGCATCATGCTCTGGGGCTGCTTCTCTTCAGCAGGGACCGGGAAGATGGTCAGAGTTGATGGAAGATGGATGGAGCCAGATACAGGGAGATCTTGGAAGAAAACCTGTTGGAGTCTGCAAAAGACTTGAGACTGGAGGGGAGATTCACCTTCCAGCAGGACAACGGCTCTAAACATAAAGCCAGGGCTACGATAGGATGGTTTAAAACGAAACATATTCATGGTTTAGAAGGGCCCAAAAAAGTCAAAGTCCAGACCTAAACCCAATCGAGAATCTGTGGCAAGATCTGAAAACTGCTGATCACAAACACTCCATCTAATCTGACTGAGCTTGAGCTGTTTTGCAAAGAAGAATGTGCAATCAGTCTCTAGATATGCAAGGCTGGTAAAGACAAACCCAAAAGACTGGTAATAAATTCAAATCATGTATAATTTCCTTTCTACTTCAGAATTGTATGCCACTATATGTTGGCCTATCACATAAAATCCTAATAAAACATATTTATGTTTGTGGTCATAATGTGACAATGTGTGGAAAAGTTGCTATGAAAAGGGGTATGAATACTTTAGCAAGCCACTGTATGTGCAGTTATGAGGATGAGAGCGACTCTTTTACACTTAGAAAAGGATCGCTCACACATATACTAAACACTAAATCAACAACAAAAATCATCCTGTGTCTCCCCTGTGCAAATGTTTGCAGCCTCAGTTCAAACACGACCTAGAAAGCTCCTCCGGCTATTCAATAAGTAGGTACTATAAGACATCTCCCGCATAAATATGGTGGTCTTTGAAGAAACATAAATCCCTTAGTGAGAGATCACAGCTAAATTTCTGCTGAGTAAACCCTGGATAAACTCCTGCGCTAATGCAGTGAATTTTATTTCCGTTTGTGTAAGAGCCTCTCCTGCATGTCTACTACTCGACATTCCAGTGCAGAAGACTGAGGGTGGAGGATGGAGAGGGTGTCGAGATCTGATAATTATGGGTGTATGGGCATCGTTAACAGTCTGAGTGGCAGGGTGGAGTAACTTGGCTAGATACATACATATTTACACAGATACGCTGTCATAAAAAAACAAAAAAAAAACAAAAAAAAAACAAACACACCAAGCCAGTACCGGGTAACTGTGGAGTCACTGAGATTAAATATTACTAGTACAAACATTAATCTCCTGCAGCAGCACATTAGGGACTGAAACATATAAGGTAGTATAAGTGCAGTGCAGTAATAGTAGCAGTACCAATAGTAAAACCAGTAATGGTAATTGTACAAGAGGTAGTGCAAGCAGTATTGTTAATAATAACATTAAGGGTAGAAGCACTGACAGTCGTAGTAGTGGTAATAGTAGTAAGTAATATTAGTAGTGTTGTTGTAGTAGTAGCAGCAGCAGTCACAGTGTCAGTAGTAGTAGTAGTATTACTAGTAGCATTAACCGGTTGGTGACTGTGGCCGTGATGGATGTGTAAAGTATCAGCTGTAGTGTTAGACATGGCAGCAGTAATAGTAGTAATAGTGGTTATAGTAGCATTTCAACACTGCTCCCCACTGTGACCTTACTTGATGATATCTTTGTGTCCATTCCTGGCTGCCAGGTGGAGCGGGGTGGTGGACGGAGAATCCAGGCTGGCGTGACCTCCCTCTCCTTCCAACAACGTTGCCACCATATTACTGCTCAGCAGCAACTGGGCCACCTAAAGAGAAATCGGAGATACAGAAATGAAGCTGTGAGAATAGAGGAGTGGCAGAATCGGGGCAGAGATTACAGCATTAGCAATACATAAATACATGCGCAAAGCCGAGCTGGCTGGGGTTGTGGAATATAAATATATGGAATGAAATAATATACAGTAATATATATATATAGGGTCATGCTAGTACATAGAGGCTCATCCACTACCTAGCAGCTGTCTAGAGATGCCACTCCACTCACATACAAACTCAGACCATACAAGAGAACATTTAACAGGCATGAGAAGTGTGAGTGTGTATCTAATTGTGAATTACAGAGCCAGCCATATATCTCACAGTCAGGCTTATCCACAGATGTGACAGAGAAACAGTGAAACACACACAGTGTGCAATCCCTTTAAGGTTACAGTGTGTGCATGTCCTATTTTTCTTTCGCTCAAACAAGCTTAATTTAGTTGGGTCACGTTTGACACAGGCAGTGTCCATCCAAAAAAGGGGCAAAACAGGGAGTTTTAATGCAAATAATTGGATTAGAGTGACTCTACAGTGGATATAAAAGGTCTACACACCCCTGTTCAAATGCCAGGTTTTTGTCATGTAAAGAAATGACAGCAAGACAAATAATTTCACTTTTTCCACCTTTAATGTGACCTATAACCTGTACAATGCAATTGAAAAACAAACTGAAAATTTTAAATGGGGAAAATATAAAATAAAAAACTTAAAATAACCTGGTTAGATAAATATGCACAACCGTAATATTTTGTTGCAGCACCTTTGGTATTTATTACAGCACTCAGTCTGTTTTGGGTAGGAGCCTATCAGCGTGACGCATCTTGATGTGGCAATATTTGCCCACTTTTCTTTGCAAAACCGCTCCAAATATGACAGATTGTGAGGGCATCTCCTGTGCACGGCCCTCTTCAGATCGCCCTGCAGATGTCTGGTCTGGTCTGGACTCCATTCCAAAACCTCAATCTTATTCTGGTGAAGCCATTCTTTTGTGCTTTGGGTCATTGTTGTGTCAAAAGATGAAGTTCCTCTTCATCTTCAGCTATCTAACAGAAGGCCGAAGGTTTTGTGCCAACACTGACTGGTATTTAGAACTGTTCATAATTCCCTCCACCCTGACTAAGGCTGGGGCCTTAGTCAGGGTGGAGGGAATTATGAACAGTTCCAGTTGAAGAAAAACAGCCCCAAAGCTCGATGCTGCCACCACCATGCTTCACTGTAGGTATGGTGTTATTTTGGTGATGAGCAGTGTTGGTTTTGCTCCAAATATACCTTTTGGAATTATGTCCAAAATCTTCAACCTTGGTTTCATCAGACCATAACACATTTTCCCCACATACGTTTGGGAGATTTCAGATGTTTTTTTTGCAAAAATAAGCCGGGCTTGGATGTTTTTCTTTGTAAGATAAGGCTTCCGTCTTGCCACCCTACCTACACAGCCAGTACTTTCCAGACATTCCTGCAGCTCCTTCAGTGCTGCTGTCAGCCTCTTGGCAGCCTCCTTGACTAGTTTTCTTCTCTTTTTATCAACTTTGGACAGACGTCCTGTTCTTGGTAATGTCACTGTTGTTCCATATTTTCTCCACTTTATGATGACGGTCTTCACTGTGTTTCATGGTATATTTTGTAGCCTTCACCTGACTGATATCTTCGAATATGCTTTTAATTGGTGACCGGTGTTAACATGAGTTTGAATGTAATCGGTTAAATGTGAACACAGCCACATTCCCATTTATAAAAGGGTGTGCACACTTATGCAACCACATTATCTCAGTTGTTTATTTTTACTTCACCTGACAGATTTCTGTTTGTTTTTCAATATCGTTGTACAGGTCATAGGTCACATGGAAGGTGAAAAAAGTTGTGAAATTATTTATCTTGATGTAATTTTTTCTTACCTGACATTTGAACAGGGCTGTGTGGACTTTTTACATCCACTGTATTCTCACTAGGCCAGTGCATAAATGCAGATTTAAGATTAACACTGTGTGTTATGCAAGAGTTGTGCATTTACACTATTTTTGTTTGACTGATGAACATGGATATCTTATAAATACACATTTTTAAATTGTTTAAAAAACAGGAGGAGACAAGGAGCAGAATTTACCAAATGGCATTGCAAGGTCAAAAAAAGGTGAGAATTCTACTTGATGGTGGTTGTGTACAGGGGTGATTTATATTGAGTGTGTTCCTATATTTTAACATACATGACGGGGGCAAAATGTAATATTATAATAACACTTTTCATGCTATCGCACACACAAATACTAACAAAAATTTCTCATACCTTCAATCTGCCAAACTCGCAGGCCAGATCTAGAGGAGTCTTCCTCGCCTTGTTCATCATGCAGGGATTCGACTGGTGCTGCAGCAACATCTCACACTGAGAGAGAAGGCAACAGGAGAAAGGAAAGTGATATCACCTCAGTGGAAGTGGAAGTGATATGATATGTACTCGCACACCAATCATCCCAACACATCCTCTGTGTGTGTGTGTGTGTGTGTGTGTGTGTGTGTGTGTGTGTGTGTGTGTGTGTGTGTGTGTTGATGTTTTGTCTTTGAACAGCAGAGAGGAACATATGATAGCTGTAGTGCAGCCTCTGTTTAGGTTTGCCAGTATTGTGTTTGATGATGTTGTACTGAAGAGGTCAGGGCTCGGTATGGGTCATATGACATGTTGAGGTGTGTGTCCGTGTGTCCATTAAGACATTCCAGGAGCTGAACATATGAGGCTGGAGGATAGGAATGTGTGCGTTCACTGCTTTTAGACTTGTGAAAAACCTGTGTCATTGCATTCATGGTATTACTTTTATTGTTGGTGGACAATACATGCTGAGACACAAAGGGAGTAGATTTCACTGAAATCGGAGGACTCGTAATACCTCAGAACTTCGCCTTTGGCATCAGAGATGGGTGTGTGTGTGTGTGTGTGTGTGTGTGTGTGTGTGTGTGTGTGCACTCACCACTTGATAGTGTCCGTACTGAGCAGAGAGGTGTAACGGTATCTGTCCATCATGGGAAGGGGAGTTGACTGAAGCGCCGGCTCGTAGCAACAGTAAGACAGAGTCGGCTTTACCCTGCCACGCTGCATAGTGGAGGGGACGCATGCCTACAGACAGAAACATGAGTGAGGGATGGGAAGGAAAGTTATCAAGTTGCATTATGGGAAGTGAAAGATCCAGGACTTTTGGCCCATACTTGGGGCTAAAATTAGTATATCTCTGTCTCATTTTTTAGTCTGTATGTCATAAGTCCACCAGCATGTGGCAGTAAATAAAGTTAGTTAGTGTTAGTAAACAGTTTATCTATCCTGTGGACACAGAGCAACATATTCATTCATTTGCAGTTGTGTTTGTGTCCATCTGGTAAATGGACAATATTCATCCTCCTTTTAGCTCTGTTTTAGTCAAAATATCCAACTGGCTGTGGGACTGAACCAAAGTAAAGTGAGCTGGAAGACATCTCACTCATTATACATAGTCATGTGAACCACTGTTGATATTGATCAGTGCAGCTTTAAAGCCACAAATACATATTTTTATTTAGGTAATTAGTGAACACAGCTGGGCGTTGTAGTTTTAAGCAAAAGTGACTCAAATCAGAGTAAAGTGTGCATTTGTTGTGGACTGTTTACACCTTTAATAAAAAAATATATTAAAATGTACTAGTTCCATTCAATTAAACTCAGCAATCTTCTCTTTGGCAGCAACAGACGTTATGATGGTCAATCAACACGAAATCTATAGCTGACCTCACACGCGATAATGAGCACTACAAGCCTCCGGTCTGAGCAGCAGGGCTGTCACTCCCGCACAAATTCTAGTATGCGTGTTCCGCCTGGAGTCTGGAGATATTTGCTGCTGTCACTTCAAACTTCAAAGTGAATCATATTTATTCATATAGGTCAAATATAATTTCTAATGAGAGTGTCAGAAAGATGATGAGAAAGTTTCTGGCTCCATTTTAATGGACTGACTTCCAACCCTTTTTTCTTTTTTTAAGCTGTAGGTTTGATTGGTGACACTGGTTCAGCTGGTAAAGCTGTTCTGCAATCACGATACCGTTGCTGTCCTTGACATCCACCGTGGCCTGGGCCTCCAGCAGCAGAGACAGCAGCTCCGTGGTGCCGGTCAGAGCAGCGTGGTGCAGGGCTGAGAAGCTGTGGGTGAGAGTTAAGGGGGAGCGAGGAGGGGAAGAGACAAGGAGATGAGAAGGGTTATAAATCAGACTGATGACTTTACAGCAGGTGAACCCTTTTCAAAACCTCACACTGAGATGTGTGTGTGTGTGTGTGTGTGCGCGTGTGTGTGTGTGTATCTGCATGCTCTCATCAAAATTTCAGACTAAGAGGTCATGTGTGTGCTTGTACAATCCTGTTACAAACTGCAACCTGAGATAAGAATGTGTGTGTTTTATGAGTGTGTATTCCACATCCATCCATCAAAATTTCAAACTGAAGTTTGTGTAGTTAAGTGTGTACAGTGTGTGTGTTTGTGTGACCTCATCAAAGCCAGTCAGAGATGAAATGTGCGTTTGTCTCTGGGTGTCTGTCAGGTCGCAGTATATTCCGCCGAGGGAGAAATTAAAGGCATAAATTCTTGGCGACAACTTTTGCTTTCACTCGAGGCGACGCGGCACCGCTCTGTTCCAGAGGAGGTGACCCTCCGAGGCAACACACTCTCCACATGTGGGGATTCAATAACAACTACAGCACAAAGGGCTTTCAAGTGATTTCGCACCAGCCTCTGGCAGTCACAGTGGAAGGCCTGAGCTCTCAGGGCACCTGTGGCAAAAAACTGCCTGGCTACATTTAATAAAGAGAACTTACTGTGGCTGTCTCAAAAGAAAAAGTCAAAAGATACGTTTAAAGTTTAGTTTGTTCTGACTTTCTCACAAAAATCACACGAAGGCCTGACAAATATGTTGACTGCTTCATACAATATTTATTTACCAATAAACATTATGTACAGTGAATTAGAGCTGAAACAATTAATCCATTAATAAATTAGTCAATCGACAGAAAGTTAATTGGAAACAACAATAATAACAGTTGATCAGTGTTTTCTGTCAAAAATGCATTCACTGGTTCCTGGTAGGATCCATGGAGGATTCATGCTCTCACTTTAGCTATTTTGCCAGAAGTAGAAGAAAATGATGAAGGTGACCATATTGAAAATCTTTAATATTTTCACGTAAACCTGGAAATAATCAGAAAGTATGAGGCTTCATACAACAAGAACAACAAGAAAAACAACAAGAAATCTAATCTGAAGGAAAAAAAATATTGAAGGTATTCTGCATCGTTTCTAGGTCACCAATTTAATTTAAGCTAATTTATGGCATTAAAAACTAACTTTGTACAGAAAGGTCAGATCTCCTTGAGTTGTATTCCTTCCAGTGAAGCGTGCATCCAGATGCTGTTATATTATACACTATGCCTGGATTAGTCAAGAAAAGTATTCCCAGATTGATTGATAATGAAAGTAATTGTTAATTGTAGCTATTGCTAATTTCAATTAGTAAGTTAGTAAATTAGTTTTAGTCCTGTTTAGGAATTAGCATATGAGGATGCTCACTAAACTCATTAGCTGAGTGTGTTTTCATCTTTTCTTTATTTCCATATCTTCTATATGGATCATCAGCTGGTGAGGATGTTTTGCTCAGGACCTGCAGTTTTAGCTTCTTTTAAACACAATATAATATATGCTAAGACCGCCAGAGACTCATGAGTCATTTAAACCAGCAAAATCCATAGTCGCTGGCTAGAAATGAGAAACACACTTTTATGTACCTCTGTCTTATATCAAGGACTCACTGTTTCATTACTTTCGAGTGGTACATCTGCCACTGTTATTGCTGTAACCGTGGCTATATGCTGTTAGAAAAACCTTATCCGAGTAACGGGGATTAATGGGGGCGGTGAAGTGTCATTTAGATTCATTTAGACTTGTAACAACTTCAGAAAGAGATGTGAGCCTAAGGAGCTGACAGCGGACTCTGAGAAGCAGTGAAGGAACTACACCCGCTTGTTGGTGGAGAGGGTGGATTTCACTGTGATTGTACCTATGATTACACATGACAAATGAAACTTGATTGATAGACTGACCTACTCGACGAACAGTTTTGTTTGTTTTTATGACATGCAATTTATTCAAGGCATTTCGTCTTCTCTCTTGTCCAATCAGACAGTTTTTGTTGTATCAAAGAGGGCCATCTGGCATTTAAAGAATCCCTCTCTACAAGCCGCTGTGCACGTTTAAGCAGCGTGTGTCTACATGCAGGGTCAGTGTAGTGGGTGGGAGGTGATACACAATAGGGGCGCCGAAATTAAACATGTCTATCTTTGAGGGTGTGTATGTGTGTGTGTGTAGTGTAGAGGAGGGGGAAAGGTGAGCAAACAATCACTGAGTCAACACGATCACAGAAAGAGAGAGAGAGAGTCAGACACAGCGTGCGTGCGTGTGTGCGTTTAAGAAGATGGCTGGAACAGGTGACTCAGGATATCATCGAGTAGATGGATTGATAAATGTGTGCATATTTGTGTGTAGCTGAGAAGCATTGAGGCCTAAACAAAGACACTGATAACATGAGCCACTTCACAGTCTGGAAGTCCCTCAGATTTCATATCGACACACGGACGTCTAAACATCTTAGGCTGAGTTCAGACCGAAAAACGCCAGTCCTCGCATACATTTAAATGGGGCAGTGGGTTTAGGGTGGGTGCTGCAGGCACGCCGCAGCGGCCTGCGGCAAGAAAGTTGACCCAGAATCAACTTTTGGAAAAATGCAACCTGACGACACGCTGCAGTGTCCGATCAGTGGCGGCGATCAAACCAATCAGAGCTGTACAAAACTGCCATGAGGGAGGACACTGGGAGGGAGAGATCAGTGGTGGTCGAGAGAGCTGGAGCGTGAATGAAAGAGAGAGAGAGAGAGCGGCGCTGGTGAGAAAAATTGTTAGTTTCTTGTTAGTTTCTATGTAACGGCTGTGAAACACAAAGAAACGCGTGCACGCCCTGCACAACCCTCCTCTGTGCCGCAACGCCTGATTTGGTCTGAATGCACCTTTAATCTGTAACTCGTCTTTGTATCACACAGTAACTTCAGCTTAGTCAGGCTCTGTTTGGGTGAGCTGGCTTCACTACCTGGAGCTGGTTATCACCCGACTCTTTTAACTCGCTAGACGTGTGTGATTCATTCTTAATTACAAATTGTAGGAATTGGTCTACAGCCTCACTAAATACAGCCATGTTAAGTGTTCCAGCTTATCTTTACATACAGACTTACCAACACCTCTAAAGCTCACTACTCAACATTTCAGTGAGCATTAGAGCTAGGCTAACCTTATCCTGACTCCAGCTCCACTTAAACAGACGATCGTCTCGTCATGGCAATAAGACAAATTGGTGTTTTCCAAAATAGAAAAGAAGCTGTCAAACTGCTGATGGGACACTTTTCATGAGTTTACAATATGAGCTGGGATATTTTACTTCAGGGCTGCAACTAACACTTATTTTTATTATCACTTAATCTGTTGATTATTTAACTCTATAAAACACTAAAGAACAAGGAGCTGTCTGTCACTATTTCCTGCTGTGAAGAATTGTTTCATTTTCTGTTGATCTGCAAATAGATTCATCAACCAATCAGCTCTTATTTACCTCACAATGCACAAAGTGCACGAGTTGTCAAAGACTAACTGACATCAAACTACAAAAATTAAATTTCCTGTCATTTTCTATTTCTCTACTAGTGAGGCAATAACGCGGTATGTCTGTACAAGTGATGAGTCATACTGTGAAGACAAAGACGAACAGCAGACAACCACGGGTTGGGAGCGTGACACTTTTTTTGTTTTTAATCACACATCAATCAAGATACGGTGACTCTTCCATTGCATTCTTCTGACTCATTTTGACAAGCGCACACACACACACACACACACACACACACACACACACACACACACACACACACACACACACACACACACACACACACACACACACACACACACACACACACACACACACACACACACACACACACACACACACACACACACACACACACACACACACACCTTACCCGTCTGAGTCTTGGTAGTTGATGTTCAGTCTCTTGGTGGAGCCCAGCAACTCTGGCAAAAGGGGGAATAGAAAAAGACCATTAATATTTGGTGACATATTTGTCTTTTCATCACAGCTCTCTACAAATCCTTGTTTGCGTGTGTGTGTGTGTGCGTTCCCCCCCCGGCACTCCTCCTCATCATCACTCCTTCCCTCAAACAACCTGACAGCCCTGACAGGATGGAGAGCTTTCCTCGCCCCCTGCTGCCTCGCCCTTCCCTCTCTCAGCGATGTCTGACTCCCTCATGGCAGCCAAATGATTCATAAACAAATGATTGTGCCTTGTAGAAATGTGCCATTCGACCTCATTCACACTGCTATCTTATCACGGCTCTTTGGAATTGACTGTGACAACCGTGACAACACGAGCCTGCCAGGATAAAACATACATTTATGTTTTAAGTTTTATTTTTTTTCATTTTCTTCCCATTCGGTGCAAAAATAACATGAGCCGTACCGAGTTAGCAAGACTGAACAAGTTGGGTTTTTTTTACTCACCTTGTAAGAGACAGACTGCTACTTGTCCCATGTCTTACTCATTCATTCTATATTCCATGGGTGAACATACTATAACTTTCTCATCCATAATTTCACTTGTCTTGTCTTGTCTTGTCTTCCTTCAGTATGCGTTGTCACAATAGCAAAATTGTCAAAAAAAATACAGAATATTTTTTTCCTATAATACTTTAAAAAATTGTTCATAATTTCTCAAATGTAATCCCAGTTGACTGAACTGGTTGACAAACTGGTCCCGGCAGTTAGATAATGGAAATATTTTCCTTGGGAACCTTCGACAGCTATAAACCTGTCCAGTGGAAGTGGAAACACGTTGTCATTTGTGTTATATATATAATAAAAAAAAAACTCTTTTATTGTGACAACACTACTTTCCTCCGGTTCTACATGCAGAATCCTCTTTTGTCTAAGAATCATCCAACTCCAATCAAATCAAAAAGCTCTGCCTCATCCTAAATTCCTATACTTCCATCATCAGATATGCGTCTATCTCCATCTCCGGCCCCTGATGAGGGCACGACAGTCTCCTCACACTGCTAAATATCCTTGGACGTCCTACAGCAGAGCTCTACTGTAAAGGCCCCACTGTCCACCGAGACCCACACAGGAACCAGACTGAATACAGAGCCATTCATTGCAGTCAATCTCCCTCACTGTTTTCTCCCACTTAGGTGTGGAAAATCACAGGAGTGTGTGTGTGTGTGTGTCGGGGGACAGAGAGAGACAGGAAGAGAAAGAGATACGTGGTTAGAGTGAGCGGCACATTAGGAAGAGTTGATTCCATATCCATTCCATAAGCAGTGAGTCTTTTACAGTATGTAGAGGGTGGAGGGCTGCGCGGTGAATGAAAACATGGTTTTAGTTGTCAAACTACAACCATACGTTAACTACAGTTTATCTGACTGATTGATTGTTCCTGATTAGTCATGTGCAGATATTGTGGAAAGTGAGAATTTCAAAAACACTGGCATTGAACATAAATGTGTGTTTTTCTTCTCGTCTCCTGATGGTACCACCGTTGGATACTGTTTACAACACAATACACCTGCAACATATGCTAAACAAAAAGGTAGCGAAATGATTGGGACATTGAGGGAAACATACTTTTTGCAGCTAACCTGACAGAGAAAGACACTAATGTAGCCACAGCTAAATATTAATGCAAAGGAATACATAATACAGCTCATAACAGATTGGTTCATAACAACATGGGTTTCATTTTTGTAGTTTTGCTCATTATTTCCATCTAATAAATAATAGTAAATTCTAATAATAATAGTAATTGGTAAGAAATTGGAGTAATGCTTTAAAATAGAAATGTATCAATGAAAGCTGTGGGAAAGAATAATGGATTAACAGCAGCAGCTAAAGAGGAAGAGAAGAATATTAATCAGTTTGTGAATTCATGGATTATAATTGGGTTCACACTACAGCACTGATTAAATATTCAATTCTATCTTCCTCTCTGGTTTATTCATGTATTTTCAAGTTCAGAAAAGGGAAATATATATTCAGATTTCCAGTGCAGCTGAGTAGACAGAGTGTGCATTAAAAATACATAAAATCCTCAAAAAAAAAATGTACAAAGTCATTGATATTCCTGAGAATCTCAAAATTTACAGACTTCTTAAATTTTACAGTATTCATGGAACCTCATACAGGATGTCTAGCTCAGGGGACAAAGATGGTCTGTTTACGTCCATGGTTTGGAGACAGATTTCCACTGCTGTTTTACAAATGCACACATTCACAGCCCTGCTGGGGAGGGTGGGTGAGTGGGTGGGTGGGTGGGTGGGCTTTGAGGGTGGGGGATTCTCCACAAAAATGGCAAAAGTGCACAAAACTGGCTATAGTCATGTTTACAGTCATTTGATATTTATCATTCACATGCTGGTCTGGACGCCGGCTGGAGCGTCTACAGACTGGTAGAAACAAGGCGCATTGATAATGAGACAGATAGAAGGGGCTGGGTGTTGGGCTGCTTGCCAACGCGGGGTCTAAACTGTCCCAGTGGAATGGAGAGAACAAGGCCTTTCAGGAGTTCTAGTTACAACATGAGCCGGCATTCCTCACATAGCACACCCACCACGCTATCCTACTCGCTGGCTGACTGCGTGTCCACTAAACTGTCAGCTCCCTTTTCTCTTCTCTGCTTTCTGTCCTCTCTGCCCCCTTTTTTTCTTCATGGAAAGTGGTAGGGGGACTCAATTACAATAGCAGCATGTTGACTCTATGTGTGTGTGCCTCTACCCCTCACCCCTAGTGGTTGGTGATAACACACGTGTAGTAAATCTCGAGCATTGTGTTTTCTTGCCGAGACAGGAAAATTACAGGGTTCGCTCCGTGCTGAAAGCTGATGTCAATGGAAGCAAAAAAAACTAAAAATTTACTGGATGCTGAGAGCCAAAGAGTTGTCAGTGTAGAAGCCCTCTATTGTTTTCTATGATTACAACAAACAAAAAATATCATGTGATACTTTGTTTTGATAACCTTATCGGATGCACGAGCAGCCTTTGTGAATAATTACACAGCAGCTGAAGTGATGCTGTGCTCGCTTCTGCACCTTTCTCATAACAGCTGAGGCATCCTGGACAGAAGAAAAGGATCTTTGATGTGGAGAATGTTAGTTCACTGAGGAGTGAAGAGAAGGCTCAAACAAGGAGGGAATAAAGACAGGAGGAGGAGGAGAAGTCAGGGGGGGAGTTAGAGATGAATCTATTCAGGTGAGATGAGGGGAATGGTTTTTTAGTGTGTGTGTGTGTGTGTGTATGTGTGTGTCAGGCAAGTAAACAAGAAAACATGCAAAGATCAGACGAGAAATAGCTCTGAACCTCTTCACAGTAACAATAATTAAAAAAAAAAATGACTACAAGAAAGGAATATGCACGAACATTAAAATAAAGAAATTACATTAGAGATAGATTAGATATTAGACTTTGAAAGCAAGCATCGTAATTTTCCGCGGTGACGAGAGAGATTTTGAGACCTATGCTTTCATAGGAACCATTTCTTTGTCAGGAAGTAGTTCTGATGAAAACTCAAGAGATATCTTAAAATATCTAAAATATTGCTGAATTCAGGTTTCTCAGGATCAGGCCGATCTGTGTCAAATGTTACTTGAAAACGCTATTTTCTCCGACCTTTTGCTCGCCTTTCTTTCTTTTACCTCATTTTGACGTAGATAAAACACATTTTTTTAAAAACAGTGTGTGTGTCAAGTTTCATTTCTTTATTTCAATGCTTTTCGGAAAAGCCTTCCACTGCTGTTTTGAGAAAACGCGTGACAGACACCAATGAGATATAACAGCAGTTGCTATCAGGCTAGGCTCTGGAATTGTGTTAATGTTTTGCTGCTTTGTCTGTCATACCGCAGGGAATTCAAAGCCATTTCTACCCACACCAGCTCTGCAGAAAAAGACAGTTGATTCAGGAGGTAGTAGCAGCATACAAACAGCTCAGCCACAGAGGCCCGGGGCAACACCAAAATACAGAGGAGTGAAGAAGGGGGGTAATTTAAGGTCATCATCTGTCTGTGGCGATAAACGCTTTGTGGTCAGGTAAGGACCTCATCAAGGGAAACACTTATCTGAGAAACACATCAATCTAACTGCACTGATTACTGAGAGCGTAAACACAGTCCCTCAAACCAAACCACTGGCAGAGCACGGACTTGGCTTCACTCCAGCCGTCCCACAGAGTTCCTAATAAGGGTCCAGAAACATGAGTAGGAATGTATTTGTCTTGTTGTTTATCATAACCAGAAACATGTGTATTATTAATTTTTTTTACAATTCATTTAAAATGTGGATGTATGTTTTAAAAGCAAATTTAAAATCTCCAGTTTGGGCTCCTCATCCTAGGCAGGTGGTAAAGGTGACCAAATCCCTGTAGGAGTGTGTATGTGTGTGTGTGTGAGGAGTATAAAACAATGTTATTAAAGTGGGATGTAAGGTAAGGAGGAGTGTGAGAGAGACTGCCTGCCTGTGCCGGCTTGTACTGCTGCTGCTGCCACAGAGAGAAGAGAAAGGTCCCTCCAGCTCCAACTTTTGACACGTAAAAGCTGATGAAACCGTGATAATTCCTGTCATGATGAGTACAATCTTTAACAACTTACTGGATAGAATAAAGGAGCAGATGACTGGAGAGATTTGACTTTCTAAACCCTGGCTGGGCTGAAGTCTTAATAGATTTCAGTGCAGTTTAAAGCCTACAACAAAGAGCGAATCACAGTGTTTCATCTTTTAAAAAAGGAAGAGTTCGACATTGTAGGAAATTTGCTCGGTCGCTTTGACCCACTATGGTAGAAATTTAGTTTTTAGTAGGCGACGTTTCAAAAACACGTCTGATTGTGGCACAAAGTCATTCCACTGCCAATTTTGGTCACAGTCGACAAGAGAAAACTAAATGCTGGCGCAATAAAAAAAAAAAAACAAGTTCTTCAGTGACCTTCAACTAATAGATGCATAAATTAGCATACAAACATGATAGTTTCGTGTGATTAATATGTGAGCAGTTTTCTACAGCTGTTTAAAGCTCTCTGTTCATTAAATCCCTGCAGCATCGCACACAACCCCTCCACTCTGTTTACCTTCATTAAATCAGGTGCAATTCACACCCGGCTGCTAAATAACACACACACACACTACTGCTGGATTGCTGTTAACATGCATTTCCGTGCATTTCCAGAATGCAGCCCTGCATGTGTTTTGGGGAAAAACATCCAGTTATATGTGAAGCAGAATGCCAGCTCATCCGTATCGGCGTCACCGTATGAAGTTCAAACGTATTCTAAAGTTATGTTTAACTCGCCATAAAACACTGTAAAAGTTTAATTTAATGTAACATAATGTCACTGTCAAATAAGCTTAGCAGAAGCATCTGACTGTCAGGTGTAATCAGCTGTAAACCTGTTAAGTCACGGAAGCGCAGCCTGATATGTGATGCATGTTAATGCTGGTGGGTAAATGGAGGCCTGTAAAGCGCCTGCAGAGACAAATAAGCCTTAAAGCACCATCAGCGTCAGTCTTTAAACAGGTGAGTGAGCTGCCGACAAATAGGGTTTCCTGACAAGAGTGCTACCTGCAACAGAACACCTCTTGTTTTACCTCCGGTTGCACAGGGAGATAAAAAGTATGTGTTTTACACAGAGTGCCGATGAAAACAGAACTGGTTCGCTTGCATGTATCAATGGGATAAAGTGTGTTTTTTTTGGCAAAGTGTTCAAGTAAACAAAGAGTTGAATCGTTTGTATTAAAAAAACGGAGAGCTGGCGCTACTGTTGACGTAGCTGGTGGAGTTTCCTAACGCTACAAAATGCTAGGAACGACAAGACAGTAGACCAAAGAGCGTACGCATACACCAAATGTACAACGTGACACACTTCAACTTCCGAGGCTTCGTCGCAGCATCAGAAAAATAAGAGCTGGCTCTTGAGAAACACCCTTCCAACATCAAAACAGCTTCGGGCCGTGTTATCCGATAAATTTGCTTCATTGTTAAAAATGTAGAGCGTAATCTCCCTTGTTGTCGCCGGCAACTAGGTCAAACACATTCAATATTCGCTGACGCTGAGCCAGAGTGAAAATAAAACAGATGATGTGTTGTGTTGCGTCAGTGTGTGTAAACTTGAACCAGTGTTGCTATAATTGTGTACCTCTTGTTAAACTGCAGGTGATTAGAACAGGCGTAACACACCTGCAGGTTTCATGTTACGTAACGTGTCTCAACCCTGCACCTTAGGGACAAAACACTTTACATACCATTCAAATCATCTGTTTACTCTACTTACCCAACTCACTGCAGAGCCCCTCCTTTATTTCCATGCACTGTTCCGACAACTCAGACACATGATTGAGTTTATGAGCTCGAAACATTGAGCTTGGAGGAATGAAATAGCTGGTTGTTCATACTTGTCATATACATAGGGTTGGGAAAAGCAACATGCTGGTAAAATATGCACTTGCCAGCCAAAAACAAACACAAAAAAAATAGTAATCTATTGAGTGGTTGCCGGAGATTTTGCCTATACCGTTTACAACAAGGTAGTCATCCCTTCAATGGAAAGGGAACAGGCAACTAATAATAGGAAACTATGCAAAGTACTTTCCTAGAGCCTATACATATCCTGCAAATGATCTTAACAGCTATACTAATCTGAACGAGAGGTACAGGAAGGTATTTCTGTACTGCAAAGTACTTTTTCCACTTATGTGTCATAAAGGAGCCCTGATGGACTCTCATGAGATCAATTTAGCGCATCCTGATTCAGCCTAAAGGTTTAAAGCTGCAATAACTAATCAATTAACTGATTGAAAGAAAATTTACAGGAACCATTTTCATAGATTATTAAACAATTAAGTCATTTTTTTTACCCACAAGTTTCAAGTCTTCATGGGTACTACATGAGTGCATGAGTGTAGCGCTTTGCTTTGTTTGCTGGACAAAACAAGACACTCTTCACTGTTTCCTGATGTTTTATAGAATATAGAATAATCAGCAACTATAACTAAATCTATATCCACCCACACACACACACACACACACACAACTGGCAGTTTTTGTAAATGAGAAGCTGGAGAGGGATCATATCACTTACTCAGATAATAACTCAAACTCAGTAATTTTCTAATAAATTGCAAGAAGTTTTCTGGAATTATAGAAAAAAATGGAGACAGTGTCTGATTGGTACAATTCATGTGAATTATTTGGACAGTACAGCATAGAAAACATAAAATAAAGTGTTACCACGGTAAGTGCCATGGATCTGGATAATCTAAATGGAATGCAGTTGTTATTAATGCTGTTGATTAATGTGTTTTTCATGCGGTGACGTGTCAAAATGTCTGTAGAGCAAAAGGTCTATTTAGCTCTACTTCTTACTGAGAGCGTTAGCAATGAAACCACTCAAATATTTCACATGACATCAACAATCCATCAATATCCTGGATCAAGTATGAACCCATGAAAGCAACAATACTCCGGCCCCATCCATTTAAGTCTAATGAGACACTCCCCTCGCTGTACCTGGCTGTGAGAAATAACAGAAACCAATCCCTTTCCCTGAACCACGGCTATTCCAGCGAAGGACCGGGGTGTAATGAGAGGAAATATGACACAGGTTCATTAAGAGGTCACCTGCTTGGAAAACTTTTGTGCATTTGTTGCAGAGCTTACGTTGGCATCATCGCTGTCTGCCGTTTGATCCTGTGGCGTATGCAGCACTTTACCATTGTCTGTTTCTTTTTTTTAATACCATTTCTCTTTCCGGGGTTTTTCCATCGCACTAATGACAGCGCTTTTTCTGCCAACTGACTTGTTCTGTATTTGGATTACAGTCTCTAAAATTACACTACATAGAAGTCAGTCACTTGCCGCATTCTGACTGGTTGACTAAAGGCCGTTTAGCTCAGTTCATCAGACTCTTTCTGGCGCACACAGTAGAATCTCATAAAAACCTCTGGTCCAGTCAGGGGCGTCACGTCTGCCAATAGACCTCCAGCTTCCATCGACTATTCATTCCCATTTTAAAATAGTGACCGTAACAAAGCCTCAAAGCCATTTCAGATTATCCTGCTGAGGCCAGAAACACACGCTGATTGAACATTGGCTACTCTGCTCAGTGACCCCCACTCCAGCTAGTTAGTTAACTGTCATGTAGCCTAATTATTGGACTTAAGCCAAACACCAGCAGGAGGTCACACTCCTACGCGGATGGAAAAGTCATTACGTTGCTCATTCCGCCTGAGAGCCAAAAATCAATACTCTCTCGTCTCTGCATAATGAAAAATTACAGCTACATTAGCTGCGTTAGTCTAATCAAAGCTTTATAGGGAGTAATAGCTTGATGATACTACAATACACAAACCCAACAGGAATGATGCCAAGTCTAGTGCTGGATACTGAACCTCAATAATTATTTTGTACCGTTATCATAAACTGTCAAATACCACAAGTCAGCATTCGATGTCTTTCATACTTCTTCGATCAGATAGTTCCTGGTTTACTCTGAACTACTACTTGTACAGCTGCTTCTGTTTATATCCTTCAAAGCAAAGTGTAGAACAAAGTACCGTTTTATTACTGGTATCAAAACTCACTTACACTTAGACAAAGGCTGTAGATGTTCCAGCTGAAATGATGTTATTGGCTGTAACTAGCGATCTTATGAAGCTGACGTTAACTTCACCAGTCGGTTGACTTTTTAAATGTTTCAAGACATTCTGACTCATTGCTAAGCAGTCTTAGAAAAAATGCACTGGATGTTAATTTTATTTAGTTAATTAATAATATTTGTGCTCTTATAACAGCCCTGTTATAAGAATCTTTGAGCAAGATGGCGGCGCGCAACAGTGCAGCGGCTTCTCGTGCTCCCGGGGTCAAGCCCTCTTTTAGTAATTTTAGTAATTTTACCGTTGGTCCCGAGGCCAACTGCACTCGTGTTGCTTGTGTTAGCAAGCGTATTATGTATAGCCGAACCGAACTTTTTAAAATAAAGGACGGTTCGGTCAGAGGAACAACAACAACAACAACAACAACAACAACAGCGGCCCTCGGACTCAGGGCCTTGCTGGGCAGACTGCAGCTCCTGAGGACATCGGGCTGGCGCAGAGGTGCCCGCTGGACAAACGGCAAGCGGAAGCGGTGTGCAAGGAAGCAGAAGAGGGGTAAGCGGAGCGGACTGCTAGCCAGGCTAAAGGCTAATGCGGGAAGACCACCGATCCCGCCACTGTTCCTCTCCAATGTCCGTTCTCTGGACAATAGGATGGACCTGCTCTGACTGAGGCTGAGGGCTTCCCGTGAGATGAGGAATTGTGCGGTGCTTTGTCTCACGGAAACCTGGCTGAACGACAACATGCCGGACTCAGCCTTTCAGATCGACGGCCGGCTTCTCTTCCGAGCGGACCGTAACCAACAGTCGGGGAAAGCCCGCGGGGGCGGATTATGCGTCTACGTGGACAAAGGTTGGTGTACGAACTGTGCTTTGGTGAACAGCAACTGCTCCGAGGCAGTAGAGTATATGACTGTGAAGTGCCGGCCACACTACTTGCCTCGTGAGTTTACGGCGGTGTTTGTTATGGCTGTTTACATCCCGCCGGGTGCTAATGCTAACGAAGCGCTTAAGGAGCTTCATAACATCATCAGCTCGCTCCAGCACAAGCACCCGGAGGCATTTTACGTGGTTGCGGGGGATTTTAATCACGTAAACCTGACAGACACTCTGCCTAAGTTCCACCAGCATGTCACCATACCGACACGGGGAGATAACACGCTGGACCGTGTCTACACCAACAAAAAAGACGCATACAGAGCCGTCCCCCACCCCCACCTGGGCCTCTCCGACCACATCTCCATCGTGCTGGTCCCCGCCTACCGTCCTCTGCTCAGGCGCCACAAGCCAACACAGAGGACTATCACCGTGTGGCCCAGTGATGCCGCCCTGACACTGCAGGACTGTTTCCAGCGCACAGACTGGCAAATTTTCAGGGAGGCAGCTGCCCTAAAGGGACAGGTGGACCTGGAGGAATACACGTCGGCTGTCCTCGGTTACATCAACAAGTGTGCAGAGGATGTCACCACCACCAGGACTATAACAGTCTACCCGAACCAGAAACCCTGGCTGAATGTGGAGGTCAAGTCTCTGCTGAAAGCCAGGGATGCTGCGTTCAGGTCAGGTGACAGTCTGGCACTCAGAGCGGCTAGGAGACGGCTGATAGCAGGAGTAAAGAGGGCCAAGGCCACATATGCCCGGAGGATCGAGGGACATTTTACATCTAACGATCCACGGAGTATGTGGAGGGGCATAAAGTGCATCACAGACTACAACACCAGAGATGCACAGTGCCCCAGGGACCCCTCTCTGCCCGACGCTCTCAACACCTTCTATGCCCGCTTTGATGACCCAAACGCATCCCCCAGCACCAGACTCACTCCACCACCAGGTGAAGAGCCTCTCAGCGTGACCCCAGCAGAGGTGAGGAGAACCCTCCAGAGGATTAACCCTCGCAAAGCTACGGGTCCTGATAACATCTCTGGGAGGGTGCTGAGGAGCTGTGCACACCAGCTGACGGATGTCCTAACAGACATCTTTAACACCTCCCTCCAACAAGCAGCGGTCCCTACCTGCCTGAAGACGGCTACAATCATCCCCATCCCCAAAACCTCCACAGTGACAGGCCTGAATGACTATCGGCCGGTTGCCCTCACCCCGATAGTCATGAAGTGCTTTGAGAGACTGGTGATGGCCCACATCAAAGTCTGCATCGACGTCACTGTGGACCCACACCAGTACGCATATAGGAAAAATCGATCCACAGAGGATGCCATTTCTTCTGTGGTCCACACAGCCCTCACCCACTTAGAGAAGAAGGACTCTTATGTTCGTCTGCTCTTTGTGGACTTCACGTCTGCGTTCAACACCATCAGACCGCAGACCCTGGTTTCAAAACTGACCACACTCGGGCTGAGCTCCACACTCTGCAACTGGGTGCTGGACTTCCTTTCAGAAAGGCCGCAGACTGTAAGGATCCACGACATCTCCTCCTCCACCATCACCCTCAGCACAGGCTCCCCCCAGGGTTGTGTGCTGAGCCCCCTTCTGTTCACTCTGCTCACACACGACTGCTCAGCGAGACATCCGAGCTGTATGATTGTGAAGTTCGCAGATGACACAGCTGTGGTTGGACGAATCGCTAACAGCGATGAGTCGGGCTACAGGCAGGAGGTGGAACACTTGGAGGGTTGGTGCAGAGAAAACAACCTCTGCATCAACGTGAAGAAGACCAAGGAGATGATCGTGGACTTCAGAAGGGGCAGACATCTCCCCCCTCCCCTGCACATCGGAGGGACAGCGGTGGAAGTGGTCTCCAGCTTCAGGTACCTGGGCGTGAGCATTGCAAACGACCTCACCTGGAGCACCAACACTTCCTATCTGGTTAGGAAGGCACACCAGCGCCTCTACTTCCTCAGGAAGCTGCGGCGTGCTGGACTAGGGAGCTCAGTCCTGACCTCCTTTTACAGATGTGTGGTGGAAAGCGTCATGTGCACCTGCATCACTGTGTGGCACGGCAGCTGCTCTGCAGCAGAGAAGAAGGCTCTGCAGAGGGTGGTCAAAGCTGCACAGAGGACTGTGGGATGCAGCCTACCCACCACCACGGACATTTACACCTCCAGGTGCAGGAAAAGGGCCTCCTGCATCATAAAGGACCCCACTCACCCCGCACATGCTCTGTTTGCCCCTCTCCCCTCGGGCAGGAGGCTGCGGAGCATTAAGAGCAGGACCACCAGACTGAGGAACAGCTTCTTCCCAGAAGCTGTGAGACTGTTGAACTCTGGAGGACCCCTGCCCCCCATCCCCAACCCCACCTCCACCCCCACCCCCCGTCCCACATCTGGACCCCCCCACCACAGGTGCACAGACAATAACACAAAAACACTTGCACTGTAATCACTTTTTCTTTGCACATTGCAGTTGTTTGCACAACCTGGACACTTGCACATCACCATGGTGTTATACTGTTGTTGTTGTTGTTGTTTTTCTATTTATTGTATATACTTTTGTGCCTTACCTTTATATTTTATGTTCTATATATACATATGTATATATATATATTTTATTTTATTTTATCTTATTTTATTTTTAAATTTTATTTTATATTTGGATAATTGGGCTGCTCCAGGACCAGGGGAAACCAATTTCGTTGCATCCCATGTTTACATGTGTTGTAATGACAATAAAAACTCCTTGAATCCTTGAATCCTGTTTGTACCACTTCAACATGTGGAGAAATCCAAAAAAAACTAATGGCAAAAAGGTTGCCCTCCAAATCTAAATGCATCCATCCCCATCTGTGAAGCGATTTCTGAAGCCACTTATTCTTTCCATGTCACAGGCTTGCCTGACATAGATACACACTGATGAGTTAGACACTGCTATCCAGACACTTCTCATTACAATGAAGAGTATCCTATTCTAAGGCACAGAGGCTTATCAAACAACTACAAAGCTGGCAGATATGAACAGCCACCACAGACGGTGATTTCTATTTGCTTCCAACTCAGGGTATAAGACACGGGAAGAATCAGAGGGATGAAATGAAAAGAAAAAATCTGCGTGATAACACAGAAGATCAAAGCCAAGACAGCAACCTTTACAAAAACAGCATCCTACTGATTCTCATTACCGCTACCAGATACTGATACAACCCAATTCCCATTTGGGAGACACACTTCCACACCCATATACACGTTCATGGAAAACACACACACACACACACACACAGCCCCAGACCTCCCTGTCAGACAATCACATAATCCTTGTCTGTGCACGCACAAAAACAATTCCACAGACTCACAATACGCCTACAGATATGTTTTTTTTTTTTGTTGTTCCTTTTACTTCTTATCACTGAGCCAAATCCAAACACATGAATACTGTTGCAGAGCATGTAGAGGCACGGCAGAAAGCAATGAACGCTGTGCCTCGCTGTCTGAATGATACACTTATGCACCTGCTTGAATGACGCCGTGTTGTTTTATTAACAGGAGAAAAGAACAGAGTTAAATGAGGATGAGTGCCAGACGCAGCTATGTGTAGCCTGGAAGCAAGTAATAAAAGGCTAGTTATGCTAGATTAAATGACACTGCCTATTACAACCACACACAGACACACACACACACACACACACACACACACACACACACACACACACACATACACTCTACTTAATTCCTTTGGTAAATTCCTCCGAGCAATCCCAGACAAGCTACCCCATCTGTCAAGGGAGGAAAGGGGTCAGGATTAATGTGTGTGTGTGTGTGTGTGTGTGTATCTGCTACAGTGGAAGAGTAGGTGAACTAGAAAGCCCTTCACACACTACTTGGCTGGTACCCAACTGTCTCTCTGCCTGGTTAATAAAGCACAAGACTGATTAGCCCAGTTAGTCGTTAGCTGGGGGGGGCCAGCTACAACTACCTGCTGCTACCGACTCAAAACGATTCAAACGACGTGAGATGAAACGGCGAGGAGCTGAAGGATAAAACATACGTGTGTCCCAACACGGACAGTTCATATGCAGGGCAACACACATGCACAGACACACCTTACGTACTCTAATCTGACACTAGACCAGATGGGTTATCCCTGATTCAAGGTATGGGAATGAAGGAAGGAGGAGGCGAAGATAAAGGACAGGGGGGGGAGTGGGGGGCGAGACATTGTTAATCATAGTAATGAAGAGCCTATATGTTTTAATTTTACCTTACTGTTAAATCTCATGTGCAGAGCCAAAGCAACAATGAACTCTCGATCTGCTTATCTCAATCTTAGATAGAAGGCAAATATATATATATTTCCAAAACTATTGAAACATTTTGTCAGGCAGCTCATTACAGTGAGAAAAGTGGTTTGATTTGATAGCCAGAAGGCCAGAAGGCCGGGGTGTGTGGCGACTATTTCCTAGGATGTTTTATTATGATGTTTTATGACTTAATGGGGACAAAAAGAGAATGAAATAAAGATGATAAATGATTCGAAAAGTCTGTTTCAACTCAAGCTTTAAATACTGTAATTAATGGATGGACTGAAAGAAAATAAAAAAAGGCAACTCTATAGTTTGTTAATCGCTGAAGTCATTTTTTAAGCAAAAATGTCAAACGTGGGGATTTTCTGCGTTTCTCTGTCGTATTTTGTAGTACATTGAACCCAAAGCCACTGGAATCAAGTCGCTGTGTTTCATAAAACTAGAGCTGACTTCAAAGCAAGTCGAGTGTTTCGCTATTTATATTTATATGTAGATTACTGTGGACTACTGTGGTGCCACCCCCTTCTGATCATTTGCATGTCCCCATAGTGATTCATAATAGCTCAATGATGTTTACCCACTCCAGGAAGAAAATACGTCTAGTTTAACAACAGACAGTTTGAGTTCAGTGTCGTTAAAAAATGACTTGTCAGCCTCCCAAAGCTGCTGAAATTGGTCGATTTGACAGTTTTCTATCCTCATAAGGTTGATCATGGTGCACGTCCAACATCTACATTAATCTAACTGAATTTCGCCAACATTCACCTGAGACTGATCTCGCCGTAGCAGTGATGCGACTCAACTAACTTCAATGAATCAGGTTAAACTGCCATCCGGAAACAGTACCCGAGACTTGTGGAGGATCTGACTCGTCGGTACATTATGTCTGGATCAAATGGCACGACACAATAGAAGTTCAGATATGATCCTTTTGCCTTTGTGACATGCGTGTTCGTCCATCTGTCCGTTGAAAATCACCCGAAGGCTGTGTTATTTACCGTGACAGAAGAGAGGGCTGGGCCACGGCTTGAGATGAAAGCAAGCATGTGTTGCAACAAAAGACATTGTAATCACGAAGGCCTTTGAAGAACCTCTAGTCTGTAATGGTCTTCATTCAGGGAGGGGAAATAACACCCCCTTCAGCCCACTCCCACCCAAGAGTATGTGAGAGGGGGGGCATTTTAAGCAAGATGAATTTATGAGTCAAGCTGTTTTACTAAATGCAGCGCTACGTGAGTCTGCAGCCTTCTGTGTAACCACGATATCTATCCACAATGAGCCCACCTGACTTGTCAGCTTGCAACAGCTAAGCAAAAAAAAAAAAGAAGGAGGCTGTGATAAGTCCACTTAAGTTGACTGAGCAGCCAACCTGATGTCAGCAGATGGCTGATTGGAGAAGAAACCTCCCATCTCAGCTCCCTGTCCATCAGTCAGCCTGGGTGCTACTGCTAATCCCCTCAGGACACTGCACGTCTCCTCTGCCACCTCCCAGCCAGCTTTACCATGAGGCCCCTGCACCCTGCATCTACGCTTACAGTAGGGCTGCAAATTGTGATTATTTTCATAATTCACATTTAGTCTACGAAATGTCAAAAAGTTTTGAAGAATGCCTACTTTCTGAGTCCAAGCCATCTTCTTAAAATCTCTGGTTTTGTCCAGTCAAAACCTCAAAAAAATTCAATTTACAGAGTAAAACAGAGAAACTGAGCAGATCCTCACATTTCAGACACCGCTACCAACAAATTTACACCATTTTCCTGGAGAAATTACTGAAATTTCATTGAATATAAAAAAAAAAATCAATTGCCACTCCGGCTAGGGGTGTCCTATCATATTAAATATAAATTATATAAAGGATGTTGCTAGGGCTGACGGCAAACAATCGATTAGTCGTTGGTCGACCAAAAAAATATTAGCTGACTAAAATTCTATTGGTCGATTGGTCGGAGGGAAAAAAAACGCGTCTTTTCAAAGGGCTGAAGGGCTTTTAATTTGACGAGTATGATAGAGGAAGTCGCCGTGCCACTAATTTACTGTTGGCATACACCGTGTCTGGAAGAAGTTTTTAGTTCTAAAAAAAACACCTGTTGCGGAGTGAGGATGACAGTGCGGCTGCGACAGAACTGAAGAAAACACTTCGTGAGGAAATTGACAAGAGGTGGGAGCTAAACGATGAGCTGCACTCCAGCATATACATCAAAGCTGCAGTCTAAAAATCTGCCGTTCATGGAGGAAGAGAACCGGGACCAGGCATATGTTACGGTGTTGGACTTAGCTGAGAGTCTATCTCCAGCAGTAGAGCCTGCCCAGCACGCCAACAGTGATGACGACGAACCGGGCCCCGCACCAAAGAAGAAAACGAAAAAGACAGACAAGTGGGACGAGATATCCATGCACCAAACAGAAGAACATAACAGTGAGATGAAACGCTACTTAAAACTAAAGTTGAGTCGGGACCACTAAAAAACGAGGAGCGCTACCCGAAGCTGGCCAGAGCAGCCAAGCGCATTCACTCCATCCCGTCCACGTCCACACCACCGGAGCGCATCTTCTCCACGGCCGGCTTCATTGTAAGCAAGACACGGAGTTCACTTCTTATTATCTTCTTCTTATTATCTTATTTTAGGCGTATACATTGAGTTTTTATTTAATTAGTTGCCGTTGCGTTGGTCTGTTTATTTGCACTAAGACGTGTTTCAGATTTGCCGATTGCCGGTTGTTAATTATTATTTAATTTTAATAGGCCTACTTGTCATTGGAATCTGATAGCTATCATATTTTATTCGTTATCCTAAATATCAAAAGAAGCGTTGTATTGTATTGTAAGTTGTATTAGTTTAAGGCTGTTTTATTTTCTTTGTTTCAATCGTCTTTCATGAACAATGTGTGTGTATCACGTGTTTTAAATAAATATTCATCAGAATGTTAAGAGTCTGCCAGTCTTTCTGATTCATTTGTTTTGACACATCCTGAATACCAGAATCTGAAATAATTTGCCCGTGTAACAGACGCAGACTGTGCTGTGCGCAGTGTACTACGTCAGCCAAAATCACAACGTTGTTTTTTCCCCTTTTAACTCCGACTGGGAGAACTAGGCATTCAACTGATTTTTATGTAGGTTAGTTAGGTTATGTAAATCAACCAGGCCTACATCACATATTTCAGGCAATTAGACAACATAACCATTTTAAAATGCCTGCATGGTTGAAAATCGCATGAAGGTTACCCAACCGTTAGTGGTAAATGCGCAGAGAGACGGCCGCCTCGCAGTTGTGTAGCATATCACGTTATTTCGTTTTTTTTTTTGTTTTTTTTTTTGGAGGGGGCGGGGCGATTATTCGATTAGTCGGAGTGAATGCACGACCACTGGTCGACCAAGAAAATCCTTGGTTGAGGACAGCCCTAGATGTTGCAATGTTTTACATCATAATTTCAGCAACAGCACACATGGTTGAATGCAAAAGTAGCGTTGCTGCCACGTGTGAAAAACCTCTGCAGTATAGAAGCAGTTTGAAGTAAAACCTTCACAGGAAGTAAATCAGAGGCGCTCCATCACTGTACTACATATAAGGCTAACGACCACAACGAGATAAGATGATAAGATCTGATCCAGGTGACAGATGATCACACTGTATGTTTTCAAAGTTGATTATTATTTATACTATTTTCCTGTGAACTTATTAATTGTCCTTCATAATAATAATAATAATAATAAAAACATTACAATCTTCTAAAGTGAAGTCTTGAAGTGTAAAAAGAACAGCAGCAAATCTTCACAGTTAACAAGTTGGAACCAGAGAATTTTTGGATTTTTTGGCTTTTTTCTACTAATTCATTAATTAACTAATCATTTCAGTTCTATCCAACTGTAATATTTGAAAGGGTGCCGGAAAGGAGACACGCAGGGGTGGAAAGTCAAAGTGTCATGTTTTTATTTTGCAGTGGGTGAAACATTAGGAAGCCTTGGTTTTGTCATCTGTTCGTTTACAAAAATACTACATGGCTATAAATAGTTAAGAATTTAGAGAATACTTTCTCTCCCACAGCATACTGGGATGAATCTTTTCATCAGCTATCTGAGACGTATAAACAAAAGGAAGGAACAGGAAGCGGCCTCGGCTCTGAATAAATACTTTCAGTATATCCATTTGCCCCAGTGTTGTCTGGTGCATATTCTCACCCCTCTATGTGTGCTGCTGTTACATTATCCAACACCTAGTGTGTACAAGACATATTACATAACTGTCACACTTCCAAACAACGCACAACATGTGCACACACAGACTCAGTCCACTTTAGCTGTGTCTCGTGCATCCAGCCAGACGCCCCCCCCCCCCTACCAACACTTTTGTATTTCTTTGTCCAGCACACACTTGGTCACTCCCTGACCCCTGAGCCCCCCCCCCAGGCCCTCCGCCCCCATCGTTCCCTCCAGCTACAGAGTTCACTCCATTCGCAGGTGCCTCCCTCCTCCATCTGCACCAAGCCCCGGCCAGTGGCTTAGCCTGTGGGCTTGGGAATGTCCAGCATGTCAGCCCGACACCACCATAACAGCTTAAAAAGCACCTGACCACTCCAGAGGCTTTGCCCTTATGGATACGTTCTGTTTGTTATCAGTGTCACTTAAACTCACAAGAAGGTTAAAAAAAAAAGGCTTTGTACATAATCATGGGCAACCATAACTTTGTTATGGAGCCTAATTGTATAAAGTCTGAGTAGTGGCAACTACAGACTACAGCCTCAATAGTTTTGACTCTTACAAATAGTGGGACAGCAATGTTAAGTGTACTGTTGTATACTAGCGCGGCACTACAGGGAAGGCAATGAGGGCATTCAAATTAAAAGCATCAAAGTGTTCAGCAAATCTAATGACAAAATGCCTGTTAGATTCTGACATAATCATGCGTTCATAGTGGATATTTTGGCCAGAAAGTGGCACAATAAAGTAAAGCTCAATAGAAAAGGTTCATCCTCTGTGGAGCATGCATGGGAATTTTGTGTGTGAATTTTGATTATTCTTGAAAAACAACTGGAAATTTTGGCTGTGCTGGTAGAAAGACGTGGTCACTGCAAATATCAGGATTTACCCTCTGGAGACCCTGACTGTCCAAGACCTTTAAGACCTAACGAGTCAACTTGCATTGAAATAAGTTCCGCTGGTTATCCATATTCATCCCTCAACATTTTGTCATTAAATGTTTACACGCACTTTTGTATGTTATGAATTTATTGTTGTGTAGGAAGGCAAAATAATGAGGCTGTAATATAAAAATTATAAGTAGGAATCACTCATTGACATGAACAGTATTCTTTATATTTAATTGTTATTTTAAGTTAATGAAAGAGTTTATGCTAAGAGTTTAAATGGGCGAGTAACTAAGTACAATAAATAATCCAGCAGTAGTACATTGCACGAGTCTATTTTGGAGCGTCTGGTTGTCAAAAGCTTTGAAAGCAGGTCACTACCAACCGATCAATCAGCCCTTATTGACAGGCTGCTCTGTAAATGGGAGACAGTGGAGGTCATCTGCAGAGCCCTCGCTGCCAGCTGCAGCATCTGCTGTCAGACAACGGAGGCTCTGACTGCAGTGACAAATGACTACACCATTGACAATGTTCTACGAGGGTCCTCAAGGATCAGCGGTGCTGAAAACAGGGTGTGCACACGTGTGGGAGTCAGCGTGACCGGGGGAGATTAAGAGAGAAATACACAAAATCATTTTCTGTCCATTCGGGCAACGATTCCGTATTTAATAAGACACATTTCAGCCAGTCTCACACTCTCGTTGTGGTGCGCCATTAAGGTATAAAGTATACTTTTTTTCCATTATATATGATTTAACTGATGAAGGTCCAACACGCACATATTTGCCCAGTACAATCACAATGCTGAGCTACTCTCCCAAAACAGATAGTGCCTTGCGCAGGGGCACCTTGATGGCAGCTTATCAAACAGCAGGGGACATTACTTATTCACTTTCTCCAGCTTCACAAATAACAGAATCCAGTGACAGACAATATCACTTTTAATATTCCCTGTCATGCGGCGCTCGCTGTCTGTGTAGTGTGTAAAGTGTGTAAGAGGCCTTTTCCTGACAGCCACAGCTTTGTTCCCAGAGCTTGTCACTGAGCAGCCAGCCGTACTGATGAAAGACCCAGAACAGATAATGCCACAAAAGAGAGGCTTCAACTTCACAGCCTGCTTGGCCTTAACTTTCCCCAGGCTTGGATAAGGGAGAACCCTGTCGTTTGCAACAATGCTACTTTAAAGAGAACTCACTTGTCGCCCGACTTGGAATCTACACCGATAACAAACCCTAAAAAGAAGACGAAAGCCCCATAAAATCCAAATAGCAAGACACATGAGCTGCAGGGGTCTGCATTTAGGAGATTAGCTCGCGTTGTGTGCCGCAGTTTGAATCCACTTAGTTTCAAATCGTCCCCGACCTGACTGCTGGAGGGGCAGAACCCGTGGTTATCGCAAAGAAACTGCACATGGTTAAGAAGTAACATCGCCCGTGGCAACAGCTATCAGAGCTCTATTTCGCGGTGGAAACAATTATACTCGGAGGTCCAGAACACAAACCAAACACACTGCATGGAAAAAATACAAACTCAGCTATCCCCCTTCACACTCACTTGTTTTGTTGCACTTGACTTTGGAGAGCAGCTTGTGAGCCAGCAGAAGATCTCCACTCTTCACTGCCACCAGCAGATCCTGTTCTTTCCCCATAATTACAGCTTTAGCCGCACAAACTCAAACTTGCAGCCGACGGCCAAGGTTGCTTTTTTTTTTTCTTTTGTCTTTTCAGTGCTCCTTGAGATGGACCGTTTCAGCAAACATTTGTCAGAAAGTTAACAGGTAGCTGCTGAATCCCAGCCATAAGATGGCATTGGGGGGTAGAGAAGGCTTAGCAGGATCTAAGCCTTCTCTCGTCGTTGGAGTTTGCGTCCATGTCCTCCGATGGGGTCCAGCTGTTTGTCAGACACACGTTACAGTAGGTGTAGTAGAGGTTTAGTTGGCTGCAGGGCCAAGTGTGTCTTCATAATCCGTCTCTATTAACCTGGAGGCAGCCACAGCCAGACCTGCCATTACTTTGCAAGGAAATGCTGGAGAAGAAAAGAAAGGAAAAAACATCTGCTTAACATGACAATGCTATTTGTGTCGTTTTCTTTAAAATGCAGAGCTGATTATTAAATCTTAATATATTTTGTTAGTTTGTAGCAAAAGCTAGCACTGAATTAAATGTATTCTACTTATTCCATCATCACACAAGTTCTGATTTAAAAACATCATTTTGCCAATTTCAAGGCAACATTTCTTCTGTTAAATGAAAAACAGTAGTCCTGGTTTCACAGTAGACTTTCTCATCATATCCTTCTCAGATTTTTATTTAACTCTGAAATATTAATATCGCAATGAGCCTAAAAACGCCAGTATTAGTCCGATGGTGTTTTTTTTTCTGAATAATCAATTAATCTCAAACTACAAACCATCTCTGTGTGTTATTTTACCGAATCACCACTGGAACCTGAATCTTTACAACATTGCAAGCAGCAAAGAATTCTTTATTGTTCCCAAGTGAATCAGATTCATCACAGATTTTTTTATACTACAGCATGACTTGTTAACAGTGCATCAATAGCAAAGACAAAACTTTATTTTTTTTCCCATTGATGATGGTGTCAGAATCAGGCATTTGACTTTAGCTTGACCCAACTTCTGTTTGTTTTCTCTGACTGAGGAAGCCCAGTCCCCGGCGTGCAGCTAATCTGTTGCTCTTCCCGTGCAGGAATAAAGTTCCCTGACCATCGATAACATTCCCCGAACTTTAAGGAAGCATCTTTTCAGTCCAGTGTTGTCTGGCGTTCTGCCAGCTTATGTCTTTGGAAAAAAAGCTTCGCTCTCCAAGAAGGAAAGTGAGGCAGAGCTGGCCGAGGTGTCAAATCCAAAGTCTGGACAGCAAATGAGGAAACGACACTGAAGGGACACACACACAACCAAAAGACATGTCCTCTATAAAGACAGTCCCTCTGGGGTTGTCTGTTTCTACCACTGAGGCCACATCAGTGAGCCACACAGCCTCCAATTAGAACAGGAACTCTACTGGGTGCAAAACAAAACCACAATTGGGAATCCCAATGAAGTTAAGGCAATCCTGGCAGAGTAGTTACTAAGTTAAAAAAAAGTTAGCTTAATTTGTTTTGCAGGCCTCAGAGTTAATATTATAATGTTATTTATAGTATATGTAGTGCCCAGGCTACACTTTGCAAGTCAAAAACATGAGTAGGCTATCTTGTCTACCAGCTTCTAGGTGATCATGCAGCAGATATGCAGCAGATATGCCAATGCATGTCTTTGCTCTGACACATGATCTAAAACTAGCCAGGCGGTAAACAACTGCATAGTACACCGCTGCCATGGGCCAGAATGTAAACAAGGAGTCTGAAATGGGCTTGTTAGCCTAAATGTCAGCTGACAGAACAGCAGTCAGATGGGATTTGGAAGCTAAGGGTGATTTTTCTTACAAAGAGTCACGTGTCACACATGTAAAATACGATACGATCAATCCTTCAATCAGCAATAGACTGTGATAAAATAAACATTAACAATAACTAAAATTATTTCCTACAATTAAATTAAATTATTTTAGGAAGCAAGTGACAGGCTCTCAATCAGATGCAATTTTTGACATATTAAAAAGAGGACATTAATTATAATAACTTATAATTTAATAAAAAGCTGAATTAAGCACTTATAGCTCAACTTTGCTCATAATACTCCGTCCCACCATATGCAGACAGTGTCATACATACTGAACCCAGTTCACGAGTTTAACCACACATCCATTACAACAATATTTAATACCTCCATTCATTCAATCATTAGTGCTGCTTGTATATACACGTACGTATGTTTATTCATCATGAAATCCGCAAATCTGCAGTTTTCTACTTCACCTGTTATAAATACGTCAACCGAGTTACATACGCGGTGTAGCGGAGCCAAGTGGGAAAAAAAACAGTTGCTAAAAGTTATTATTTTGTTGAAATAGTTTACCGTATATGGATTTAACATGTGCCGAACTTTATAGAAAACGCTAACGGTTCGTTAGAAAGTTATGATGTATTTTCTACTGCTTGCTAATAGGTAAAAGAACAGGACGTTAGATTTTGACAGCGCGGTTGTTGTATAGCAGGCAAACTCAGCCGGTGGCTCCGGGACACTACTGCTGACCTTTTTAACACATTTAGAAAGGCTTCCCTGCAGTTTTTTTTAAATCGTGTATCTCTACTTACGTTTCGCTTTTTTCCCTCATTTGCTAACTTGTCTTTCTCGACTGTCAAGGTGCTCAAGACTCCGACGACTCCAGATTAGAATGAAAATCCCAGAAACACACGCCTTTGCATTTAAAACGCGACATTGTGTGTGTGTGTGTGTGTGTGTGTGTGTGTAAATGGAGGTTGTTTCAGTTATCTTTTTGTGAATAAATAAGTTCACAGTCAGAGGACTGGTCTCACCTGTTTAAGACGGTGCTGGCAGGTGGTGACACCGTAGAGTTAACTGAGGGAAGAACGCCGGACAGACGGATGCGGCAGCGTCAAGTGAACATTAGATACATAAAGCTTCCGGTACAGCCTTTCTAAATAAAGCTCTAATTCATAAACGTGCCACGAATATTTACAATATTATTGACAAAAAGGTATTCTTTTTTTACTAGTTTCGAATATACTTTGCCACCGAGTGTAAACGAATTATGTACATACAGTACAAGTCACTGTTAATTCCTGAAACTACTAGTATCAAGCTTTGTGTCGACATTTACTTATGATTTTATTTTGAAGGCAAAATTACATAACGTCATGACAGCACCTCTTATCCTTCCTAACTCCCACTAACTTTACAGAGTTTAGTTATTTTAAACTATTATGGATAACCAGGATCCTACTACCACAAAATATCAATAATTAATAAACAAACTAAACCAATGCTGGGACACACAGTACTCTTTAATTTACCTCCAGAGACTCTGCTGTAAAGATTGTTCTGTTAGTGGAGTTCGACTCAACTGTTTGAACACTACATGGACGACAGCAGCCAGGATTAAGAAGTGATTGTCTCTCGTCTTTTCTTACTCCCTGGATGAGGCGTTCAGGGGTCCCATCAAGAACCTCCGGAGATGTTGAGGCGGTGTGGTTGTGTGATGGCGACATCTGTAGGTAGAAACTGGCATTATTCTCCAACTTAACTCTAGTGGCCATATCGATTCAATAAAACTTTTCCACACCACTTGGGTCCCACCTGCGTGTACGTGACTGTACCGTGTACTGTTAAACCTCAAAATGCTTTCTACTGAATATATATTATAATAATAACATTTTACTAAAAAAATGAAGGAAGGAGGGACTTCAGACAGCTTATTTCTTTACAAAGCCGTTTATCTCGATCTCAATATTTCCTTCTGAAACCCAACAACATCAAAATATCAACATAATACATTTTATTCACAAGGTCAACTGAAGAGCCAGAGGTCAAAAAATGAGCCAAACTGTGAAAACAGTCATCGCAATTCAGCATTTGTACTAACAGAATCATCAGTTACGAACCACTGTCCCAAACGCAAACAAATTCCTGATTATTTGCTCCAAATTGAGTCCCACAGGTGTAGATTTGGCAATGATCATCATCAAGGTGTTGTTTGATCGTCCTGGACAAGATTTTTATTGATCTCAAACAAGCCACTTTAATTCTAAATACCCTAATGTTAAAGTCTCTGCAAGGTTGCCAGGTTTCTGTTTCCTGCAAAAAATGCACTATTAAGATAAAGAATTAAGGAGCAGAATACTCTACCTGATGATATGGCAACCTTCAACTTCAATCTATTTGTATTAAGTAGCAGCAGCCCGACAGCAGCAGAAACGGAGTCCGTGAGGTGGAGAATATAAAGCGGTTACTGTTTTCAGTCTAAATGTTAGACACTAAAATGTTGATCTGCTGAGCTAAAGTTAACTTAGCAACTGAATTTAACTGGTAGAGAAGCTACAGTCTGTCACTTTAGCACTGATGTCACAGACATACATAAAGAGCTACTGCCTCTCAGGTGAGCCCTGACGTCATAGACACATAGTTAGTTATATGAGCTCTGTTGTCACAAATATAGAGATAAGTGAGCTCTAAAGAACTAATACATGCAAAATCCAGGCTGGATTATTGCAATTCTTTATCATCACACTGCCCAAACATGTCTCTAAAGACTATCTGTCTATCTATTTGGACCAGCCCTAGTTCTGCTGCTACAGGCCTATACTGCGGGGGGACTTCCCATGATGCACTGAGCTCCTCCTCTTCATCTGTATACATTCATGTCCCATTAATGCATGTTACTAACTCTGCTTCCCCAGAGTTTTTGTGCTTTCTCTCTCTCATCTGTCAGATCGCTGATGATGTAATGGCAGCATTTTTTAACACTCTTAATTTAAATTAAAATATGATGTACTTTTAATAAAATATATTTTAGTAACATTTGAGTTCAATATTGAAAGTGTACTTTTAAGATAGACTTGCTGTCAATACTACTATTTTCAGTCAGTAAGTATTAAAACACTTAACATAATAGCGTAGTTAAAATACACTCACAATATCCATACTTAGTATAGTATATTGAGACTCTTGTGAGGACCAAAAAACATCGCTAATCCCCCTTAAAAAACTCAGGTCTATGGCATCATAGACCTGAGTTTTTAGTAAGGTTGAAGTTAGTGCTGCTTAATTTTCTTCAAAGCTTCTTTTTATTTAGTTTTTTTTTTTTTTTGCCAAAATAAGTGAATAAACTTTAAGAGTACCGTTAGTTCGGTGTTACTGAATGTTATGTTAAATCAATTTGAAAAAAGTTGAAATTCTTCTTTGATTTGGGTGGCAGCTTGTCATTAAGAGGTGATAGTGGGTCCTGAAGCCAGCTCATCAGCTTGTAAATAATTAGTTTTAATCTAGATTCAAATTGACTTCATCTTGACTGACAGTTTTACTTTCCTGTACCTGCTTGCAACAAGCAGATGGACGTACACTATCTGTGTGTAAGAATCTTTCAACACTTGTCATCTCCCTCACAACCATCACATCAAGTAAATCTGAAAACAGACAATGTGCTTGTAAATTGGATGTGTGTGTGTGTGTGTGTGTTATTATTATTTCCAGTAATGGTGTAATCAAAGGGTCAAGATGTCAGATTCCCTTGCCGGTCCAGTAACTCTCCAGTTAATCACACTAAAAGGCCAGTGTGATGTATTGGTTATGTTTGTTTGTGTCTATAAGAGAAAAGCCCATTTTGGCCCTCAATGATTAAAATGATCATCAAAAAATATGCAAGACTTCAAATCAAAAAGACAGCTGTCTTGAAGAGTTATACTGTAAAACAAACATCTCACCCTCTATACTGCTGACCAGAACCAAACTGTAATCTTTGGAAAGAAAAGTTCTAAATCAAATCAAATTAGCAATATTGTTAACGTTTTTTTAAACAGATTTCTTGAAGAAATTATGTTTCCCTTTAATCGCATGCACCACATGTCTATGAGTGGTCCAGCTTGGGTAGCAGATCATATGGTGATTTTTTGCAATTCACAATTTGAATTAAAAAGGAGTACCAATTACCAACAGGTATCCTCTCTTTAACTAAATCTTCACATATCAGTGGGGCATTAAGTCCTGGCCTGTTTGTTCTCTGTGTGTATCCAGAATTAAAGCTAACAATTCTTTCAGACAATGAACTTGGGGATATTGAATTATTGATCACTGAATACTGAAACACAAACTTTAACCCATACGGCTCCACTCCTAACAGGTCATGCATTATGTCTACAGCGGAATTATATGACGAATGGAAAAAAAAACTGGAGGGAATTTTGTGTCTCGTTTGACACCAAATGTTGATTTCAAAGCAGGATTTTCCTGGATGACACAAACATGCTCAACATAAAGGTCTTTTGAACGTAGTGTTAAACTGACTGATATTCACTTTTATCAATTAAACATAACCCTACAGCAGCATGTTGCACTGAATGATTCAACAAAACCAAAAAGTGTATGTAGAGCGTGTCTCCTGTAACCTGAATGGCTGAACATGAGATCATCAATATGCGGCTTCAGAATTGGCTCAAACCCATATTTCTCAAGATACTCTGAGAGAAAGAGAGCGACAGGATGCGCATTCATTAACAGAATTGAGCTTTGGTGATAAATTTCTCAAAATAAAATAAAAATGTCCAAGTTTGGGCGCTCCCGTTTTTGAGCCCAATGGATTGGCAGTTTCAAAATCATCATAGTAGAGCTGGGTTCTTGCTGAGACATGAAAGTATGATTTTTAAAGTAGGACTCATCACTTATATCTCTGTAAAATCCCTCCTGGTGTAGAAACTGTTACAAACGTCACCGTTACTAAACATAGATGAGAGACCCCCGGACAGGTACATACATGAACATACCTGTACGTGCCTGTTATTCTTTCTTTTCTTCCATCAAAACGCACACACAGAACAGCAGAACAGGTTTCAAAATGTCTCATCCTTGTAGATTCTGTGTTAAAACATGACAATGTGTTTTCTAGTTAATAATAAAAACAACTCTTTCCAAAGTTTCTCCAGATACACCAGAACATAAACAATTAACAGCAGCTTCCTTTGTGAAAGCATAAATGTCATTAACCAGTTCCTCCATTGAGCCAACTAAACACTGCAAACTACTCTCTGGTACACTTGAGGCTTCAACCTGAGCAATAACAGAGCTGCACATGTCCAGTATATTCTTCTGGAAACTGGAACATGGAGGATCCACATCAACTGGTGTGGAAGGTCCAGCTACAGTCTGACAGGGTCTGAATCCTGGAAGACAGTCTTGGTAACCAGAGTTTGTACAAAAAACAAATGAACATCCAGGCTCTCCACAGCTCAAGCGCAGAGACCTTCCGGGATACAATCCATGCTTAAACATCACAGCAACTGGTGCGGTGTACCTTGCACATGTAATGTGTCCCATTTCTGGTCAAAATGTATCAGTCTTCAAACTTCACAATGTGAGAGAGCACCCTGAGAAGACTGTCCTCTCGTTCACTTTGTTGATGCCAAACAAGGTGGTTTGAAGATGAAAAAGCTGGACAACGCATCATTATCATCATCATCATCATCATCATCATCATACGATGCGGGAAAACAACAATGTGCCTTGAAGAGCTCATCAAAAGAAATACACAATACACAACTTGATGAATTAATATTACATAGATAGATGTACACAAGTACTTAATTCAGGGATGGATCTATGAATGTACACAACATTAATTTTATTTTTGTGTGATGAATGGATGGATGACTTTTTAAAACAATTTAACTGTACCCACTCCCACCCCCATTACCCTGCCATATTGGCTCCTGAAAACATTTACATCGGTGATGTACAGTCCTAAGAAAATACCTTCATGAACTTGATCAGGCCTGATCAGTCTCTCTGATCTCACAGGCTCTGATGCGCTCATCTTGCCTTCAACAGTTGGAGGCAGGAGGTGAAGCAGCAGAAGGATGGTGGCCATCTCCCACACTGCAGAATTAGATGTGACATTAGAAAATGTCTTTTATTTCCTTATAAGCATTACAGCATTAGTTATAGTAGATAGATAGATAGATAGATAGATAGATAGATAGATACTTTTTTTAATCCCAAAAACTGGGAAATTAAACATAGCATTGTTTTCTTAAATTACAACATGGATTGAATATAGTTAGCAGTAAGGTGCAATGTGTGACTTGGAGTAAAGGGGCCAAAAACGTGAAAAACACAACAATGTGTGTGTTGTGTGTGTGTGTCTACTGTGTTCATTACTCCTGTTGTACAGACAGAAGTAGGGTTAGATTCTCGCAGCAATCTGTTGGCCACTCGGAGAGGAAATTTAATTTTACCAGCACAAATGCGTAAGATATGGTGAATAAGCAAGATTTAGGAGAGCTAAACGTGCATTAATGAACAGAGGTGATGAACTCTAAATGCACCAGAGTTAGCAGGAAAGCTAATTTTCATCTGTTGTCTTACATTTACACCCAGTGTTTCCCGCGCCGAGTGGTGGAGGTGTGTGTGTGGGGGGGTCATTTCAACACTGTACATTACCGAGACCAACATGCAAATGACAACATGACACTGACTGCGATGAAGTAAGGTGAGATGCTGTTTGAAAAACAAAGAAACGCCACTATGTATAGTTTTTTTTTCTCAGTGAGAGACTGTGGCGGAACCACACGCCGTGTCTCGTTAATGAACGTTCATGGGAAACACTGTAAACCATACATTTAACTCAACACTACCGTCAAACACAACTTAGGACTATTTACAATGTGTCTTGCACATGTGTAATGCTGTCATACTATACTCGTATCGTGTACAACATTTCCTTTATAGACACTTTTAATAATTTGAGGAGCTAATGTTAGCTAAACCAGCGCAGGGCTAATGAGCTAATCTAACGTTAGCTAGCTAGCTAGCGACGTTAGCTAGCTAGCTAGCAGCCAAAGCCAACTACCGGTAGCTAGCAGCCAAAGCCAACCACAAAAAAAACAATTTACTTGTCTCTTTTGGGTTAATATTACATCGATCTAAAAGAAGGAGCTTTAAACAACTGAACTTACCCTAAAATGAAGATATTTGGACGACCTAAGTTTAACTACAGTCTGAGTGTCACTGCCGCGGGAAGGCGGTTCTAATGGTGGCTGTGGCCAATTGAACATAGACTCAGGAACTGACTCTAGGGGAAGGTTATTTTGATCAATTTTGATTAAAATTAATAGTAACGCTTAATAATTTACACTAAAAGAATAACACTGACACATTTGCTGTGCACAGCCACCGTGCTTAAGTATACACTACGAGTATATAGTAAATATTTTCCTTGTTTTTTCCACTCGTTTTCCTCGCCTACCTCACTTACTTTACTCACTTCCTTTTCTTCACCATTAACTTTCTATTGTTTTCAGCTCTTTATTTAAACACTGCACTCCCTCATAAGATGAGTCTATCTTACTCTTACGTTCTTATCTTATGTCCATGTTAGTTTAACTGAGAACTTGTGTCTAATGAAGCCAACCAGGTTAGAAGTTTGGGGTTTTTCAATTATTATCTAGGCGTTTAAATGATTTGGCTCCTAATTCAAGGAGGGATTTTACTAACGGACCTTTGGGAAGAGTCTGTATAAATGATTGCTTGATACCAATAGTGTCATTCACAAATGTCTGTAAAATATATAATCCTTTATTTCCAGGCAGTACTTGTAACCTCAGTCTCAGTCAGGATATATTATGGTCCCAGTCAGTATCAGCAAATCGCCAGCAGGTGTCAGTGTCAGCATGTAGACAGCATGAACACATGGGGGGGAGTCAGTGGGATGACAAGTGAATATCATCACCCTTAAACATAATCTTCATATTTTGCAGATGAGCTGGTGATATTAGTTACGTCTACTATGTTAGAAAAATGGCGGTTGCATTACGTCATTACTGTGTGTGAGTGGAAAATTTGACCAGACGATGGCATTAGATGGAACGTCACAGGGTCATTAAAGTTACTACAATTCACCCTGAGGGGGACATGAATGTGTAAATGTCAAGGCAATCCATCCAATAGCTGTGGAGACATTTCACACTAAACCATAAAATTGGACCTCATGGTGAAAAAAGTCAGATGATCTAGAGATATTTCTCTGGATAAGTCAAAACACACAGAAGTTAAATTAACTGAGAATGATTACATATAGAAGAAGAAGAAGATTAGAAGAAGATTTTACTTTATTTGTCCCTCATTGGGGAAATTTACTTATCACTCTATTTTTTTCATTTTACATGCATTTACACACACACATGCAACGGCACAGACATGCAGTACAAGGCATAACGGCATATACATGCAAAGTGGAGAGAGAGATGGTGGAGTGATATATATATATATATATATATATATAATGTGATATGCTGTACACGTTGTAATTTCCCAGTTTGGGATTAATAAAGTATATCTATCTTTATATCTATCTATATACTATAAAATAGCAGATTATATACAAGCCATAACTTTAGACACATTTTATTTCGTGATTTCTGTCATTGCTGGTTGGAGACTGGATGTAAAAAAATAAAAAAAAATAAATAACAGTGGCAGATGTGGTGTACTTTAATGCTCGAAGACAAAATGAAAGATGTCAAAGGTAAATTATATTATATTATATTATATTATATTATATGTGGAAACAGGAGTGCTGGAGAAGTAGAAATAAAGGACACCAGGCTCTGTCAGTATACCGTAATAAGAATGACAACTGTCCCAATAGCTATCAGAAACAATTTATACCATAATTGTTTTATGTGCTATACTCTTATTTTTAATTATTTTTAGACAGCAATTTATATTATTAGCAATATTAATACATTACTATACTTTTCATAACAATACAAATCTGAAATGACCAAATATGGGCATGCACTTCAGCCTGAAAGTGAAAGTGTTTATTGTATGTATTAAAGTGATTTAGACCTTTTTAGTGAGTGTCCCAGATTTCAGTCTGAACTGTCCCACATTAATAATCTGGAACAGTTTGACACAAGGATGCTGGCTTCATATCCAAATATAAGGCTGAAGGGCCAATTGGAAAAAAAAATGTCCCACAATACTCTAATTCACCTGTATCTCTGTATGTTTTTATGATAGTGTCATAAAGGAATTGGAATCACGCTCAAAATACTAACATGCTTAAATTCATCCATATCGTAGTATTTATTAGGTAGATGACAGCTGGTGATAATTCACATAAAAAAGTGGACAAATGAAAACCCCAATTCCCAAGAGGCATTTACCAAAAGAAAGCTGGGTTGAACGATGTTTTGTGGCTGAGGTAAATGATATGTATTAGAATCTAATGAGCACCTCTTTACACGTAAATATTTATAGTTTAAGAATAGAGAACTCGTATTTACTATCTTTGTTGTTGAAAGTGAATGCATCATAACGTTAGCTAGGAAGTGAGCTAGCCAGTCCCAAACAACAAAAACATTGAATGAGTTTTGTATCATATGGAGCGTAATTGTAACAATATAACATTTCGAAATACCTACAATGTGACACAGGTATTCCAACGCCAGTTATTGACAGGATAATATGATTTACATAAAGTTATATCATAATACTTAGCCAGCTTCGCAGGTCGGCTAGCGTTAGCTACAGTAAGGAGTTCCATTGGTTCACTATGGCCATGGTTATTCTCTTCATCACAGAGACTGAGGATGTTAAATGAAGACGCAGACTCGACAACTGCAGCTAAAAGGAAATGTCTGGCACAACAACAGGTAGCTGGAGAGTTAGTCATCCATACGTAACCAACTATTTTACTTTAGAAGTGTTGCTTCTGAGGGCTAAATATTGCCAGCACGTAGTTGGTCTAACAGTACTTTGTCCAGACTGGGTAACACCTAAACACAACAGTGTTTTTCTCCTTTTTATTTTCTTTTAATGCACACATCTGTGAAGTTGACTAGAATCTGTCTTCAGAGGCCCAGGGACAGTTACATACAGTACATTACAAATCATTGCGTCTTTCATTTGATTCACTATGGCGGCAGTTAAGCAGTGGAAACAGACACTGTTATACTAATGAAAAGGTCAGTCACATCACTGAGGAGTTTAAAGCACGTTAGTTATTTTCGCACAGTTCAGTTTCATTTCCTTCTGTTTACCAGCGTTAATGATACAGAGCATCACCCATGACGCTGCTTCACAAACCTCTGACTGTCAGGTGTTAACTTACATGGTTCATACAGTAAGTTAGGAACCAGGAAGAACACACTAACAGACGACGTGTGCTGGTTAATGTGATAACTAGTAGCTTGGCTGACATAGCTTTTCTCATTCACTGTTTCTTCTGTTTCGTTTCCTTAGGTACAGGTTTGTTTTTACATGCGACACACTGGGTCAGCAGTGCTGGGTCACGTGATTTATTACTCAGCAATTGAGGTGAATCAGCTGTGGCAGGCTGGGAAACAGAAACCTAAAGCCACTGTTTCTTTTCTGTGTCTTCCTCAGATACATCAACCCATTGATGTCCCCTTACAGTCTGGTTTTGCCTCCATTCAATACTGTGTTATCCTTTAAGCATGAAAACGGAATTTAAAATAAAAGACAAATGGCTTTAGTGTAGGTCATGAAAGACTAGTAGTATGCTTCTTTACACCCAGCTGCATGTGTGGTGTGGTAGAAACATTTCCAGATAAATGAAAGTGTGGCTGTTAGTCACAATCAGCCAGCTGGGGGGCTCGGCTGAAAATTCTCGTCACTTTCAGTTTCATTTCTCTCTATTTTTGTTCAGAATGAAAAACAGTAGGATAAGGGGAGGGGCGTTTATAAGGTAAAACAGGAAGGTTGCTGTTCATATACAGCAGTTCAACTTCTAAAGGAGATGAACAACAGATTTTGACATTTAGGGCAAAAAAAAAGGTAAGATTGTCCCAGTCTCTGCTTCCTGTTTACTGTTCATGCATGTTAGGAATGTTACATTAAGACTTTGCCAAAACATCTCAGCAGCATTGCTGTTAAGATTTTGGCAAGGCAACCTTAGCAGATTTAGTTATGACAATGTTCTGTTTGTCTTTCGAGAAGGGAGTGCTTCTGAAGAGAAAACAATCCCTGTTGTTGGTTATTGAACTTGATTTATCACCATGAAGGCTAACTGGTTAGAAAAGATGGCAGCTTTGTAGTTTAAAGGTGAAGGCTACGGTCTGGTAAACGCTGGCTGCATTGATTGGTATATGTTGTAGGCGCTTGTTTCAGTATGTTGAAACAAGCAAGAAGAGCGCTTATATGAGATATTTCCTTTTACAGGTATGTTGACATTACCAGTATATGCAGTTTGGATTATTATATACAAAAAATCTTAAATTAGGTAAAGAAGATATAGAAAGCATTTTAATAAATGCTCACCTGTTGACGAAACAAAGAACTGCTTCTTCAACCTAAAACTGAAACGTGTGCATAAAAAGGTTTCTGGCCAGTTTATATGTAGAAGTTTTAATTTTCACTTGCCATTTCTGTATTTAGTCCCTTATTCTCTTTCAAACACGTCAGAATTCTTGTATTTCACTGCTCAGCTGGTATAATATATAGATAAAAATGTGCAATGCGTGCACATGTTGTAATTAATATTGTGTGGTAAATGTGAAAATTAGGAAGTAATCTCATTTCATTTATGATTTGTACATTTTGTATAGGAGAGTGGGAATTGTGACATGGTCATGTATATTTTTTCTAACATATCATACATGTGCAAAAATAATAAAGTGTGTCACTGCTGCCTCTGCTGGAGTTGAGATCCGGTCTTAACGTTTATGTTTTGCATCTATTCTCAGTTCTAAGAATACTAGGGCTGGGTGTTGGACCACAATACTTTCTGAATATTGATAGTGTCCCTAGTATTAGGTATCACAAACCTGGCAAATATTGAACTACACATCTTGTATCAAATGCTTCAACAGATTGTTGTTGCAGACTTAATTCTTCAGATTGCATAATCCAGATTCTTCTTCTTCTTATATCATTAAGGATTCTGCCCCGTGTAACTGTATGAAGAGTATGTTTTGAAGCACAGTGTTCATAAACCATATTCCTTGTGTACATCTTATCATTGGGAGCACAGACTAACACTGAAGTACGTTGTAGTGTTTGTCAATTAATTCTGGTCTCTTCTCCCTCTGATAGCATCACTAAAGAAGATGGAGAGGGTTTTGGAAAATATAGTGGCCATGGTGCAGCTGTACCCTGCTGGGATCCCCCTGAAAAAGCTGGCTGTGTTGTATAGCCAGACATACCACCAGAACCTGACTTTATCCTTCTTGGGCTTTGACTCCATGGCTAGCCTGGTAGCTTCTCTGGATAGGGATTTGGTTATGAAGGGGGAGCTAGTGTTTCACATAGACCATCGACGTGAAACTCTAGAAAACATAGTGGCCATGGTGCAGCAGTACCCTGCTGGGATCCCCATGAAAAAGCTGGCTGTGTTGTACAGCCAGACATACCACAAGAACCTGACTTTATCCTTCTTGGGCTTTGACTCCATACCAAACCTGTTAGCCTCTCTAGATAGTGACCTGGTTGTGGAGGGACAATTGGTGTTTCACAAGGACCACAAAGGCAGCGAAAGTCGAGCTAGAGCTCGGGCACCAGCAAAAGCTACAGAAGACAGCAAGACAATTAAGAAAGTTCAACAAAATCTACGGGCTATGATGAAAGAACATCCAGATGGGATTCTTCTGAAGAAGGTGGCTATAGCCTACAGCCAGAAATACCACCACAACCTGGTCTTAGCCTCCTTGGGCTTCAAAACTATTTCCTGCCTGGTAGCAACTTTGAAAGGGGTTCTGGTTGTGGAGGGGGAACTGGTGTTTCATAAGATGCACCAGCCTCGAAATCAGCGTGGAGCCGGGACGCCAGCGAAAACTACAGAGGGCAGCAGGCCTGCAACGCCACAGAGAAGTGAACCACTTGTTGAGAAGAGCACCAGCGTCCCTGATGGTGCCGCGTCACTGGACACCAGCTCCTGCTGTGTGTCTCCCCGTCCAGCAGGAACAAGCCTTCTAGGTTCTCCTTTGATTTCCTCTGCGCCTTTATCCTCCACCACGTTTCTTCCTGTTAACCCTCTCTTTACCGGATCCAAGCCAGCTGAGAGATTGACCCAACAGCAGCTGTACCAGAGGGTCTTAGAGGTCAGTTACAAACAAATATATACTAGATAATATTCTTTCCATTTGTTTACTGCTAGTAGGGACATGGACAGTGTGAACATAAACCAATGCACCTTGACAGGAAGAAAGTAGACATTTCACGTGGTGTTTGGTGTTAGCAAGGCACAGTCATGATCCAGATGTTAACATGGATAGAAATGACACTCAGAGCATTTTTGCCATGTAAGGATCTAACCTCATCTTCTTCACAGTCTTCACAAAATTTAACCCCATGTTTAAACTCAAAGGAGACGCATGTACAAGCTAGTTTTTAGCAGCACAGCGCTTCCCCTCCCAGCAGATTAATCTGGCTGTGGAGAAATGTAAGCAGGTGAGCCATTTCTGAATAATTCACTGACTTTGTAGTAAGCTTATATAATGCTGGTGCTTCTAAAGGCGTGTCCAAGTGTGCAATTTGCAGTAGGCTGACTTTATGACTTATGACATAATATTTATTACATATAATGGTTTACATATGTCTACAGAACCAGTCAGCACTTTTTTGATCCTGCTATTTTGAGGTATAATAAAAAAAGATTAAAGAAATTATGAATGATGATGGTATCTCTCACCTACTTTTACTTAAGTTTATATGTATTGCTAATGAAAACAAACCTTTAAAAGTGACTGAATATATATATATATATATATATATATATATATATATATATATTCACACATATTTACATTACCACTGTTTGCCTTTGTACTGTATGTAAACCACCTGGGCAGTAAAGTTCATTGATGTGTTCCAGGTGATGAGGAAGTACCAGCTGACTTCTCCATCCATGGACCAACTGAAAACTTGCTATTTTCGTCAGTTTGATGAGGAGCTTCCCCTTGAGCAGTACATGTCTCTGTATGATAACTGGGAAGCATCTGGCCCTATGAAGCTGTCCATTCAATTTGAACCAACAGCAGATCCCACAACTGCTCCATTACAGACAACTACAGGTAGCTAAACATGAAACATTCAGTGTCATACAATAAAACATGATAAAGATTGTCGTCATGTTTATGAAACAAACGTGTTGACATATTCTTCCACAGCAACACAGAATCTCACGAGAAACCCTGAAAAAAAGCAGCAACAGCTGCCTGTCGCATCAAACGTCCTCTCTGGCTCTGAGTTTCCAGCACTCAGTGCAGATGTGAACGTGTCCAAAGACCAGAAGAGCAAAATAAGAGTAACCGAGAAAGAGGGCAGTGCCACTGGCTTTAATGAGTCTTATCACGCCCAGCTGAGAGAAGTCCATGGAGCTAATGTGCGGGCAGTGGAGGCCATGGAGGAGGACGACGAGGAACTCGCAGGGAGGAGGAGGAACAAGATCCTGGATCATGAAACGATCAACAGTCTGATGGAGGATGTGAGACGAGACATCGCTGCAGAGGGAGAGCTGGTCACAAAAGACAAGGTGAGGAGTACAGAGGACACACTTTGCATCTTAAAGGAGGAGTTTGAGAGTTTTAAGAAATATGCTTATTCTTCCTAAATATGAAACTCAAGCCAGAAGGTTAGCTTAGCAGGGAGCTAACATGTAAAGAAATATATATTTTTGTGTCTAATGTAAAAAAATCTCCCTACCAGCACCTCTGAATTTGATTAATTAACACATTATGTTTTGTTTTTTTATACCATACTTATGATGAGCTGTGGTTTTACACAGAGTTTGGTGTTTGTTTGCTGATCATTACTTTATAAACAGAAGTTTAGTGTTTTTCTTTTTTTTCCAATATTTAATAAGAATAATATAATATTTTTTCTGATGAATATTCCATCATTAAAATGTGTAAGAGACTATAAGTCCATTGATTTATTGATACAGAATGAGGGGGCTGCCATCTTAATGCCAGCAATATTTCTTAGCTGCTGTACAAACCCACAGGTGACAGAAGAATAGTCACATTAAGACAAAATTTATGTTTTCTTACTGTTTGCATATCGCCTGATGGCTAATATTTAACATACTGATATAAAATTGATATTAATTTTCTCAACTAACTTGGTATGAAAGCACAGAAGGGTTTTTCAAGGCTTTTACTATAAATAAACTGCAGTGTTTAGGGGTGTTAGCAGCGGGGCTTATAACTGTGAGACCTTTTTTCTCCACTCCTCTCCCACAGACATCCTATTTACACATTTGCTGTTGAACTTGCTATAATATTCTTAAAATGGCCAATCGTCACCAACAGTCAAACGTCATAAAGCCGTAACTATAAATGTATAAACCAACAGTAGTCTCAGTAGCAACAGGACATGTTGAATTTTCAGTAAGTGACCTGCTTATGAAAAATGCTGGAAGTAGTAATAAAGAAGGGTGATCCACCAGTTGCATGGCCTCTTTTAGTGGAAGAGAATCCAAGTATAGTTTTCACCAGTTTCTATTTGTTGTATGTGCTGCTATTTGTGAATCTGCACTGTGTGTCATTCCCTCTCACTGCCTCCCAGGTGTTATCCAGGGTTTGCAAGCTGATGCAGATTTCTTCTGTGGAAGCGGGAAGAATAAAACACTGGAATATTCAGGCTCTAAAAGACCTTCAGTACATCATGAGAGAGATCAACATGTTCTTGGAGGTTGGCGAACGTACATTTGCTAAGTTTGTTTTTTTGTTTTTGTTTTCATCTGGATTTTTGGTTTCTATTGAGGTCTTTTTTTCCCCCTCTGTGTCAGTCTACTGAAGCAGTGACATCCATCTGTACCCTGTATGAGCTGGGCCGATCACTGGCTGGCCTAAAGGACAAGAAGCGCTATGAAGAGCTGAACCTGGGGCCCCTCTGCAAACTCCCCCTAATCCACCGCATGTTTAAGATCGACGGCAACACCAAGGATGATGATATTCACCAGATTGAGACAATAGACATCTTAAAGGTATGATTCAAGTGGCAAATACCCAGAATTTAGTTAATTAAATTCTTAGCAAACATATATTAACTGTATATTAATAGTATATGCTGTTATATCTCAAAGATCAGGCTCTATATTTAAGCTTTAAAGTTATATATTATATAAAAGGAGTAACTTTTTAGTTTTCACTGTTCTACTTTTTTTTTTTTTACTTAAAACTGCTGCAGTATAGGTGTCAGTTCAAGTAGCAGGACAGTGTTACAATTAGATTCAAATGAAATCAGGCTCAATGTTTGTAACAACCTGAACTACAAATATAACTGAGCAGCCTTTGCTTTGTTTGGGGCAGTGTGTGTTAGTTGAGTGTTAGTTGAGTTTTTTTGCCATGCCAACAAGCTGTTTAATGTTACATGTCTGCCCATAGCTTTAGAGTAAAATATGCGTCACTGCAGAGGCACAGTTTATCTGGAAAACCTCAGTTGGCTCTAAGCTTTAATAATCTCTTAACTAATAATGACTCACATTAAATGAGAATTCCAGGAAAGATTTCTTTTCATATTTGGAGCTTTCCTTCTGTTTGAAATAGAGAAGCGTTTAACTTGTGACATTTTGTGAATCACCAACACAAATAATCACTTATTCAGGTTATTTTCTTTGTTTAGCAACTTCGCATTTTTAGGAGGAAGCAGAACAAGCCCAAAGTAGACCTGGCTGAGTTTATGAAGTATCTGGCAGACCACTACAACTGTGAGTCTCCCTACGAGCTGGGTATCAGGATACACAGCGTTGGGCTGCCTATATCGGTAAGATATACCAGTTAATAGAGCAAGTGATTAATGGAGGGATATATAAAGTTTTCATTCTGCACTTATTTCAGTTTTTCAAGGGAGACATTTCATCAAAACATGAACAAAGGTCTATGTGCTTTTTAACACTGCTTCTCCATCACGTCCAGACTCTTATGAAGGTTAATCGCAATGAGCACGCCATGTTGGAGCAGGCCAGGGAGGCCATTCAGACAGAGCTGGAGGAGGAGACCTACGAGCGTCTGAGAAAGATAAAGAAGAGCGTGCTGGAGCCAGTGCAAGGCGCCGCTTCCTTCTCCTCCACGGGCAACTTGGACCTCAGGAAAAAGTATGCTTCTATGTCAGCAGCGGAGGTAGTGCTGGCGGTCTTCTCAAACGCAGAAGGGGTGTTCAGTTCCAAGATGGCCAAGGTGGGTTTCCAGACAGCGTATTGTATTAATTGATCTGAGGCTTCCTTAGATGCATCAAAAGAGATGGCTCAGTGACAGAGTGGGGATTTTGTGTTTGCTTCTTAGGGACCTCAATGATTGTGCTCTTGGAATGACTAACACCCAAGTCCTGTGTCCTTAATTTGCTGCTTTAGACTGCTTGACTGTTTCCACTAATTCCACTAAGCTCCCCACTATGAGCCAGCAGGGGTATAACAGAGTATGAACAATGAGTTATACAGCTGTTCGCTCTCCAGTTCTGAACTCATTAACAAAATGTCACCCTTCATAATCTCTTAATCCTTAATGAAGGCGCAAGAAAAAAGTTAGTTTGAAGTTCAGCCACCTACTTGTACATGCTCTGGGATTATTTTTGATCACCATGTTGTCACCATGTGTCTGAAACATTCAGGTGAACATGATATCATCAACACTTCCATCTATTTATTCACACAGAAAGTTGGAAGCACACTATTGTGTAAATTACTACGTATGCTAGAGCTTTAAGATGTCTCTTAATTAGAACTAAGGAGCTGAAAAACAGACACAGACCAAAACACACAAATACATATAGGACAGGGGTGTGTAAAAGTAAACATTTTATTCATCAAAAATGCACACCAGGTTTATGGAAATAAAAAAAATGCTTGTGAAAAAGATTTTTTTCCAGCTCTTTCCCAGGTCAACAGAGGGAGCTAGTAGCCACAAAGGCAGTACTGTGGAATTAACTGGTCGTTTTAAATTATCAGAAAATGGGCAAAAATACAAAACAGGTTTTCCAAAGAACTTTTGACAATAAATGAATACTTGGAAACACTTGGAACACTGAAAGATTTAGAAACTGATATAACAGCGGAAGATGTCAAAAATGCCAAAAGACTGATTGCACTGTTCTGGAAAAAGACTAGCAGACCGAAGCAGCAGATGCTATTACTTATATATTAAATAGAGAACCACAATTTATTACTTTTATGAAGTATACGGACCTGACAGATAGAGGAGGAATGACATAAAATTATATGTCACCTTAATAGTTATTTGTAATGTCATGTCAATGATTACCACATCTCTGACTCATCGGTTGATTCAATTTCCAATCCAGCACGTCCAGAACTTTCTGGTGCAGGTGTCGGGTGACCGGTTGGCTAGAGCTCTGTTTCAGCTGGCTGTCTGCGGAGGCTCTCTGGCTGTCCCACAGGACCTGGTGCCCAAAGATAAAGCATCTAAAACCAGCGAACAATCTAAAACGGAGGACAAACCCACAACATCTCTTCCCAGTGAAGGTATCATCGCCAGGATGTACAGTATCATTGGCAAACACAAGGGTTTATCTAATGTCTTCTAATAATGTATCTGTGTCTCTCAGCCAAGGTGAAGCAGTACCTGAAAGACAGCCTGTCCTCTCAGAACTCAGCCATCACTTTGGCCCACATTGCCTCTCTGGAGAGGAACCTGACCAAACACTTCCAGGTCAAAGATTTCCTCTCTTTAGAGCAAGGCAACTTCCTGGAGTTCCTGGTTAAACACATCCAGGTACAAGTTGGTCTCTAAAAGTTATACTGTTAACTATTTAGTGTGAAATATAAATCTTAAGGGTATCATAGTCCTTGAAAAGATGACATTCAGACATCAGTTCACGCTTCTTGGTGTTGGGTTATGTACAGCTGCTACAGGACGCGCTGGGTTCTACTTTGATTCTGGGCAGTGGCAACATGGAACTTGGGGGAAGTGGTTTCAGACCCACCAGACAAGACGTGTTTGAGTTCATCAAACAGTGTGGCAACATAACGTCCACCAATCCAGATGAAGTAAGTCAAAAACTAAACAAAGCTCTTCTTCTCTTGGTGTAAATAAAGATGCTGTCTGTGTTTATCTGTCATCTTTCTTTTTTTTTCTCCAGCTCTCCCACATTGAGTCGGCGCTGCGTTCCCACTACAAGGTCCGAGACAGTCGTGACCTGGGTTATGGTACTGTGCACATGCTGGCCAGATTTGTCCAATTCCAGAGGGATCTGGCTGGAGGAGGGTTGAGTCCAGTCTACTATGAATCAGCCCTGTTTGCCAAACATGGCAAGTCAAGGTTAGCAGTGCATTATCATTTGGACCCCCATGCCCTCAACCAATCCACTGTTTCTGATCTGTTTCATCTTGTTTTTGCACACTTCATGTTGCCTGCCTGGTCTGCACAAGTTAAATCTAGGACCAATGTACCTAGGGAAATAAAATTTCTTCTCTCCTGTGTTCTTACAGTATATATGGATGGGTTGACAATAAAGTTCTTTTGAGACTTGAGTCTTATTTAACAGTTGAGTTAAAAACAGTGAATAAAATCAAAAACATAACTGGATGTTGTCATGTTTCCATCCTCATCTCTGTCTTCTTGTGTCCCACATCCCCGCCATGAACAGTGCTGAAGGTGAGTGTGAGACAGTGGGGTGGCTCGGTGATATGTCCAAGGCCCAGGCCCTGGCCAGCTTGATCTCCTGCCCTCTGCTGGAAGATTTAAGTGAGTGGAGCCAATGGGAGCTCATCTTTAAACCCATTCACGGCTCCCTCAAAGATTTCATCGAAAACAATGCAGGTAGATTGAGTTTCTATTGTAGATATGTGCACTCCAGTTAATCATGTTCAGTGAAATGTCATTTTGTGTTTCTCCAGTATGTGAATGATACAGCTGTGCAACTTATGTGTGAATTACAGTACTGTTAACTCTTTTGTTTCCTCGCGACACAGCTAATACGGGCTTGGCAGCGTTGGAGGTGACGCCAGGTTTGCTGCTCAGGATCACCACACACACAGGAGACAAGCATTTCTCCAACGCTGCCTCCAATCTCGACCCCATCGGCACAGCCGGCCACCTTGTGTCCATGGTGGTAGCTGATGGGATCGTCAACGCTCCCACAGCCCTGCTGGCCAATCACATGCAGAGCTCCCTGGCAGCAGCTGTGGCTAAAGAAGGTAGTGTTGCAACAGAGCTGTGAGATTAAAGTTGACTTTAATTCCTCAGTGTCCTTTCAAATTCAATTCACAGTGAGGAAATATTTACTTTGAACTTTAAAATGCAGCGTGACTGTCATCATTGCTAAAATAAGATTTGTCTTCTTTAGATTTGTCCTGGGCTGAAGACGACATGTCATGTTGCAGCACAGTGGTAAAATTCCTTTTGGCGTGTTTGACACGAATCCCCACCAGAACATGCCAGGCTCTTTTGCAGCAGGTCAGTTGCCCGTGTAGATTACAGGATGAAATCATATCCGTTGTGTTATTTCTAGTGAGAGGTTGACAGTGAGAGCAGACAGGGTGATGTTGTTAAATTCACCCTACGGCTTCTTAAAAGGCTCAACAGGAAATAGTAATTCTAGCTCTGATATTCCAGAGCCACCCGCTTCTACTTGGAATCTAATCAGAGCTTTTAATAATCTAGGCATTGAGGCTTATTGAGCCAGTAGGCAGATAGCATAAATAGCTGTCATTCTCAGCTATTCAAAAACCAAACTATTTAATTTTGGAGACTATAGATAATGATGTCTCATGTCTCATGATGAGCAGCAGTCTATCAGCTCTGATGTCTCATGTGGCAAACACTCCTTGACCCAACCAAGAGGGGGCAGATTTAGCCTCTGAGGATGTGTTTGTTATCACTTTTACAGTTGTCATGCCAACTACAGATTTTTCCAGGAGGCCAGTCTGGTTTATATATAAAGGCAGTAGCTTCCTAGAGTAGCTTCCATTTTAGTCTCACTATAGTTTGTATCAAAACTCTCCTATTTACAGAAAGCCTAGGACGAAAGCTATCATTGTAACTCCTTTTTTGCCTCTTTTGTTTTTGCAGCGATTACTACAACACTGTTTGACATTAATCAAAATGTCAAAGTACATGATTAGCAAACAAAGTACATTTCTGTCTTAGCTCTGATTATGAAATGGTGCGTTTGTTCTTGAATGCGACCTCCAGGTGTTTTTGGAGCCTTTCTCCCGTGTCTTGGGCCAGGCCAAGTCTAAACAGGTCCTGATCGCTGTGGCCCAGTCTGACCCGAAGCACGTGAACTGTCTGCACCGCCTCGGCATCCTCATGGGCATCACAGAATGGATCAAAGACTATCAGAAAAAGCTGACCCCACCACAGATCCAAAACAACAGTGTGCACACAGCACCTGTGGACCAGGCCAAGGTCAGAATGCAATTCAGAGAAAATATAAAAGCAAAAGTTGAGTCATATACATGTACTTTTCTAAACACCCAGTATTGACTAAATCTGTCTTCAGAAAGCATTTTGAGCTGCAGAGTCAGTGGAATAAAGATGAATGACACTAAGCACTGTGGCTAAACAAAGACTGCTAATAATATAGCACCGCCTACAGAAAGTAGACATCTAAGAATCTAAGAATTGGCCCCAGTGCAACTGGCAAGTAATCTCTGCCAAAACACCACGACCATATAACACTTACAACTGCCAAAAGCCATTAGATCATACTGTTCAAGTGTATTTTACAGCATTATAAAGTGTTAATTTTCATATAGTCATAAATAAAAAATTGAAGTGGATGGAATAACCTGTAGCCTACTTGTAGCCACTAAGTAACCATGGTCTATTGCTGTATATTCACTGTCATGTTCTTTTGTCTCGTGTCTTTTCTGGTCCTGGCAAACTAATTGTCTTTTATTTTTATGACACCAGTCTAATTTGGTAGATTCTGAGAGCAGCAGTCTATCAGCTCTGAACATGAGTGAAGATGAGTATCTTGAGGATAACATCATGGACACCAGCTTTGCCTCCTCGCAACTCAACCAGAGCCTACAGCAAGGTGATTGAAAGTAAAATGTGTTTTGTCCATGTCTTAATGCTCTTGTGAATAAAGGAGAGCATCTGCTTCCTTATTTATTTATTTTTTACGTTGCTATATACAATATTTTCTTGTAGTCAACGGTGAGCTAGAAGAGGCTGAGGAAGAAGAGGATGAAGAGGAGCTGTATGAGTTTGCTTCACCACCTAACGGAGAGACATCAGACGTCAGCAGTGAAGCTGAAGGTAGCCGTGGCGAGGAACAGTCAGAACTGTCTGATTCTAATGAAACTGAGACTATGAGCCGCCAATCAGAGACGACATTAGATCTCCATAGAGCCTTAATTGAGGAGATCAGGTTTGTTCCCTTTCACCATAATGTCACCGATCACAGTTATGTTTGTTACATCTGTTGCCATAATTAGTTTTCTTCTCATTTTCTGATTGTCGCAGGAAAAACGAGTTTGGTATCGGTGTGGAATTGAACGCTGAAGGCCAGAAGCTGATGGAGGTCCACCAGGAGAGGCTGGGCCGCAGCTTGGACCGCCTCTCCACTGAACTCTACAGCAAAGACACACACTTTGTCCTGGAGCTCATTCAGGTGGCTTCTACAACATTTACACCGCTCTTAGTGAAGGATTATATTTTGTGTGATTTTTAGAATAAAAAGAGTTACAGTTACAGTTTGATTTTTAAAATATTCCTAACAATGACTAACTCTAATCTCACTATTTACCTTTTTAGAATGCTGATGACAACAGTTACCCATTGGAAGCCGGTGTCGTCCCAGCGCTGGCGTTTGTGGTGGAGAGGGACTGCATCACCGTCCTTAACAACGAGTCGGGCTTCCAGGAGAAGAACATCAGGGCCATCTGTGATGTGGGTCGCAGCACCAAGGGCAAACACAAATATGGATACATAGGTTAGTACGTAGATGACGTCCTGAATAGTGCTTGAATTTGTTTGACTGTTACGTCACTCTGCAAATTAATTTTATAAAATTCTTCATTACTGCTACGTGTCGTAGCAGTTTAAAAGGAGGATACTGACTTTGTCTTGCAGGACAAAAGGGAATCGGCTTCAAGTCGGTGTTTAAAATCACAGACTGTCCTGAGATTCACTCCAATGGCTTCCATTTACGCTTCGACAAGACCTGCGGCCCCATGGGATACATCCTCCCCCACTGGACTGAAGATGAGAGGCCTCTGGATGCACAGCTGAATGACACCAATCAGCACAGGTTAGATCACACATCATGTTTTAGAGTTCAAGCCAAGTCTATCTATAATCTCTAACTTAAACATTTAATTACAGCTGTATATATTTTTAAAGCAGCATTAACATTGTCTGCTTGTTCTCTCATGCTTCTCTCGTCAGCTGGACTACTAAGATCTGCCTTCCTCTGCGCTCCGAGAGCCATCAGACCCGAAACCTGTTTCATGACGTGCACCCGTCCCTGCTGCTCTTTCTGCACCGCCTGCGCTCCATCACCATCTACAATCAGGTAGCTCATGCATTCACACATTTTGTGCGCTTTCATGTATTCAAACACAAGATTGTTGAAACATACGCTCATGCATATTTGATTTTCTCCACTCAATAAAAGGTGTCATTAAGTCAAGTCATTAAGAATCAATTAACCCGGCGCTTCTGTCTCCATGCAGAGCGAGAAGCGTCATGTGACAATGACTCGTAAAGACCTGAGTCACAATGTGTTAGAGGTTGAGCACACAGAGGGCATCGAACGCTGGCTAGTTGTGAAAACCATACTGCAGCCCAAGAAGGTAATGCACATCTCTTTCTCTTGTTTCACATTCAGGCACATTTATCATATCTAGATTTCAGAACCAGAAGTCGACATCTCTTTCCACATTCCATCACTCCTGAGGAATGGAGTCTGTCACACTCTGCTTCTTGCCAGACTTTAGCAATGGATTTAACAAGAATCCACAACAAAAAGCTCCAGAGTTAGACACATAAGTATATGAACACCACCAAACAGAATCTAATCATGCGTTAGACTGAAACTACATTAATTTTCTCCATTTTCTCCTGTTTCCCAGAGACAGCTGCAGTTAGATTATGTAAGAACTGAAGCTGAGTGAGAGAAAATATGTTGAGACATTCTGTGCCCTAGTTCATATTTGATCTGTTTACAGCTACAGTGTAAGAGTCTTTCTGAGAGTTGCTGTGTATCTGTGTCGACACTGATTATTTCTCTCCTTAAGATCAAAGAGGACGTTGAGTCGACCGAGCTTGCTCTGGCTTTCCAGTTTGGCAGTGATGACACAGTTAGTGACATTGTATGCCAGCCTCAGAAACAGCCCGTCTTCGCCTATCTGCCTCTTCGCAGTTTTGGCTTCCGCTTCATCATCCAAGGTGAAATTGTGCTTAAGATGTTAGAGCACCATAATTATGGACATGCAAATCTGTCTGCTTTCTCACTTAAACGCTTTTCTTCTTCAGGCGACTTTGATATCCCGTCTTCTCGAGAAGATGTTGACAGAGACAGCTCATGGAACCAGTGGCTTCGATCTGAAATACCACAGCTCTTCCTCCAGGCCATGGAAGTCTTCACTGTAAGATCCACAGTGTTGCGAAAAGCAATTAAATGGAAAGAACAGATGCAGGAAATTCAGATTATTTAGATACAGCAAAAATAAAGACAAGCAAACAGTACAAAAATGCCGTTGACTACGGCATAGTGCTAATTATCACTTTCTGCAGTTGTTTCAAGTTGAAAACCCTACCGGGAATGAGAGGGATTTTACCTTATGAGCCGCTTAAATGCTCTTTATTTAAAATACCTGCGCTGAGTTTCATCAACAGTAAATCTCACAACAGCAGATCAGTGAGTATGACATGATGCTGTAGAAGTAGTGCTAGTGCTGTGGAAATGCACGTTATACAGACTTTATTAAGACGACAGGTAAACATGGAGGGAGTGTTGAGTTTGCATTATTAGCAAACAGCAAGCAGATCATAAAACAGGCAGAGGGTTTACTGAAACTATACTAACTTTTTTCTTTAATGTCATGCTTGCTCTTTGTTCCAGGGTCATTCAGAGTTCAAGGGGATGAAGGGGCTCTGCCAGTTCCTGCAGTTTATCCCCCTGTCTGACGAGATTTTGGACTTCTTCAAGCCTGTTGCCGGGCAAATTCTTCAGCTGCTCAAGGGCAAGGCCTTCCTGCCTACACTCAGCTCGGGTATTTAAGCTCAAACGAATTCAAAGTTTGAAACATTGAACTAGAAAGCAAATACATCAAAACACACTGAAACATTGAGTCCTGTATTATTTTTCCTCTTTCCATGCATTCAATGATTTGAAAACGTTGTATGTAGCAGTATGATAAGTAGATGCACTGTGTCCATGTCCATGTTTCTCTGTCAGATGGTAAGGTAGCATACAAGCTGCCGTCCCAAGTGGCCGTCTGTCAGGACGCTGTCATCCGTGATGTGATTGGAGGAGACGAGCTCGAAAGGCATCTGTCTCTGTCCTATCTCCATCCCGGGCTAAGTCCCGCCCCACCTACCTCCCTGCTGTCTCACCTGGGAGTTCGATATCTGAGGGGGTCTGATGTTACTACGGTAACCACAGCCATGGCCAAGGAGCTGATGAGAGCAGAAGGCATTCATTCAGGTGTGTGCAATGGCACTGTGTATGTGTGACACCCAAATATTTCCTTATAACTGGCCTCATTAACATTATTGTTTCTGTTTGAAATATCATGGTGGGAAACCAGACCGCTCATGTTTTATAGAAAGGTGCTAAAATTTCTCATAAAAGCAACAGTTAATCAGTTGCTCAGTGCTTTTGCTAAGCAACATTTCTTTTTTTATGCACTAAAATGCTGTACCCTCACCCTGACACACCCACTCATGGCTTTTCATATTGTAATATTTAAAGCATGTCTCAATTTCATGAAACATAATGTACAGTCTGGTCATTGACACAAAGCCTTTGTCTTTCTTATAGAGGGTGGCCTGCGTCAACTGGCCAGACTGCTGGTTTGCAACTTCCGAGCTCTGGAGCATGGCTACGGAGAGGCAGACTCCATCTTGCAGAGTCTTAGGGATCTACCCATAATCCCTCTGGCTGACGGACGTCTGGTGGCACTAAACGGGGAGGGAGTGTTCTTTCCAATGGAAGAAAACAAGACCAAGAAAAAGAAAGCTCAAGCGCAGACTGGTAATTGTATATCTTCAGTGTATTCTGAAATTATTTATTCATATATTGTTATATTTACGAGTAGTTACAGTATCTTAGATATCACACACCTCAGATGCTAGTTTGGCACACATTTCTGTTTCCATGACAATGGAAGTTGGGATCTGTGAGATCTGCTTTTATTTTCATTTTATTACAAATGTAGGTGTTGTTTGAGTGTTAAATCCTTTTGTCCCACAAATATTTACAGATATTTTCTGAGTGATTTTGAATAGTCAAAATGCTAAAACAAGTGTATTTAAGAGCCATTTGAAACCATTAATCACAATACTTAATAACCAAATCATATTTTAAATGTCACTGAATTGTTTCGTGCATTATGAACAGCATTAACGCCAACGTGTCTGTGCTGAATGTGGTTATGCATTGCTCCGGTCAAGTGGTTATATGCAAGTTTATTCTGACATAGCCTCAATACAACTTTTATTACTTATTTTTATTTATACTACGGTATTAATACTATGAAACCACGCTGGTGTCCCACTTTCCACCTCACTGGTTTACATCAGGACGTTAGCGGGGAGGAGGGGCTGCTGCCTGCCGGGGCTTTTGGTGCCGACTAGCGAGGGTAGCAATGTTTAATCGACTAGTCGACTAGTGGCGCACTAATGATAACTCACCAAAGCAAAGAGAACACTACGACATCGCTAAAAATAGGTCCAACATGCTGACCTTCACCCGAGGTAGACCATTAGTGGATAAAATGTTGTCAAATGCATACAGAATAAAAGGAAGAATAGGAAATGAGACAGTGTGCATTTCTTTGTGCAAAGAATTTATGTGCGCACATGTGCTAAATCAAGGCAGTCTGAATATAGGGCAGTACAGTTTCACAGATTTCCAGTTTCCAAAAATTTCATAAACTGATGTAGGAAAACAAAAACAGATAAATACATATCACCTTAGTGATGGTGAGAGGTGCATATGTACAGCTCTCCATCTGTGCTCGTAAGGCTCAGCAGTGAAATACTTGCAGAGTCTGAGAATGATACTTCACAAGATACATAAAAATAGCACTTTGAATTACACAGTAGCTGTTTATTGAAGATACTCTGACATTTTAACACAGGCTGTAGAACTGATTAAAACTTTCTGTTATAGAAACGCAGCCTTGTGTTATTTGTCAGAAGACTGAACCGTGGGACAGGACGTGCGTCAAGAGCTGTTTCTGTTCTTTAGGAAGTCAGCACATTCACAGACATTCAGAGAACTCTACATTCTGGGTACTGTAGGTGTATGACAGGCTTCATTTTTCTATATCAATAAAAGCAAAACACTTTTTTCAGAACACGTACACACAGAAGCCACTCATATTGTGTGTCATCACATTCAAAAACAGTAGCATGAATAACTGATTTTCAGATCCTGATGTAAACATCTCGCAACTGCAGTTCGCTGGCTTTAATAATCATGTAGTGTAAGTAGGGATGCAGTAGGTTTATCTCGCTTCAGAGCTTCACATGAGCATCAGAAAAATCATCAAGTAACTGATCAGGATAATACAGGACACAGTTATTATGTACATTATTACATTAGCTATTAAATTACTGTAATGTCAGGGTAGCTGTTCATCAAACTGTCTATATTGCTTAATCTTTTGATTGTTTTTTAAATCAACTGATTAATCCTTTGGGTTATGTCAGAATAAATGGGGAAAAGTTCATCACAATGTATAAGTATAAAACAGAAAAGCAACAGATCCTCACATTTGAATGAAAAGCTGAAATAATTATCATATGTGTTTATAAGCAGCATGATTCTAGGGATCATGACTTTTCTACTACCACCGTTTTAGTATTGGTGGCTTTTGATCCATCAGGTCAAAGTTTTGAATTGTCCACTATTTTGTTTTTTGACCAGCAAAACTATGACATCAGCATCAGCTGCACTTTGTGTTTTTGTGCTAATTAGCCAATGCTAACATGCTAACTAAGATGGTAAAGTTGTTGTTAGTAAGCCGATGTTGGCATTTAGCTTAAAGCACTGCTAGCATGTCTGTAGACATCTTGTAGCAGCAGCGATGCATCGTGGAGAACAGTTTCACCATTTCTCAGGCCTGCAATGATACACGTGGCAGTGAAGTCTCGACTCAGGCCGCTTTCTTTCAGGTCACTGAGTGTAGTTTGAGTTTCAGGGTGCAGCGCAAACCTCGCGCTCCGCTTAAAGGTGAAGTCAAGTGCACAGAGATGCATGCGATAGCTTCACAGAGACAGCTGAGTTAAACATAGTGTTCTTCTGAAATATTAAGCAGTACAGAGATCAGTGGGGAAATGCTCTTTCTGTAGAAAAATAGGTCAGTGGAAGCTTCTAACACACACACATTTAGGTGTGTGTATGTCATTATGTATAAACACACATATGCTGTACACACAATATACATTGTAGCATAATTTATATGCAGGTTAAAATTTAAAGTACATTTTTATATTCCGATTCACAAGGAATCTTGTCTCACACCCAAATCCAGGTCAAAGTGAGACTTCTTCTGCTTCTCTCTGAATGTGCGACAAAATGTTCTCTTCAAGGAACATTTTAGTAGCACAGATTCTAAAATCAAAATTCCTCCACCAACCTAAAATAAAAATATCTTTGGCAACCTTATTTATATTTATATTTGCTCAGTGGAAATAACCCACAGTTTATCCAATACAACAGCACTGCAACAAATAAATGCTGAATTTATGTGACTCTGAGTCAGAAGTGTTCATTTTTTTGGCTGCTTCTTCTAAATTTTCTTCCCACTTGCCATCTCTGTCTGCATGCAGGACCTTTGTCTGCATTGTACGAGGATGTAAACGTAGTTCACCCCTCTCTGCTGAGCTGTGTGGAACCTCTGGAGAGTCAGCAGGTACGAGAGCTGCTGAGAAGACTCGGTGTTCATGAACTGGAGCCTCAAGAGCTGCTGGAGCAGCACATTTACCCTTCAATACGGAACAACAAATGGAAGGTACATTAGCATACTGTGTATGCACTAGATCCACTGTGTTTCCATCTGTGTCAGAGTTAATGCTTTGATGATTTCATGCACATTTGAGGTGAAATTGCTTTTGATATGTTGTGTAATAATTATATTAAAGCAAGTGTTATGCTTAAAAACAATCAATTCCACCATGTTTGACTTGAATGTTTCTCCCTCATTGTCCTCCTCTTGCTCCTATCTTATCCTCCCCACTGATTCTACCACCAGTCGAAGCCTGAGGCAGTGGTGGTGAGTTACTTGGTTTTCATCAAGCAGCATTCCTCCTCCAGCCAGGAGTACTCAGACATTGCAGTACCCGTCCTCACCAGTAGGGGGCTGCTGTGCCCAGAGCTGGACAGGGTGCACTACTCTGAAGAATACGGCAACATCAACCTACCAAAGGAACTGCCTGGTAGGATTTCTCAGTAGCAACACACACACACACACACACACACACACACACACACAATACATAGTACCTGTAAAAGGTTGACGCAATTGAACATGAATCCTGCTATTGTTCAGTATCCATGTTGGCCCTAGAAAGAAAGATACAATATCCAAAACAATCACCAAGGCTTGTTTCTGACTGGCCCCAGCTGGCGCCCCCCCCTTTACTCCTGGGGGCATTTTAGGACATCAGCTGTGTGTCTGTGTGTGTGTGTGTGTGTGTGTGTGTGTGTGTGTGTGTGTGTGTGGTTTGCGGCATTATGTGAGGTTTTGCTTCTATTGTTAGGGTTAAAGAAAGCATGAAATGCCTGGGAGTATTAAACAGGGTTAGGAGAGCGTGTGTGTGTGTGTGTGTGTGTGTGAGTGTGAGTGTGAGTGTGAGTGTGAGTGTGGAGTGGACAACATGTCACTGTAAATGGATCAGAGCACTTGGCCTGTAGAGGGGATGAATTCACAAACAAATGTTCGTTTTACTACATTTCTGTTCTTGTCCTTACATTATTACATTATTGAGCAATTGTGCTCTAGCAGTAATATTATTATTATTATTATTATTATTATTATCAACTAGGGATAACCTGATAATGTTTTTGTTCTTCTGGTCACAGTTGGATGCTTTATGTTGCTCACACTACCAGCATAATACAGTTGTGCATTTTCATAGCTAAAGAATATTAAAGAAACTTAAGCATCTAAATGGAATTCAGCCATAAATCATTAATTATTTCCACCTGTGTTCAGTTCTGATATCAATGTTTAAATTGCCTTCAGGCAACATTAAGAAATGAGTCTATAGCGAAGACAAGTGTCAGTCTGACATCACTGGCGTTGTTGCTGCAGGTGGTTCTCCAAAAGTAAAACCCATTTCTGATTAATCTGATGGATTCCCATCTCAGAGTACTTTTTTTTTTTTTTTTTCTGTCTGGATTTACTGAGGAGCACAAAGTTACTGCAAGTGATTTCCCTCCTGTAGATCTTAAGCCCATCCCAACAACTACAAACCATAGCATCACATTGTCTGTGAGACTTGATTAATTATACAAATGGTTCATGTCGTTTCAAATATTGATTGATGTCAAAGGGTAATGGTTGTTCACCAGATTCATGTTTTTTTATAAACAGTATGTCTGTTGCCTCCCATCCCCCAGGCTGTGATTGGGTTTTGCTGAGTCCCCGCTACGTGCAGACAGACAGCGATGTGGCAGGATGGAGAAAGCTGTTCAGCAGACTGGGAGTCAGAGACGGTCTCATTATCCGCAAAGAGAGACGAACACTCACTGCAAAAGAACTGGTGAGGAGGACATGAACTATTACCTCAGTTATTTAGTGATCACATTCAACTCATGCCTCAAAGATGTTACTATATTAGCACAAAAAGCCCAGACCAAGGTCATGTCAGCCGTACCTGCGAGCACGGAAGATAAAGAGCTATAGATGTGTTGCATAAGTACACAATATTTACTGGTTGCATGGACACCAGAGGCAAAACAGAATCTTCCTCTGCATTGGAAACTTAATGTGACTCATCATGTTGAATAAGGTTGTGATTAAAGGATGAAGATACTAACCGTTATGAGTCACACTAAGACTAGAGAGATCAATAGCTGCTTTGAGGATGAGCGGATAAAGCGGCGACTGATGGGACGTGTCACAGATATCACACATTCCTGATGCCTGTTTTAGTCTGAGCTACAGCTACAAAGGTGTGTGTTGTTATGATACCATCACGTAATATGAGAAAGATGCTAGTTATACTATTCCTACTTTAAAAACGTTTTTAAATGTACATCACAGATTCAGATGCTTTGTAATAAACGGTGTCATTATTTCAAATGAACAAGCATCATTAGTCATTCTGTGTGACAGAGCACTACTTCTAGCTGTGGTGTTAAAAGCTGATCAGGAACAAAAAAAAAAGTCAACTCAAGATTTATTTTAAGTGTCTCAACGTGCTTTACAAAATATAATACGTATGTGATATATAATAATAATGGAAATAATGCTGAAACAAACTGTTGACTAATCTGTCATGTCTTGGAGTGGGTAAACTCTGTCTGCTGATGAAGATCATGTGATATGATCAAAAGCTCCAGAACAGCTTTTAAAGGAGCATTGCAGTGAGATTTTTTTGTCAGAGTTAGAGTAGTTGTTAGTTGCAGCCCTAAATGGAAGTACACAGTACTAAAGCAGCATTGGTAGATCATGAGAAAATGAGATCATGTAATAAGTCATTTAAGACTATTTTAATTATCATATTATTGGTAAAACAATGTACAGTATATTTAAAACCAAAAATAACAGTTTCCCTGTTGAGCTCTGGTGGAAATATAGTAACAAAAAGGACTCAAATTAGATTACAGTATAAGATTCACAATAGCTTCAGATGATAAACTTTAAAATACATTTCTGCACAGGAGGAGGACTGCAGATTGTGTCCCCATCACTAAGTGCATTATGAAGGGATCATATAATGTCCAGTATAAACAGGATGAATAATTACAGCAAGAAACACTCATTTCACCTGACTGTTGTTTTAAGACAGACCTGAACAATTGTAAAGCTGTACTTTAATGGTATGTCCTAATTCATTCACTGTATGTGTTTTGTTTAAGTCGTACTCCTCTCCATCTTTTTCCTCCAGACCTCGAGCCCCTGGTCAGTGGAAAGTGTGATGTGGCACCAGAATCCAGGGGAGGACTGTGTGCTTGATGACTACCCTTGCGAAGAGTTTCATGCCCTGGCCACAGCCCAGCTGCCTGCCCCCCTCCTCCTGGAGCAGAGAATGGCCTTGCTAAAGCTGCTGGCGACCAACTGGGATACTGGGTAACACACACCTGCATATTTATCCTCACGTTTTGTCCGCTGAATTTTGTCTCATTTGAGAAGCAGGCACATTCACTTGGTGCCATGTTTTGGAAAACATAATGGCTTGGTTAAAGAAGATAATGGCTTTAGGGTTAGTCAGGCTCAGGTAGCAATTCCCATCCCTTTTACTGTGACCATTAAGTGATTAGTGGGGTGAAGTGGTGGCATTGTTTGACAGTTGAATGTGACACATCTGCCTACTGTTTGGGTTTGACGTTGCCTGAGAGATCAGCGTGGGAACTACTGAATCTGGATTTAGTTGCTTTTAACTCTGCCTCATCTTGTAGGTTACTGTTATAGTAGAGGACAGCAGTTTAAGTAATGAGGTCATCCAAGCTCAAAAGCTCATACTGGTCAGTCAGTGCAGTATTTAGGAGTTAAAGCTTAAACTATATCCTATGCGACACTTCCTACGAATCCACTCCTTTATATCACAGTTGGATGAATAATTAAAGAACCACGCTGTCTTTTTTGCATGTTTCAGCTCATTTATCATTTATACTTCACATGACTGCCGACCATTTCCCAAAGCAGGCCATCCAGTTTTACATCAGTTCTCATTGTGCTTTCCACAGTGTCCTTGCTTTTTTTTTTCCGTTGTCTTGAATCAGAGTTTTCGACCGTGCTAGTTTAAGAATGCTGTTCTGATGAGACGCAGACTTTCAAGTGACAGATGGTGTTACTCTCCAGCAGCACTCGAATGCACCACAGTGACGGACTTTTCAAATCATTTGGCATTCTCTGCTGGTTTACTGTGCAAAGATAACATAATAATGACAAAATATTATAAATATCTGTTTTCGAGCGGCAACTATTAATCGATTAGTTGACAACTATCGTTTTGATTTCCTAATATCAACTTCTCAACTTCAACATTTTCTGCTTTCTTTAGTCTTCTATGACAGTAAACTGAATATTTGTGGGTTGTGGACTGTTGGGTGGGACAAAAACAAGACATTTGAGGACTTCATCTTGGACTTAGGAAAACTGATCGACATCTTTCACCATTTTCTGACATTTTATGTACCGAACAACTAACCGATTAATCGAGAAAATAATCAACAGATTAATCAAAGCGTTAGTTGCGACTCTAATCTGTTTCATTTACGTGATTTATTATCCATGTCGAGCGAGAATTTTATACCACGGTTTCGTGTAACATTTTTATCAGCTTCACCTGAAATGAATGATGAAATATAGGCTTATTGAGATTCAGGGAGAACGACATCATACAGCCAAAAGTACTACTGTACGGCGTCCAGCACCAAAGACAGTGACGAGCAAACATAGTCAACATTTAGCAGATAAATACTGGTTGTCTCGGGTCATTATCGCAAAAAAATAATGACCCACTCGCTGTACATTATCCTGCTTATAACACGGCTACTTGCTAAAGAAATCAATAATTTGACACAAAATATTGATTTGCAAATGATTTTATTGATTTAACAATAGACAATAGACAACAGGTCGGCTGTCTATCACAGGGCAGGCAGAAATTCAATGAATTAAAACATTTTTAAAAAAGGCTCTATAGGCACACATCACTATCGTCATCTATTGCACTCAATTTGCCATGAGATGATTTTTCATTAGAGCGTAGATAATAAAGCACGTGTGCAGTGTTCCTGACCGCTGTATGAGGAATGTAGGTCACACACTTCTGCCTCTTGTTGATCCGTCACAAGTGGCATCAAGATCACTGAGCTACAGTACCACGCCATGCATCATAATCATATGATCTCTTAAGTTATCTGATGCTCTATCAAATCTTGATCTTACCCTTTCCCATTGTTCCAGACATTGCTACTCTCAGTACCTCACAGCCCAGGTGATTGACAGTGATGGACGACCAACCAAAAGTACCAGGTCATCCTTCTACCACTTCCTGTGTCGTCTTGAATGGGTGCCAGCCTATCGCCCGCTGGAAGGAGAAAAGAGAGAGAGAAAGTACCTCTGTTCAAACTCTGTCTACCTGACCTCACCTGAGGTCACCAGCCTGCTGGGGACACATGTCTGTTATGTGGACATAGACCCCAGCGAGTTCAGTAGAGCCCTAGGTAAGAATGTGTCTTCTATTGTGTACATCTCTATTGTACATACAGTAGTTGTGGTTATTGGTTATCCTATATGTGCTGCAGGTTATTTTGAATTAATTTATCTGTTGCTGTCCTTACTGTCTTTTAGGAATGAGAGAAAGTATCTCAGTGGATGCTCTGATTAACTACCTGAAGGAGTGGTGCGTCAAACCAGAACCAGCCGATAACCCGCAGAGACAAACCGAGGATGAGTCAGAGGGGGCAGATTTCACTTCCACAGTACAGCACATTCACAACGTCTACACCTATCTGCATACAAACTGTCCCCAGAGCAGCCTGAAGGAGCTGTTCCAACACACTCCCGCCGTCTTCATAGAGTACAACAGGTACGTCGTCAGCTGTATCAGCAAACTGTTTCAGGTTAATGTCTTAATCACCTGAGGCCACAAGTCATATTTTGCCTTCCTAGGCGTGATGACGGTTGGTGTTCGGGACGCTTCTACCACCTGAAAGAAGTGTGTTGGAGTGACCCGACGTCAATGTTCCAGCGCTACAGACGGTTGACTCAAGGACCAGACAGCCCCATCCAGAACCCCAAAGTCCTGGCGCCTTTCTACAACCCGCTGGAAGGCATGAAAGACTTCTTCATCAGAGTACGCTGCTCTACTACTTTTTTCTGTCTATTTTTGTGGCTGTCAGTAATGTGTTGCGTTATTTCTTTCTGCGTATAAAATACTCTGCCCTGCCCCCTTTAGTTAACGCTGCTGCACCTGACAAACTCTCTGTTCATGCATGGCTGACTGATTTTTATTAGCTTTAGTTAGCTTTAGTTATCTAATTAAGTCAATGTTAAGGTCATGAGTTGGTGTATCAAGTCAATTTCTTTATTTATTCCACAACAGGGAAATTCACTTATTACCAGCAGTGAAAAAAAATAGAAACAATGTTTTTTTACATATTTACAAAAAGTACTAAATTAAAAATGTGCAAAACAAGAAACAAACAAGAACAAAAAAGAACACAAAACATAACATTTTGATATTAGTTAGAGCAGATAGACACAGTTTATTATATTCTTTACATATTTCTTCCTGTGTTTTTGGTTTTGGAAAGACTAAAAAACAAAGAAAACTTAAATTCTAGAATATCTTTTTTACTACAGCCCCATAGACCCCAACTCAGTAGGTGAGAAATAAGCTTCACAGGCCTGATATGACTGTCAGTCAGTCATTTATGTTCAAATATCAAGGCAACAATTTCAGGTTTTGGAAATTGGAGTAGCAGCACATTTGAAGACCAAACTAAATGATTCATATGACTCGTATACAATATCCATGTGTATGATTGTATATTTTATGTTTAGCTGCTGAATGTGGATGACAGCCCCAACATGAAGCAGTATGTGGGATTGTTGGAACTGGTATGTTCATCATCTCCCATCCCAACTGCTGAAGTGCTCCAGGATGTGTCGGTGCTCTATGCCAGACTTGGTAAGGACACTTTTGTTCCATAGAGATTCTTGCATTCAGTGACTCACACATTTCCTTACTGTTTATGTCCCATCTGTCTGCAGCTCATTATCTCTCTGCTGAACAACTGTTGTCTCCCTCGATTAGTTTCTTATTCCTGTCATCATATTCTCCCTCTGTTCCCTATCATTATATATATTATACAGTATTATAATATTATACTTCTCCCTATCTTTTACAGCTAAAAAGTGTAAAGTTCAAGTATCTGGTGACCTGGAAAATATGCCTCAGTCCAGGTTCAATTCCAGTTACTGCTCCACTTTGAAAGGTGAGTAAAGCGTACACATGCGTGTTGAAAACAAAGCCCACCCTTCATTAACTCGTCAATCAGTGTGTGTTTGAATAACTGTCGGAGTGACTTTGCTGCAAAGTATTTGCTGCAAAAGAACATCACCCACCACCTGTCAGTGTGGTGTCAGTTTGGAAAGCAGCTGGAAAGAATGTACCGCTGCTGTCTGGATTGACTTTACGCTGCCTTAAAGCAGTCAGATAGCTAACTGTACTGCCTGCAGTGCTAGCAGCAGAGGGAACCACAATGCTAATTTTATCAGGGACTGTCGGAAAAACCATGTGAAATAGTATTCATGAGATGTCTGCACCTAAGTAGGAAACTAGTAATGTACTAAGTAATGCCCTCTTCCTTAAAACAGGTGCTGTGGCCTTAAATGTCGTTAGGAATATATATTCTAATCTAAGATTTACTGCTGTGATATTACATATTGCTCATAACACTGTCAGACTCACGCTAGGTACGTTTCAAAAAGGACCAGAGAAATGGTCTTTTTTTATTCCACACATTCCTTCTTTCTTGTCAAAACTTGGTACGGTACTTACATTACCCACAATGCAACTTGACCAGAGATTCCGGTGTGTTATGCTTGTAGCAGCTAATGTAGCCTGAGCTGCTAACGGGCTGAAGAGGTCTGGTAGCTTCACTTCTTTCTGTCTCCACACCCCCAGACTTGTTTTATTTTCAAGTCAGAAGACTTTATACAACTTTTTTTTTCACATAGTGGAATTCTCCTTTAATTGATATTCTTTTTTTCCCACACATAACCTAAACATGTTTGTTTACATTTAGCTCTTATAGAGTTGTGACAAAGAAACACAGTAAACACAGACACAGTAAGACTCAGATGACTCATCTCTGCTTCGCATTCAGGTATGGTGTCTGATAAGAGGGTCTTCCCCACCAAGGATAACTGGGTGAGTCTGGCACGTAAACCCATGATTGCTGACAACAAAGAGCTGGAGAAGATCTTCAAACCTCACAAGCAGGTCTGCCTGCTCGACCTGCCACCAGCAGAGAAGAAGACTGCACACAGGAGCAAGACTGGGAACGTTGGTATGCTGCTGATACATAAATCTACATATTGTTGATGTCAATTTTAGATTATTAGTTTATTAGTTTTGATTTAATAGGAACGATGCTCAAAACTACACAAGTCTAACGGTTGTTGTATGACTGGCTGCTAGCAGAACAAGCTAACACGGTGCCTGCCTTCCGCGAGAGGGACCGATCTTCCTTTATGGAGATCTGCGGTATCCGCCAGCTGTCCCAGTGCGTCAAGACGGAGTCCCAGACTGAGAGCACGAGGCCCTGTCCATCCATGCAGGCCATGGTGCGCCTTGTGGTACCCTACATCCAGAAATTCCTCTACCACCACGATGAGCTCGGAGACGTCTATTCAAAGCTGATCGACAACAACATAGGAGAGAAAATCAAGCGACTTTACTTTGCACAGGTCAGAAGATCACTCTAGACAAGCTTGAATCCTCAAAGTGGTTTCAAATTGTGGTGAAGAAGACCCTCAGAACATAATGGAGTCTACAACATGTGTATGTTCTTATATGTAGGTGCTTATCCTTTGTTTACAGGTGGGTAAACTGTACATTCGCTACCAGCTGGATGTGTCTGACAGTGAGGATCCAGTGGTGGAGGTGGAGCCTGTGATCTGCCTGCTGAAGGACGAGAAGGAGTTTTACATCCAGAAGGATCACCTGTCAGCCAAGCTGGACATCTGCAGGTTTGTGTGTTATAAAATCCAACTGTTTCTCATTCTCGTATGTATTTTGCTATATGTGTGTCTGCCTTTCAAGTTATCTTGCAATCCCTTGTAATACAGTGTGTGTGTGTGTGTGTGTGTGTTTCAGGGAGCTGGTGAAACTGTTCTGCACAGAGAGCAGCAACAGAAAAGAGCTGATGCATTTCCTGAGTAGCCTGATAACCTCACTGAATGTAAGCGATACATGACCTCTTCAAGCATTGATCACTTATCCATATCCAGTGAAAAGGGTCTTGGCTCGCTCATGGTCTTTCACGCTGTCATTCTTTATCTTTTCTTTCACACGCGGCCACCGCCACAGAGCTGACCGTAGCTACAGCCAATAGGCTGTATCCCTGGGGGGGGGGTCACGTTTACATTACACGGCAACTTACTCTCATCCTCATGTGTGATCTGTAGAGCAGTACAGCAGAGACTCTGCAAAGCCAGAACTTAAAGGTTAACAAGGCTCAAAAATACTGATCGTTCTCTGTTGAATATCTTGCGAGGTTTTCTTAGTGTAGCAGCTGCTTTGGGACATGCAGCAGAACTGGGTTGCATTATATAACTACCGTAATATCTGGATCAGATTTAGCTGAATGTTTGATTTAACTCTATGTCTGAGTTCGCCAAAGTAAATAAAATGGAATTTTGACTATTTGATTACAAGTATTATTGATGTGACACCCATTTAATACACTGGAGGCAGGCAGATGCAGATATGAGAGGCTCAACTCTCGACTTATTACATTCGCTTATAACTGTAACTTTTAGATTATTCCAGGGAATTGATCAAACTGTTAGTGGCAGTACATGTTAATTAGGTCAGCAACATTTTAATAAGATCTGGAACGTCTGCCTGTGTTGGCGAGAGACACAGAAAGGAAAAAAAAACCTAAAAATCTACTCAGCTTTGGTCTCAATTAGTAGTTTGTGTGTGTCGATGTGGAGAGCTGTTTATGTTGTTTATTAACTCTGAACGACCTGCAGGACCCAGGAGCTCTGAAGAGGTTCCTGCACAAGGAGGACATCAGAGAGCTGCCCAGTGAGGAGGAGCAGTGGGAGGTCCCGGAGCCTCCCAGACCAGAGCTTTATCTGGAGAGAGGTACACACAACACATACACAGTCAAACATTATCTTTGTTACACAGGTTCAATACATTCAGGGGTTTTGATTCTACAGCTTCACTTGGCCTTCTATGGCCAGTAGCTTAAGCCAAGTGTATACCAATCCGCCACAGAATATAGTCCCCGGGAAATACACTATTTATATAAAAACAACAACGTCCAGCTCCTTTTCACCTTTATGACGAATTTCACATCACATTTTTTTTTCTTTAATACTGTCTGCAGCCCAGGCTTAATGTGTGAATGTACCTCAGTGTTCTAACAAGAACATGAGATGAATTGTAACAACAGAGTGCCACTTCGTCTGAGTCTGTGTGCAAGTGACATCTTACATCTGCAGTTTCTCCAGTTCCCTCTGTGACACTTGCCCCGATTTCCATTATCATTTCATAATAATCAAAGTGCTTTTCTTCTCAGTCGTGCACAAACACTCTCTCTCTACACACACACACACACACAGATAGATAACTGGTGTGTTTCTCACATATGCTAATTCTGGTTTGTTCACCATTGTGTGTGTGTGTGTGTGTGTGTGTGTGTGTGATGACTTAAAAGAGCAGCTGTTTCCAGGGATCAAAGAGTTAGAGGAGCACATCCCTCACTGCAGCAGAGAGTACACACACACACACACACACACACACATACTTGAAGGATTAATATGATCAAAAGAGTTTTTCATCATAAAATGTGTTTTTATGATATAACAGCACTGAAACAGGCTAAGATGTGACTGGTGTTTTACAGCAGTTATGTGGTAATTTCTTCTTCTTTGGTTTTAACTTGTTAATTCTGTTTTGCAGTGCCATCAAGAAGTTATTCCACCCCAGAGGAGCCGTCCCGCCCAGTACAAGAGGACGGGGAGCAGACGCTGGTTTGCTGGCCTCCACGAGCATCTATCCTGAATACAGGAGGCAATCGAACAGGTACATTGAACAGGGTGAAGGAATGACGTAGATTGAGCATGATTACACCTTCACTATGGGGTTCTACATCCTACTGTGTATGTGTGCCATCAGGCCAGGCTGATGGGGGCGTAGTGGAAGCCGTCATGAAGATGTGGCCACCTCCTGCTGCACCTAAAGACAGAGACACAGAGAAAGACGTCTCTCCCAGAGTCCCCCAGAGTCCCACCAACAGCAGCAGCAGCAGCTGCTTTGAGGTGAACCAGCCGTTCAAAAGCACCAGCAGCCGATCTCCAGACCAGCCCGACCTCCGCAGAGCCGTCAGCCATCCAGGCCAGATTAACCCTGCGGCTGCTGCTGTAACCACCAGCACCCCACGACTTCCAGGTTACACATTTATAAACTTCTGTTCCTCGCCGCCATCGATTGTGTGTACTGGTTTAAGGTTACAAGGAAAAGCCCACAAACAGATTCTGCATAAAGAATTTTTGCAAACAGGAATATTGGATTTAGCAGATTTAGCTGCATCAGTCAATATTTTTGTAGTTCCAATGGATCGAATGACTATGTGTAATGTAGAAGGGGTTTTCAGCAGAAACAGGAAGCTGCTTTCATTGAAAAAGCTCTGACCTACTCACTAAACTCTACCTGCCCTTCAAACAGCAAACAGACCAAGTTAGCAACTACATGGTGAACATAACGAAGCACTTAGCAGCTAAAAAGCCACATGCTGAACATACAGAACAGGCTAATGATAATATAGAACTGTTAGCTAATGCTTGTTACTTGTTGGTGTCTAGTAATATGAGATGAGATTCATGAATATAACACTGACAGTAATATTTGGTTAATTTTATTGTTTTTGTATCTTTGGTGTGGCAACATTTTAAAACTAACTACAGTGAAACTATAATTCATAAATTAATTTGACAAAATCTCTCAGTAAAAATAGTCTAGTTTTTTGAGTGTGTTATTCAAGATTGATTTGTGGTTTATTTAAAGCCACTATGTGTAGAATGTTTTGACATCTGCGAGTGTTTAAACAAATCTTGAAATATGCCATAATCATACAAAAACTGTACAAACGGTAGCTTTATTCACATTCCCACGTGCGCCATACATCCTGTAAAAGCAAACACTTTCCATTTGGTCCTAACAGAGCGCAGTCAACAGAGCGGGAGCACTGAGTGTGACAGAGCAGACGGTGGAGAGGAAAGCCTCGAGGCTCCTAGAGCATCTGCACAGCCTGCTGAGACAGCCAGCAACCAACCCGCTCCAAACAGCCTGTAGGCTTCTTCTCCTTCCCAAAAAAATCTGAAATATTGATGTAGAAAACTAATGTTGATTTTCGCTCTTACGCAATTACATAATCCCAAAATCCCCCCCCAACCCTTTTCCTCTGTAAACCGATCTTTTGTTTGTCTCCCCTGCAGCTCCGTCCCCGAGGCCGTGGTGCTTTCAAGCACATTTCAAGGGACTGCAGCCACTGCGGAGATTCAGCGTCCTCCTCTGAACATGGACTTCCCCCTCTGGAACAAAGTCCAGCCCCCACAGACCACGCTGGAGGACATAGAGCTCACCTGCCAGAGACCCACCACCGTCAGTACATTCAGTACGCCTGATGGTTTCACAGCAGTTGAGTGTTATCAAGCTTTTCTAAATGATGCTGTTCTTGCGTAGGTGGTGTTATCCGACGACCTGGGGGACGTGGCAGCGATCGGCGAGTGGGGAGAGCAGCTGGTCAACTCCTTCCTGTGCCACTGGAGAGACAGCAGTGACCCACAGCGACCCACACACGTCCTGTGGTGCAATCAGAGTGGAGAGAGTGGCCAGCCGTACGACTTCAAGCTCACTTTCGAACCAGAAGGAGTAGAGCACGGTGGCGCCGGAGCCCCGGGGGTGGTGTACGTGGAAGTGAAGTCCACTATAAAAAAAGAGAAGTCCTTCATCCACCTCTCGGCCAATGAGCTGCACTTTGCACTGAAAGAGAAAGAGCGCTACCACATATTCAGAGTGTACAGCGCGGGCGATGCTCAGAACGTTCGCCTGTGTCGCATTCGGAACCTGGCGCAGCATCTCCACACCAAAGATGTGGCGCTCTATCTGTTCGTATAAGTCAAGTTCCTGGAGATATTTGCACTATATCGACTCACACCACACTGACAGGACAAAACCTAATAGTGTTTTGCCTTTTTAAGTTCATCTTAATTGCACTGATTTTAGATATTTTAAATGTCTTTATGGGTACTATATACTATCTACTATATGTAGTTTTTTTTCTCACGTTCTTTTGTTCTAATAAGAAAAAATCGCACGTTTGTTTTTCATTGCAGCTGTGGTTTTCTAGTACATGTACAATTTTAAAGTTGTCTGTGGGCATATTTAATGTTTTTAACCCTTTGTATTCACCCTACCTCACCCTTACTCGAGCATTCCTTTTAAATAAAGTAATTTTTCCGTCAACTAAATGACTGTAAATGAGTGTCTATGCGAGTGCTGCACATAAGCAGCTTGTTTTTTATCATTTAAATAAGCCTACATTGGGTTCTGACAGTAATGAGAGATTCTTTCACCTCAACTTCACAGACAGATGAAGTGATTACAACTGAGGGTTAAGTTAAATCAAGTTGAAGCGGAGCTGAATGGACAGGTCCCTCACAGGCTCCCATCATTCCTGGTAATTACACTGTCACAGTGAACGGGCTATACTTTAATGCAGTGCAGTTTTAATGCAGAAACACACAACGTCTCTATGATGCCCAGTTCAGCCCTGAATCCCAGTAAACTGCAGCACCAGCCAGTCAGAAGAAAGGAGTTAAAATACTGATAGTGTAATATTTTTTATCATATTGCTTAAAAAATACTATATAAAAAATATGTAATTTCCTTTTTATTTTCTGGGACCCAGTGTTGCCCCCTCTAAAGGGACCCTGATGGTTCCCTGAACCGCACTTTGAAAGCCAAAGTGTGCGTGGTTGCTGTATGATGGTAATCCTTGCAAAAGAGGACACTTACTAATCATGTGATGAGTGTTGTTGGTGGAGAGATCAGAAACAGCCTCTGGGGACAGTACCTCCCTATTTTCATCCTGTGATGCAACATCTCTGTAACCACAGGGCTGTTTTCTACAAAGGATCAGTCATGGGTGATATAGGTATTGAACAAATAGCAGCATGTATCTGATTGGCTGACAGGAGAGGTCATTGAATGATAAAGATGTATGGATAATTCTATTAGAGAACCATGTATTTAGATGCAAAGTAAGATCTTACAATGTATTTGAGATAAATCGTAAAATGTATGAGCGTAAACATAATGTAAAATTAACCCGTACATAGTTTCTGTTGTTTGTACATTTAAAGCAATACTGACAAAATTCATGACAGATTCATATATTTTTTTGTAGTTGCTAGATGTGCGTAGAGCTGAGAGGAAGTACAGAGCTTCTGGGTTTATCAGTTTATCATCAGGATCGACCCCTTGCCTTGTCATGTAATCTATTGTCAATATATTGATCAATATCAAATATTGACCATAGCTACTTTAAAGTGAATCTGTGTTTTGTAGTTGTTGAGAGCTATGGTGTTATTAAGAATCATACAAAAATGATGTTCTTAAACAATCACACGAACTTTATCACTAGATATCACTGAATGTCTTTACTTCGATAGCATCCGTAAGAGTTTAAAATTTCCGACTGTCCCCGAAGGCAGCATAGTCTGTACGGAGACAGCGAGCAGCGGCGGCTCCCGGCGGAGCAGAGCTGCGATTGGCCAGAGCAGAGAGGAGAGGGAGGGCTTTCTCTCTCTCCCCCCCATCCTCGCCTGGCTACTGGAGCTCCTCTCCTCTCCTCTCCTGCTTCCCTTCTCCTCCCATCCTAGAGGACAGAGCGATGCGGAGACAATAGGACGCAGAGCCGGAGGAGGCTGCAGGATGCTCGGCGCTTCATTCACAGACACACGGCTACTCGGAGAGGACACCGAGATCTGGCGTTTCTCCCGGCTCACCTGGCCTTAGTATGCCATCCTATCATCCCGTGTGTTTACCAGCTGCCTGGGCTCACAGGGCGGACTCCACAGCCCTCATATGGCAACCAACTGAAAGGTGAGTAAAGGGATAAACCCGGTGTGATGGGTCCGCACTTCATTGTACAGCAGTTACTGGAATATCTGGGATGAATGTTTGCTTGTATTCAATGCATGATCGATTAGGCCCATTTTTGCAGCAGCAGCACACACACACACTGGAAACAATGCTGGGATTGCTCCTTGATTTAATGGTGTGTGTGTGTGTGTGTGTGTGTGTGTGTGTGTGTTGTCCCATTTATCTCCAGCAAACAACAACACCACTTTGGATTGCTTACAATATTCAGCTCCGGTGGAATTTGTGTTATTGATCACAACTCAACCTCTGACATATCCCTCTCTCACCACCACCACCATCATTGCCACCATCACCACCACCATGTCACCTGTATTTAGGGGGCAGTCAGGTATCTAACGTGTGTGTGTGTGTGTGTGTGTGTGTTTCCTTCTCTGAGCTCTGTTACAGTAAGTGACAGTGATTTTCTTCAGAGTCAGTGCAGTCTGAGGACACACTGCAGGTGGGATCCAACATGACGTATAGCATATAATGTTTACATTCTGGCCCTCTGGGTTCACACGCTGGTTTCCACAAAGTACGAACATTTGTGTGCCTCTTTGTGCAACTGTTAGACTGTTGCTATCTAGAAAAACTGACTTACTTCTGCAAAAGCAATAAATTGAATTATTCTTTTAGAGTAATCCTCTATTTTCTATGTATTTAGAGGCACTATGAGAGGCTGTGTGTGTGTGTGTTTGTGTGTGTGTGTGTGTGCGTGTGTGTGTTTGTGTCAAGCCCATAGGCACAGACTCAGGCACAGATTCAGCTGATCAAAGTGGGTTTAAGCTACTTCATGGCACGTAAATGCCGACACATGCAAGACACACTCCTGCATGATGAGTCACTGATCACAATATATTGTAGGTCAGTGCTGAACAATCTGCCCCCAGTGCCAGCGGTCGTTCTGTTTGGTATCATCATCATACCAAAATACAGCTTTGATAGGAAACTGTCATGATGCTTGAGCAGCCTCCAACATACATACATACATACATACATACATACATACATACATACATACGTACATACTGCTGTAAATGAAAGAATATATCTTAGAGTCGTCTATCTATAGCAATTGTATGGAAAATAACAGATACAACAGCCCCTTCGTCAAAGGCTGTTCAACATTTGTGGAAATGTTTATTTGCCTTCTTACTGTGAAATTAAGATTGATGTCTGTACGTGAAGTAGCCTACGGAGCTGGTAGCAGGTTAGCTTAGCATAAAGGCTGGAAACAGCTTGGCTCTTTCTAATGTTTGAAAACACACCAGCACCTCTAACATACTACGAATATCCTGTCCATGTAATTCATACACAAACCTAATGTTAAAATGACTATATGTGGTTTTATGGGGAGTTACCAGACGCATTGTCTCTAATGGTGGTAAAACAGGGGTATTGTTAGCAGGACGTCGGCTAACTGTTTCCCCCTGCTTCCGTTCTCTATGCTGAACTAAGATAAAATAAGCTAAGCTAAGTTAAGCTAACTGTCTGCTGAGTTTTGTCGATCTTTTCATCTAACTATTTCCAAAAAACTATTCCTTTAGGTACCTCTTCTTACTCAGGTGAAAATGAATAGTTTGTAAAGTGAATATCTGTTGTTACTACCGTATTTTCCGGACTATATAGCGCACCTAAATATAAGGCGCACCCACTAAAATTTGAATGAAATATATATTTTGTCACATATAAACCGCACCGGACTATAAGTCGCCGATATATACATACCCCGATACATAAGTGTTTATTCATATACTGAACTGATTGTTTACATAGTTTAACAGTGCCGCAATAAAAGCATCAAACGCGGCAATAAAAGTGCTGATAAACATATACACATATATAAACATATATTATATACACATAGCTTAAAGCGTTTCCAGCGATTTAACACTGCACTTCTATACGGTCGGCGAACTGAAGACTGTTAGCCACACTGCTAACTGCTAGCTAGTCACACCACCTAAATAGCCTAAATTAGCTACATAGTTGGGAAAATTTCACTAATATGTAAAAATGACACAAAAGCTCTTTTTGAATTCGCAAGATTTAATCTAATATTGTTAATATTGGATTTTATTTAGATGTAATTATTGATATCTATAGATAGCCTACTGATAGATGGCTGAATGTCTCTTTGTTGTTGTTTTTACTTGGTAGCTTGTAGTTATGGATGAAATTATATGATGTGAATTAATATAGTATGGGTCAAGCTAAAACAGACTCTTGGTCCTACATTTCTCATATTGCGACTGGATATAATCTTTTTTTTTTTCCCTCCTTGCCTGGTAAACACCTCAAAATCTAACCACCACCCCCCAACACTGGCTTTCTGTTACAGCCCAAGATGAAATGTCTTCGGGGTTATTATTTCAGGCTTGACGAAGCTCCCCCACAGCCAGAGAAGACATTAAAACTGCTGTTTTCATGTTTAAAATCGCTACAGTAAGTCAGGTCAGAGTTTAAAGGTCAGCTACAGAATGAATAATTATATCAGTGACCTTTAAACTAAGCTGTAGACATGGTCAAGAAGCAGCTACACTGGGGGTTTGAGTTGTTATGTTGCTGTTTACTGTTGGTTCAGCGATATTGGCTAACACACGTTATTCTTTATCTTTCCACACACACACAAACACACACTCGTACACTCCCTGGTACTTTGCTACTCAACGTTCCTTGTCATTGTGTGCTGTGCTCCCTCTCTTTCCTATCTCATTATTTTCTCTCCTATACACCACACTCCCTGTCAATGCATGGCCACACTAACACACACTGCTGGACTCCGATTGTGTGTGTGTGTGTGTGTGTGTGTGTGTGTGTGTGTGTGTGTGTGTGTGTGTGTGTGTGTGTGTGTGTGTGTGTGTGTGTGCGCGCAAAGCAGGCGGTCACCTCTGATCATGCCAGGTCTGTGAAAACAGAAGGCAAATCCTACGTGGGCAGAAAATATAATGCGTCTCACACTGGAAACGTGAATGTGTGTAGCACATGTATCGGGGAAACTTAAAGGTCACTGAAATGGAACAAAATAAGGCTTTGAGAGGCTCCAGCCGAAGATGGCGTTGCTCTAAATGTTGGAGGATGGGAGCTGGGTGGGGGGTGATCACCGCCTTGGCTCGCTGAATCTGCTCGGCTGGTCCGCTCTGGTCGCATAAAGCAGTCTGGGACGTAGTCTGGTCGGGTTTAACCTGGTGGCACAGTGTCAGGATTCACGGCTCATTGTGTGTTTGCTTTCAGGACGTTGCGTCTTAAAGCCTGTGGGAGTGTACAGGTGCAGTCCTGAGGAGGAAAGGAAGATCGTTACGCAGAGGCGCAGACAAACAAGTAATTACAGCATTCATTTAGAGAGCGTATGATAAGTAGGGTTACAAATTATTTCCATCATTGATTAGTCTGTGTTATTTATGTCTAAAAAAACATGTAATAAATGTCTTATTTTGTCCAAACCAACAGTCCATAATCCAAACATCCAATTTACAATTCTATAACATTTTACCTTTTTACATAGAGCGAATCAGAGACGTATTGAGAGAACTGCATATGATGTTCCTGTAACATGGAAGAGAAATATGTCACATTTCAAATTCTGACGATACACACTCGGGTGGTTTGTGACGCTCAGACTCATTCACTGTTTTACAGCTGTTCCATTTGCAATTAATGTGTGTGAGGAAAGCCTTATTTGGGTCAGTGAGCATCATTTGACCTGCACCACCTGTTCCTGGGGGCTTGAAGAGGACATATTATGCACATTTGCAGGTCTATATTTATATTCTGTTGGAGATACTTTTGCATGATTTACAGTTAAAAACTCCTCATTTGTTTATATATATATATATATATATACTGGCTCTGTGCGGCCCCTCGGTTCCCCCCTCATAATGAGCCAGCTCTGTTCTGATTGGTCGGCTGCCAGGAGCCGTTCCAGCTGCTCCAGAGGCTCCATAATCGAACAGCAGGAGTTCTTCACGTAGGACTTCACGTCTTTTTCTTGTTCTTCTGGAATCCCATACGAACAATGAGAGCGGACAATGATTACACAAAAGACGCATTTAATCATATCACATTTTTCTATTTAGTTACATTAAAACAACAGACATTTATATCTTAATTGTAATTTATATCATCATATCAGTTTTCATCTTTTTTTTTTCATTTGTTGCAAAAATTTGGTTATTAATTAATTAATGCACAATTAAGAAGAGAATATGTAAATATAAATATATATACAAAAATACAAATATAATATTTGAGGATATTGTGTGCATTGCATTTTTTCAGTCCAATCAGATTTCAGCGTTGCTGTTGACTCATTAGCTCTGCAGTTGTTTCTACCAAGGATGTCAAATGTAACTAATTGTGCATTGAGTGCCGAGGTTTATGTGACGCAGAATGCACACACACACACACACACACACACACACACAGTGAGATAGCAGACCTCCTCTCCACATGGAGAGTCAACATTTGTCCTGACCTGATGACTCATTCAGCTATGAGTCTAATGCTGCTTCTATATAAATACAGATGCAGCTCTCTTTATGGTAGACACGAACACACACACACACACACACACACAGGCAGACACACAAATGGATATCTATCAGACCAACACCAGCAGCCGAGGGCAGAGAGTATTTGATAAATGAGGTTCAAGGTAAGGAGAGAGGGTAAGTGACGTCTGCTCCAGACACACAAACACACACACACACACACACACACACACACACGGTCATCAAAGCTGCCAGGTAATAATGTAGATTCTTATTAATCTCCTAAACATTGTGATTGTAGTTTGTATGCGTCGCCACTCTAGTTGACATGTTTCTATAAGCTGTAAAGTGCAGTTGAATCATTCAGTCAAAGCATCAGGTCTAAATATCAGAGCTGTAGCTGGCGTCATATTCACATTCATGACTGTGAAAAAATGAAAACATTCAAATATAAATCTGCAGACAAAGTGTTGTACAACTCTGAATTTACCAAATCGAATGTGATTAGACCAGACGAGTCAGTCTAAACCCATGTCCACATGCTGGTACCTGAATACTTTTATATCAACAATTATGTATAATGAATAAGGTGTTGCATGTAGTAATGAACATCATCCTATTCTGCGGTTGTCTAGCAACCATTTTGGTGTCTTTTAGCTGATTGTTTCTCCGGCCATGGCGGGCAGCTGTACGCAACACCACAGCAGACAGACAAGTTAAAAAAACTAGCTACGGTGGAGACCAAAACAGAGATAAAAGCACAGTGACTATTGGACAGAAACACAACTATAAATGAATGCTCGTGTTGTTCCATGTCTGCTGGATGTGTAAAAACTAAAGTATTTGTCACGTCAAGTTATATTATTATACAGTATGGCGATGTGCTGAATATGTAGCAAAAACTAAATTAAAAAGTCAAAAATGCACCATGCAGCACCTTTAAGTAACTAAATGTGATTATTATGACACATGAAGCCAAACAAAGGATGACAGGATGATTATTTTAACCGTGTCCCTCTGCAACACACACACACACACACACACACACACACGTATCCTGCAGTGCTACAGTAAGCACTTTTGATACCGGACAGAAACAAATGACCGTCTCTGTTTACAACTCCCTGCCTTCTCTCCAGCATATGTGTATTTATCGCGTGCCTGAGAGCTTTTTCTCTAAGTGTGTGTGTGTGTGTGTGAGGGAGAGAGAGAGAGAAAGAGAACTTCTTCCTCTCTGCACTGCCATTCATCACCCAAACTGACTCATACCTCCTCACCTGCTGGTGTCAACTATTGTGCGTCTTACACAAAAAAGATTACACTCCTACTGTGGAACACAGAGGCCTGTGGAGGGGGATGACAAGGTACTTACACTTGGGTGTGTGTGTGTGTGTACCTGTGTGTCACATAGTATTTGACTTACCATGCTCAGTCCGTATCGGAATGTTATTTTCTGCATCCTGAAACTAACAGGATTTGGGGTAGAATCTCGGATAAATGTAATTTGTGTATAGACTGACAGGGATAATAAAGCAGGTGCTGTAAATATGACAGCAGACCAAGTGTGGCGCGTCTGCTCAGAGATGGAGAGAAGCCGCTTTCCAGCACTTCAGGTTATGTAATAACTCTGTGTGTGTGTGTGTGTGTACGTGCAAGCTCCCATATTTCTTCGACATGTGCATGGATCTATAGGGTGAGGGAAGGGACTTGGCAAGTATGGCTGCCTGGGAAGGGAAAAAAAAGAGAAAGCAATCACTAAGAATAATCACACTGCAGCAGGGAATGGATTGGCTAGAAAGGACTGTTATTGCTGTATGTGTGTGTGTGTGTGTGTGTGTGTATGTGTGTGTGAGCGCTTGCATGCTTGTGTGTGACTCAGCTCACAGCTCAGCTCTGGCATCCCCCTTGGCGATTAGCATTTAGAATTACTTAAACCTTCGCTGCGGATAATGAGTATTTTCAGCGACTTTCACTGCAGATCAGAGCACCGACGGCTTGTTGTACATAGTCATGAAAACCAAACGAATATAAGAATATATATATTTTCCATGTGTCTGGTCAGCCTATACGCATCTGCAGTTGACTTCTTTTAACTACAAACGAAAAGGGAACACTTATGTATAAATATAATATGTGTCAAAAGCATTAAAAAAAACACTTCAGTAAGCGCACTTTAGCTGTTGGCAGTTGCCCCACTGTCCTCTACAGAAGAAACCATTTGTTGTGCTGTCATATCACAGTAGACTAAGAATTAACAGGCTTGCTAGCAGCTCTGTGAGGCTGTACTCAATGCATTCTCACCTGCTCACAATGACAACGCTAACATACCCATGTTCAGCAGGTATAATGTTTACTCATGTTCACCATCATAGTTTAGCTTGTCAGCATACTAACACAAAGTACTGCTGAGACTGATGGGAATGTCATTCATTTTGCAAGTATTTGGTCATAAACCAAAGTATTGAATACATTTGATTCACCTTCAGGGGAACATGAATGCACAAACCAAATTTCATTGAAATCCATCCGATAGTTGTCGAGACAATTTCATTTGAAACCACAAATGTTAGAGGAGTAGTCAGTAGGATTCATCCTCTGGACACCATGAATGTCTGAACCACATTTCAGTGGCCATCTATTCAGAAGTCGATGAGATATTTCAGTCTGCACCGGCATTCTCATCCCTACAGCCGCTAGCTAAAAAATAAACTGCTCTCTGGTGGACAAACCACGTAATGCTGACAGTTTCTTATCTCTGGTATTTCTTTACTGCAAGTATTTATTACGTAATAAATATATAATATAGTATAATAGTATCAGCTCTGATACTATTATACTATAAAGCAGTTAAATGTTTTGTGTCCTCTCTCTTGTCTCTGTGTAGTGACACCAGCTGTTAGCTGCTGTTGCTCTTGTCCTGCCCGAGTAAACGTCCCCCAGTTCATCACTCCAGTCCGTCCCCTGAAACAGTCGCCGGCATGAGTTCCTCTCCGCTGGTCTCGCGAGCCAACATGGACATCCTGGATGAGTTGCAGTTGATCGCAGCCCAGAACCTGGAGAGGCTGGAGGTCAACAAGTACTACGAGGTGATCAGGGAGCTCGGCAAGGGCACCTACGGAAAGGTGGACCTGGTCATCCACAAGATCAGAGGTGAGCGGCCACATAACTATACAGTCGCACTGCATGATGCTGTAAAAAAGAACACCTAATCATTCAAAAATGTTCTGTTTCCACCCCAAAAGGTACAAAAATGGCACTGAAGTTTCTAAAGAAGAAGACAACCAAGCTGAAGTCGTTTCTGCGGGAGTACAGCATTTCGCTCTACCTGTCTCCCTGCCCTTTCATCATCAACATGTTCGGCATCGCCTTCGAGACAGACGAATACTACGTGTTTGCACAGGAATACGCTTTGGCAGGAGACCTCTTTGATATCATTCCTCCACAGGTACATCTCATCCATTGTTCTGATATTGTTCAAACCTTCAAGTCATTATTCACTTCCTGTAAGGAACTGAACTGGGTCATGGATTGGTACAAAAATATCCAATCGCAACCGGTTCTGAAGGAACCAGGTAGCAATCATAGTATGAAACAGACCCTGAACCTATTACCCAGTGATACATGTTTTATGTGTGTATGTACTGTTCCACCCTCTGCCTCTGTCCCCCAGGTTGGTCTTCCTGAGGCAGTGGCAAAGCGCTGTGTGCACCAAGTAACCTTCGCTCTGGACTACCTGCACTGTAAGAAGCTGGTCCACAGGGACATCAAGCCTGAAAACATTCTCATTTTTGACCGAGAGTGCCGCAAAGTCAAGTTGTCCGACTTCGGCATGACCCGCCGTGCTGGCTCACCTGTGAAACGAGTGAGTAACATTTGTGTCTGTGGCTTCTCGTTTTTTTTTTCATCCATGGTGTTAACCGGTTGAGTTTTTCCTCCAGGTGAGTGGCACCATCCCCTACACGGCCCCTGAGCTCTGCGACGTGTCGCGCCACGAGGGTTTCTGCGTAGACTACAGCACTGACGTCTGGGCCTTCGGCGTGCTGCTCTTCTGCATGCTCACAGGTAACTTCCCCTGGGAGAAGGCGCTGCCCTCCGACTCCTTCTACCAGGAGTTCATCCGCTGGCAGAAGAGGAGGACGAACACGGTGCCGTCCCAGTGGAGGCGCTTTACCGAGCAGGCCCTCCGCATGTTCCGCCGGCTGCTCTCGGTGGAACAAGCCCGCCGCTGCTCTGTCAAAGAGGTATTTGGTTACTTCAGCCACTCCTGGATGCTGGACGGGGAGAACAACAACAATAACGGTAACTTAGGAGGTGGAAGTGCTGGAGAGAGGGTTGGCGGGGGAGGAGGAGGAGGAGGAGGAGGGGGAGGCGGTGGTGTGCGAGGAGAGGTGGACGGCACTATTTCATCATCTTCATCCGGAGAGGAGGACGAGGAGCTCCTGGTGGAAAGGATGAAGCAGCAGACTCTGTCCCCTCTCTCCCCGCTGTCGCCACTTTCTCCCATGTCTCCAGTGGCGGTGGAGAGGGGGAGTGGCGGTGGGGCCAAAGGTGGAATGATGGAACCAGGCGGGGGCCACCATTTCGTATCCGTCTCCACCAACAGCTCAGTGTCATCCACCAACAGTTACGAACGAATGCCGAGAGAGAACAGTTCGCCGGGTGGCCGCATGCTGGTGGCTACGCCCATAGAGATCTGTGTGTGAGCAAACATTTGTACGTTAACGCTGTCACAGACTCAACAGTACACTCTTTTATACCTCTCATCCAACCACGTAGATGTGCATGCATGGAAAAAGAAACAAACGATGAGTACTAACGTAACAAAGTATCCTGTCCTAAACATGTTGGAAAAGAAAGAGCACACAAACGGAAGACTGTTGTAGAGTGCATACATTCCTCGTGAGGTAGGGGTTTTTTTGGTCAAATTTGCTCAAAAGAACCCAGAAGAATTCCCGTTTACACGTTGATTTCAGTGATGTGCAAATGCAGTGTAGGGAAAATCAGAGGAAAAATACAGAGCTGCTTCCATTAGAGATTCTGTCACAAAAACCATTGGAAAAGAAGACCAAAATGTATTTCTTAAAGCAATACTTCCAGCAAAAAAAAAGAAACGAGACAGAGTGGCAGAACGCTGTGTGATCCGGTGTCATTTTTGACGAAGCCGAGGGACAAAGAAAAGTTCTACCGATTTGTATTTTTGAAGACGACCTCAACAAAGAGTTCAAAGACGTTGATGTTAAAAGGTAAAAACGAGCGAGCAGTGGTTTTTAAATGTCTCATGCGTAAGAAAAATGTGAATGTGCGAGTGTGTTTGCGTGTATCCTTGTGTGTTCAGTATGTAAGAATCCAAGAGAAGTGCATTTATTTTGCTTTGAGAATTTATTAATTTGAGAATCTAAAAAGACACTATTTTTTCTATTTATGTTTTTTTTTTTTTTTTGGTAAAATAGCTTTCTTTGTTTTCTGTTTTACTTGGTTGCCCGGTTGTACATATCGGTATCAATATATGTACATTATGTATTCATTTAGATCAGTGGGAACATTTTCCCGCTATTGGCTGTGAACCAATATGTCCCTGAGAGAAGGCTTATGATGTCTCTGTTATTCTTGTCAAACATATCTACTTCACTGCTGAAAGACTATTTTCTACTCACTCTTTAAATTCTGTCTTTAAGCTCCTGTTTTCTTTGAAACTTTAAGCTAAACATATTGTGTGAAAAGAAAAATGAAAAATGATCATTTACCATTTTCAATTCAATCTAAGAAAAAAAAACAAAAAACAACAAATCCCTGAATATGTAAAAGAGTCACCTTTTACAAAATGCATGACGAGTAGCTCAAACATACCTTTATGAAAATTTCAACTGGCTTTACAAAAAAAAAATATGAAAAAAAAAAGCTAAAAAGAAAATGTTGTGATGTGGAATTTTATTGCCGTAGCACAATTTCTTGCATTATGTCCCGGAGTGAATATTGCTGTTATGATCTCTTGAGACATCCTAGGGCTACAAATCGGAAAACAATAATTAGTTTCTATTCAGTGTGTTGTATTTGTATTGCTATTAATGTTGTGTACTCATCTCACCACTTTCAGGAACAGAAAAAAAAAAAAAAAGCAAAGCATGAAAGACAGAGAGAACGGTTTGAATTTAAATCAAAGTTAAGGAATCAAACGACGGAGAGACTTTTCCTTCTAAATTGCCACTTTTAGTGAAGTAGAGTGGTGTAGATGTCTTGTTTTATCAACTTAAAAAAAATAACAGCAAAAAAAAAAGTAATCCATTTCCTTTTTTTGAGCTGTCATAAATATTACCTAAATAATTTGAAGAAAAAAAAGCAACGAGCGCTGGATCATGCATAGGAATGAGCTTTTTGTGTGTGTGTTGCTTTCCAGACATAAATCTGCATGAACTTGTATGTGCTAAAGCTCTGTTATGAAAACCTGCTCAGTGTTTCTCCTGTCACAAGCTGTAGTACTCCGTAGATGTAGTGTAGCTGCAGACAACACGTTTCTTTATCTTGTTGCTTGGATCTGCCTGGTTGAGGATCAGCTTTAAACTCAGTTCAGCCCTTTACATCAACCCGTTTGGATCGTGGTTCGTCGAAGCTGCTCCCGGATCAGCGGGCGAGTATGCCAATTACTACATCTTGTGACAATCTCTGACCTCATCGGCAGCCTTCTGACTCAGAACAAAGGACAGTGGTGATTTACAGACACTGTAGCTGTGCTGTTTCCTTCAGCTTTCATCATCAGCCAGCTGCGAGCAGCACTGGCTCTGCTGCGTTTACTGTGCTCCGGTACATCACATTCAACCAGGGTGATGTTTCACATGACTGGGTGAAGAAGAGAGTACACAAGCATGTACATCACCTTATCGTGTCCCTCTCAGCACCCTCCTACTTCCCACAATAATCTACAATGCACCAAAAGTCAATCCTAACGAGCCAATACATCTCATGATTTAATTCAAGTGATAACATATTGCACATCTGGCAGACATCTGGTAGACACGACAACGGCCGCTAGTAGTGTCACTTTAAAAAAAGACAAAAATGTCAAAGTTGAGCTAACATGAAATGTGTTCCAACGTAGCTTAAAAGTGCAAAATTAAGCTAACGGTTGCATTTTAAAAAGGGAAGCTAGGAGGCTAACCTTTAGCAACCAATTTTTCCATCTGCAATATTTTTAAATTTAAAATCCTTCAACACGTTCCACACTTAAGACACAGTGAATTTTGAATTAAGTCAGGTTGAATGGTTACTTTTTTCCCAAAGCTCAAGCCGGAGTTTGAATTTGTAGTAGTGTTAGCGCTAATGCTCACCGTAGCTGCCCAGGAGGAGAATCACAGTCTGTGTCACTGTTCTGCTCATAACTAAGCTAGCTAGCTAACATTTCCATTAGGAAATTTAGGTTCATTGGTTTGTGTATAACAGCCCATTGAGTAAATTCAATGATGATAGTCACCTGTATGAAAACAGTTTGGCTCTGTTATAATAAAACCCTCCATTCCTCTGCAATGCAGGTTCACTCCTTAGAGATTCCTAAAAACACTATCAGCAGTATGTTAAAACAAGGCAGAAAAGTTTAGATTAATGTTTTTAAAAAGATACTTTTATTTTAGTGGAGAATTTTTCATGGTGATGGAGGAATACAATTGGAGGAGGAGAGATTAAATGACATGTTACGATTGACACTTTTGGTGTAGTTTTCAGGATGAACCGCGTCACCAACACTCTCCTTACGTTCTGGTCCAGTATCTGCTGCCGCTGAGCTGGGAGGAAGGATGAGTCACACCAAACCGGAGATGAAAGGATACATGCTTTCTCCTTCAGGCCGCCTTTCTTTCTCTTCCTCCCAACGCCTGAGTCAGTCACTGCTGCCTCCTCAGCTCATCCATAACGTGACGTGTCGTAATAGAGTACCAGTGTCTCTCTGTCCGGTGACATGTTTCAAAGCATCATGGTTTTAGTGGGGTTTTAGTGAGTAGATGACCACAGCACTAGAACTCATATCCGGTTCTTGTCTTTGCAATACAACTGTCTTCCTGTAAGCTGAGTTTTAGTCAATAAAATGAGAATTCTTGTTGGAATCAATTTTTCTCTGTCCTCTGTATGTTCAAATTTCCATTTTTAGAATTAGTCATTTAATTTGTTGTCTTTATTTCTTAGTGGCATTTTTAATTGGTGTTGTCACCAAGCCCCGCCCTGTCATTCCTCAGCTAATCAAATGCCACCTCCCTGGTTTAGCAATCTATAAAGCTCTATATGTTTTTTTGTTGGAGAAGCTATAAACACTGACTCATTGTCACCTCATGGAGTTGATATGATGAATGTGTTAAATTGTTTGTGCCGTGTTAAATCCAACCATCACTCTCCTTTACCTCTTTTTGACTACTGAGAGATATTTGGCTTTTAAGCTGCTAAATGCTCTACTTTATTCACCAGGTAATCACTTAGTGAGCAGTTAGCTTTTACTTAAAACCACCTGCTGCTACTGGAAACACGGTTGATGAGATTAAACCAATAACCATAAAGCTATGAATAATCAACCAAAACAATCTGAAAGAAGCTAAAATGCTCTTTGGAATTGCAGTTAGATTTGGCCAGGAAAAGTAGATGTGTACATAAAATTAATAACTAAGTTTCAGTTGTTTCAATATATCTTTAAAAATAACTACAATAAACGCTTCCAAATTACAACCTTTTCTGCTAGTACAGAACACAATTATCAGCCAGAAAACCACAAGTTGAACAAAATATTTATTTTTGACAATTACATGACCTCTGATGCTCCAAGAGGTGGGCAAGATGGTACAAAAAGTTGCCACGAAAGAAAGACGATGAAAAAAAAAAAAAAAGTGACACGAGTTGGCAGCCCTAGTCCCACGTTAACCCTAGAAACACCACAGCACGGACAGACACACATGGACGAGACGTGTTGGAATGTTATGGGCTGTGTGTATCAGGACTTTTACATCTGAGAAGATAACCACATCCTGCTACATGAATCATTGCTCCAGTCAATGTGGGGAGAATGAGCCCAAATAAACATTAAAAAACAAACAAACAATAAAATTCAAATCATTAGAATATCTGAGATTCAGCCCTGAGATTGACACACGGACAAAATATTAGAAAAATCCAAACACTTTGTAAGAACAAAACATATTCCAAAAACTGTATTTGGTACAATGCAAACAACTGCTTTTAAACAAACAAAAAAAAAAAGTAATAAAAATGTGTTTTGCTGCTTGTAAAGAAACACCAAGAGATTCAATTTCACTGCAACAAAGTATAAAATACATCAAATGAAAGATGGCACAACTGAGAGAGATGTGGTGTTTCAGGATAAAAAAAATAATATATATATATTTGAGTGCGTGTTGTGTCTTGCTGCTGGAGAGACACTTTGCAGCCTTCAGCTCCATCTGTGTGGATTAAATGGAGATCGAGATCACACACACACACACACACAGAGAGAGAGGTGTCTCGGACAGCACGATGCTGCCCCTATTGGTGCTATGTGAAAGTACACGGAGACGTCACCAACACTGATCACAGACTGTTCTCTAAAACAAACAGGCAGGCTGAAAAGCCAAAGCCGTGACCTCCACACCTGATTCAACAGGCAGTAATACGCCGGGAACCCGACTCAGTCCCAGAGAGTCAGTGTGTACCTGTGTGGGAGGAGGGTTCAGGCTTCTGGTATTTATAACAACAAAGTCTGCAGCAGAAAAGTGCATGCAAGCTGCCTTCAGTCACCGGGATGTCCAAAGGAAGGTGATGTACATCCACTGATTTGTCGTTGCACCGCAAGCTAGCAAGAGTAGGAAAAACTGCGTGGAACTCTTGTACATCAGATAAGGCTTTTTCAGAGAGGTTCTGGAGGAAATGCACCGTTTAGGCCCAAGTTAAAAATTTTTAAAAATAAAATACATCAGAACAGGAATCTTAATACTAGAACGGCCATTACTATCAAACTTAAAATGGATGTAAGCCAGATTTCCCATGATAGCTACATCTACAAACATCTGTCCGTCAGTCAAAAGTCATTCTGCAGCCGAATAGTCCTGTGGTTTAAAAAAAAAAAAAAAGTCATTTTTGTTGAGGTTCGCTCAACATCAGCACAGCAAGCTGATGTAAATATTGTCCCGAAAAAGAAAGTGAACAGAAAGAAGATATTGCAGCTCCGAGTAAACAACAGAGGGCTTGTGTGTTAAAAAGAAACTACGCCTGCTTTAATTAATTTCCCCCCAAACAGGGCTGACAATCGATTTCTTTCAAATTCCATTATGATACCAACTTATTACGGGACGAGCAGATGAACACAAACGCAGGCGCATCTAAACTCTGCCAGCCTGACGCGGGAAGCCAAAGTGCTTTAAGCCAGTGTGGTTGTTTTTACCTGCGAATCTCAAAGAACCACATGAGAGCCAGAAGCCAACATTATGACAGTAAAGGGGAAGGGGCCGGGGGGGCCGGGGAGTCAACTGAAGACGGTAATACTGCAGCCGGAGCAGAGGACCAGACGCGTTCAGTGCCACTCCAAAGTGCTTCCTGCAAAAACCCCTTCGCACGGGGAGAATACATTCAAACACACACTGTTCAGTTCCCTCAATAACATCAACTGGGCCCAACGTTTAGTGCAAGTTTCAACCGAGTGAATTTTAAACTTGCATTTAGCGAAACAAAAACATGATGGCATGATCCAAACAGCTGTTGTGTTGAATACAGACCCTGGTGTGTTGACAGCGTCCAGTAACGTTCATGACTCTGGTACCTTGTTCTGTGAGGGTCATTTCTCGACCGTCCAGCCTCTTTTTCTGTCCTTATCTTAATAAAACCAGCATCTACTTGACTGGCTTAATATTTCAACAATTAACTGCTTCACCAATAACTTAAAAAAAAACAAAAAAAACAACAACACTCACAATCAAACCTCTTTGACAACTGTTAAAGAAGGCAATAAGAAACTCCAGGAATAAATAAACCTAATATAATCAAATACTTACAAAATCTTTTAAAAAATTAAATATCTTTGATTGTTATTCATATTTAATTCTGGGGGGAAAAAAATCCATATAAATAACACAAATGATAAATTTCAGCATGTTCCTTTAAGGGAAGTGAGAGGAGTCTTCCTCGTCGTCTGATGAGTACCGTCAGACCGGACCGAGACTGGGCGCCTGCAGTCACAGTGCAGGGTTAACAGTGCAGTTCAAGAGCAGTGGGTGAAGTTAAGGTTTACGGGTGCTAGCTGTCAGTCAGAAGAACCCTGGTCCACAGTCGCCATGGTTACCAGCAGAAGGGGAAGGAGAGCCCCTGCAGGATGCTGCAGGTCAATGTCTGGATGAAAGCGCAGAAAAATGTCACTGAAAATAAAGGATTCATCTGCTATTTTTTGGTGAGTACTAACACTAAAAAAAACCCCAATCTTCATTAAGTAAACACGTAATAACTTGAATTAAAAATTACAGACGTCTGATCAGCCGGTGCAACACTAACTTAGTGAAAGACGGTTGCACCACACAAGTCAGTTACAACAACATAAGTTCTGTCTTCTCCTTTTCTTTAAGTCTGTCTTACATTACTGATCCAGGTCTTCCAACTCTAACCTTAACATGAACACTATAGATACTACATTTCCCATAATGCTCACTGGAGCTATACAAATGTTTTACAGGCTGTGTAGCATTTTCTATGAAAATTGATTCAGACAGGTAAAAATCAGAAGTGCATCAGTTATCAGTTATAATTAGGTGTCATGATGTGGATTTTTAATACATTAAAAACTGCAGATACTTACCAGGAGATTTCTGCTAACTGTGTCACCTGTCGTCCCATCGGCTGCCTGAGGGGGCTTTGAATGTCTTGTTCTAGAGAGGGGAAAAATCAAAGTTCATATTTACGTTACGTTACAATTTCTCACAATAATCTTTCAAATAGACAGCTACAGCAAGTCTTATGAGCAGAGACGCGCTCACCTTGTGCTTTTTACACTTCATGGAGAAGTTTTCTTCAATGAGCACACAGTCTGCTGGAACAAGAACAGAACATGAGTTCAAAAGATGCCACGACTGTTCATCCGAACAGGCCCGTCCGTCCACGCCCACGCACACACACGCACGTTCAAGCTTTGTGGAAGTAATAACAGCCAACAGCGCTTCACAAACGATCCATTTACAGACGGTTGCACACACACACACGCACATCAAAAAAAAAACAAAAAAACTTGACAGGATACACGAGTGTACTGACAGGAAGTGAAGGGCAGAGAGCAGCACTTACCTGACTCTAGAGCACACCTGTAGTGGTATTTATTGGGACAGCCTTTAAAGAAGCAGCCCAGCGTAGCACCTGGGTCACAGCAGGCCGAGCACATCTAAAACAGACACACACACACACGTTCAGTCCTGACTAGGATGTCTGCGGGTTGTGCCTGTCTGCAACAGGAAGCTTGCATCAAAGCCAGCCGTGAGGTTTTCAGTGTATAACAGAATGTATGAGAATGGAAACAGTATAAATGAGGCTACTTTTCACTCATAATGCTGTCGGTGCTTGTGAGATGTGAAGAGGTGAAGGTGGAACACCAGACTCATGCACACCAGGGACACTCCTTTCGGAAGGAATTTTAAATCTAAAGGCTGCGATTACAGGTGATCTGTGTCTTTCATGGCCTTGAAGTTGTTATAAAAAGTTAGAAAATTTAAGATGTTGTAAGAACCTGAAGACCTGCAGACACCTTATTAAATGTCGTATTAATTCAAGGTCCTCATTTATTAACATTGTGGAGGAACGTCATACGTTCAGCCTCACAAAAAGGAGACAGAGGTTTGAGCCGAGGCGCAGGTGCTACTGATCACATTAACGAAAGCAAAGCAGCTCTACGGCACTCAGCCATCATTTATTTTATTAATTACGTCTGTGCTTTGCCTGCTGTGACGTATGACTACGTAGCCTTACAATTAAAGTTACAGCCCGACTGCAATAAGTTTCACATAATATGATTATGTAGATTAATCCTTCCAATTCATGCTTACATGATTTGATATCATAAAAACTGTTAGTATCCAAGTGGCCAAGAAAACAAGCAAGTAAACGGGTACATAAATTATCCTTAATGTTTTGTCATTTGCTCCGTTACATTGACTACATTCACATCACAGGATTAAAGTGCAGCTTTACCGTCTCCTGGGCCACCTTGACAGCCTCCTCCAATCCGTAGACTTTGCCCTTCACCAGGAACACTCCTGCGGACCAGATGCCGCAGTCTTCATGGAGCCAGTACTCACAGGGCTCCAGAGGCAGCACAGGCGGGCTGTACCAGTCCTCCACATCTGCAGAACCGGCGTCTAAACGAGCCCGCTTAGCTGCAGGGCTTCCGGTGTTGTCGCCGGTCCACCGGCGGCTACCCGGGAGGCCCCTTTGCTTTAGCTGAGCTCCTGGCCGTAGGGCCCACGGTGCGGAAGCACACTTCCTCCCCCTGCCTCTGATACTGCAGGCCGAAGAGTCTGAATCGCTGTCGTCCTCGTCCTCTTTGAGGCCCGAAGTGCTGGCTGGTCTTTTGGTGCTTGGCTGGTAACCCTCGGGGTAGTAAGGGCCGTGGAGATCTCCCAAGTCCATGGCGTTGGCCGACTGCCCGCACAGGCAGCAGACAAGAGAGCGCTGGTGCTGGCTATGTGTAGACGCCCGACCAAGCTGAAGGCAGGAAGTGCTGGGGACGACTGCAGAAATGAAGCCGCCGGGATGACCCTGCTGCTGGCCCTTCTTGTGTTGTGTCCTTACCTCCTCGGGATAATTGATTACAGTACACAGTGACGGCGTCGACTGTTGACGCTGCACACGGACAAATGGAGAGAAACTGTCCAACCTCAAGTCCCTTTTCTCCTCCTTGTAGTTGACATACTTCAGCTTGATCTCAGGCTCCTTGGGGGAAAACATGGAAGAAGACTGGCTCCCTATGTGTTTCTTTCGTCTCCTCTTGGGAGTTCGAGCAGCTTTCGTCTTGGCAGCGGGAGACGTTTTCCTACCTGTAGCTTTCCCTTTGGCCGGGCCTTGGCTTTTCTTTGGAGATTTAGTTGGTGGTGGGGAAAACCTTGCGGGGTGAGTTCCAAGTGAGGGGTCAGGGTGACAAACAAGCTCTGGCTCCTCCGTTGAGTTTTTGTGCACAGCAAACTGAGGACTTGCCGCTGCCGAAGGTTTCCTCTTTGACCTCACAGGGCTGGCATGTGGCGAGTGTCCTCGGTGTGAAACGTCCTCTGGCTCTTTCTTTGACCTCTTGTTCACAGCTAACTGAGGGCTTTTTTGACGCGTGCCGCTATGTGACTTCTTTGAATTACTGATGATTTCAGAATGAGAGGTAGAGTCTTTGCAACTGTCAGTGTTAATGCTATTAGTTTTACCACATTTCAGTGGGGGTACTGCTTTTTGTTTTATTGTTTCCACTGAGTGAGACGCCTTCGCTCGGCTTTTCTTTTTTGCTGATGACAGGGTAACCTTCTTTTTAGGAGTGCCCAAGTTAGAATCACTAGCTGTCTTCTGGGAAGTCTTGGCATTCTTACTGGTGCGTATGCATCCCGACACTTTATACCTGCTGGAATTTATGTTCATAACTATAGCCTCTAACCGCGTCCCTCTGCCGGAACGCATTGGCAGCTTCTTTTCTTTTAAAGTCCTCTGTAGTGCCTTTGCATTCCCGTTCACGTGAGGAATGACAGTTTTGGGTTTTTCTTCGGAAACATCTGACAAACAAACATCATCAGTCAAGTCGATCAAAGGCTCCAACACTGCTTTCCGTCTATGGACAGGCTGCTTATTTTCATTGCTTGAATCTATCCTTGTGGCAGTATCAATGATGCCAGACTTCAACTGAACGGCCCCGTCTGTACTCGAGTCATCCCACGCAACCTCATCAGCCGTCTCCAACAACGAGTTGTCGCCGCTGGGCGAGCTGGAGGCCTGAGGTAGGATGAACACATCCTCTACGTCGTCCAGTGAGGTAGCGGAGGGGGAGACGGGGTCCTCCAGAGGACTGATGTACTCCCTGCTCAGTGAACACAGGTCTCTAGGACCCATGTTGTCAGGGACGACCACTGGGTCCTTTTTCTTAGACATGACAAAGAGCACCTCACCCCTCTCCTCGTCCTCACCTGTTGCAGGGGTGAGAGTCTCGGGTGAGGATTCAGCGCACGCACCCGAACTCGACCAACTGTCACGTTGACCGTTCTCCAACCCCCCGTTGTTTTCTGTGTTCTGAGAATGGCTGTGCTCCTCGCCTTGTAGAGGATTATCCACTTTTCCGTCGCTGGAAACGACTCCACCATTGACCTCATGAGGCTGCTGTGTTAGACATACACCACCATTGTTCTCTGGCGCCACCTGAGACAATGGCTCAAAAAGTTCCGCCTGGGTGGCAAGGTCCACGGTCCTGTCAACATGCTCCTCGCAATGCGCATAGTCAGTCTCCCCGTGCCCTTTGTCAGATTCACACGGAGGGTGGAGGGAGAACCTGCTGATGGCGGGCACACTGTACAGAGGGGAATGTCGAGACGGGGAGTCATGGGTGGAGAAGACGTGAGACCTGCTCACGTAGGAGAGGGTGACTGTAGTGTGGGAGAAGGCATCGTCTGGTTGAATCTGATCCCCTGATTGGAGCGTGGTGTTCAGGGAGCCCGTCTCTGAGGAGGGTAATCCAGGGTTGCTGGTCTCAGAGTCTGCATACCAGCCGGGGCTTTTGACCACCCGCAGGGCATCGAGGACACATTCTTCCCCCTTCCTGGTCAGGTCGATCACAGTGGGATTGCTGGAGCTGGAGAGGTCTTGAGGCTGTAGATCATCTAAGCTCCCGAGTGGCTGCTCCATAACAACTGATGATCAGAGAGGAGAAAAGAAACTGGTTCAGGTTATGAATATGGGGTCTGAAAGCACAAAGCACTTAAAACTTAACTAAAAATCTATTTTATTTATTTATTTATTTATTGCTGCCACCTCTTTTTTCTCCTCTTTGTCCTTTCTATCTGACTTTGGGATGTTAGGACAGTAGTTATTGGAAAGTTGTTTGATTGTTTTTTTTCTTTTTTGTTTTGTAAATATTGTAAAGGAGCACAATTGACAAATAAAGAGTATAAAAATAAATAAACACAAGAACCAGCAGCAGGTCATAACGTTGACATTAGCTCGGAAACTGACGTGTGCTTGAATTTCATTAACGTTATAAAACACGGCAACTGTTGACCGACAATTAGCGTTTTGTCTTTTTTTCTTAATATTCTTAATTATCTTAATATAATGTAATGTTCATAATGTCGAGACGTTAAGTTAAACGGACTGTCTCTTTCCGGAGAACCGGTTGGCTTTTCACCACCAACGCTGACAGGTTAGCTAACGACAGTTAGCTTAGCTCAGCTTAGCCACAGCTAAGGTTAGCTCGCTAGGCCCGGCTCAGCTCCCATAATGTTGCTTTACGGCGAACTACGTTTGATATCTGGCAGTATCACGAGATTTTCATTAATGACGGAAAGTCTTACAACACAGACCATAGTTTTACAAATCCAACTGATCGATAGCGAGCAGTCTTTATTTCGGCGAGGTTTACTTCGCCAAGATGCTCTTTATTTCGATTAAATGCCAACTTTTACGGCTTACGGCTCACACTGTCCGTTAACGTTACCGTTCACTATGGCTGTTAATAACTTTACTGCACAACGACCAAATCATTTTTTAAATGTTTAATCTTGTTTTAAAGGGTGTTCTTTGCTCTATTACATGGATTCCGAATTACAGACTAGGTCTTAATGGTTTTACGGCTTATACTTTGCTTTCTACTAGATGGCCAAATTTAAAGATAAGCTTGGTCTTATTAAATTTCGGAGGACTTTTCATGGAGTTTGGCAACACGTTCTCTCCATTTATGAGAGCGGTACGCGTCGGGGCAAGGCCCGGCAGTGTGAAACAAAGACTGAGCTGCTGATCAAAACTTACCCGGACGGGAAGGACCGAAGCGTCTTTAAGCGTCCAGTTAAGAATCCGCTCCAGCCTGCATCTCTTTCAGGAGCCCATCGACTCTGACCAAGCCCGAGAAAACAACAAGCAGAGAAAGACCCAAATTAAATTAACATCCACACACTTTCCAGGAACACACTTCTCTAATAGCAGCAGTGTCAAGTCGTTTAGAATATAATCTGACACTTCCGGATACCCCCTTCACAATAAAACTATTAGTTTCAGTAATTTTCTTTTAATTATTTGAAACAACAACAACAACATGGAACAACACATAATAATAAATAATAGAACTTATCAATTATATTATTTGGATCACACAATTGATCCAAACGTGAGCAGACAGGCAGCCCATCGCCCACTTCAGGCTCAGTTACACTTGAGCCATCTGTTGCATGTAAAAACTTCAGGAAGTTCAAATGTTGAATTTAAACCAGACAGCCAACCTGGGACAGTGATTTCTTCTTGTTTTTTTTCTTTTTATTGTTTTCTTGAAGTGACATAATTATTTGGCATTGTGATCAGCTGTGTTGTAACTCTGGGTGGCTTGACAAACTGAGCAGCAGGGGAGCAGCTGTCACTCAGCTGTGGAACAGAGAGCATCATGGGAGCACAACACTGGGACCTGTCTCAATCTAATTTATTGAGACTGGAAGAGTTTCTGCTGTCATTTTAATATATGGGTTATAAAAACTTTAAAATGTTATGTTTTTGAATGATTTGTAAACATTTGCTGCTCCTAAAAGATGTTTTACGTGATGCCTTGAGATCAAGGAAGCTCCTCTTTAATGTTTCATATTGCTATAGTAGTTGCTAATTCATACAAAGTAAAGAAAAAAAAAATCACGAGTGAAATTTCAGAAAATGATTACATATGTTCCAACAATTTTTCATCAAACTTCTGCAAAGTCGGATCATTTGCAAGTGATGCATTTAAAAGATTAACATCATAGCAGAATAAAATGTATGAAAAGGTCAATGTATATGTCATATTGAGCATCAGATACAGTACTTTTTTGTGAATATGGGGAATATCATTACACTACAGTGGGTATTTACAAATGTTAAACATAAAACACTCACAACTCCAAGCTCCACTTACTAGCTTTTTCCAGAGCTTTTAGTTACATCATAGTCATCAGCAGATTTCTTTCTTCAGTTGTCATGGAGACGGTTCTGTTGACATGTAAGCCGTCTGAAGACTTGTGTGATGCGGTTGAGAGCTCCAAGGTCAAGTATGCGCTTTCAAGCCTATAATTTAAGTGCAGTGGATGAAATCATGCTGTGCTCACATATCAGCTGTTCATCTGCATTACAACTAAGCAAGCACCATTTCCTGATGAAGACCATGTAAAATAGCTGAAAACACTGGAAAATGATAGTAAGTAGAGCTTGAGCTGGGGTCGTTTTGTCCAAAATGATATTTATTTTTGCAGACGCTCACCAGCAATATGTTTGAATGAAACAGTACATGTGTTATTTGCTGTTTGGAATATTATTATATTATAGTATGAAAGGCACAGGTGGAACTAATAACATTAACGATGGCTCTGGTCTGTTGAAACGTCCCATTGAGCAAACATGTACAGTATCAGGACGCTGAAACCGTCACCATAAATGTAACACGGCCGTTATTACTGTTAATTACACCTGGGTTTACCTGTCATAACATGCATTTCAAAAATGGCAGCAAACTAAAAAAATAATAAGCAACACAAAACAGTCACAAAGGGTGCAAAAATATTTATTGCTAATAAACTTGTAGTCAGTTGGTGTATATTTGCTTTATATTTACAATAATAGAGTACAGAGGAATGGGAATGTGAAAGAAAAATCCCAATCATTTAAATAAATACAAAGGGACTGCCACTGAGCAAGACTACAAACATAACCAACTCCAACAACTCCTATACAGCTGGACCAATGATTGCAGTGAGAGAGAAAAAAAAAAAAAAAACTCTATATAAATTTTCATATATATATATTTAAATTATAGTCAAAGAATCCAAACCATATGCATTCAGCAGTCGCCCGTCCATCTGTGTCAGGTTGATCCAAGGATTGCAGGGAACATCTATGATGTTAATCTCAAGTCAGGCGATGAAGCAACATGGCCGGTGTTTGTTTGATAATGCAGACGAGCACTTTTTTTTGTTTCATAGCTTGTTTACTGTGCTGGAATGATAACGGAGACGCGGAGCGTTTAAACGTGCGGACCTGAACGTCAGACTCGTTCCTATGGTTTTGTTATATGCGAGTATTACTCACTCATCAAAATGTAGCTGTGTTTATCCATTAAACATCACATTTATGCCTCTTGGCTAGCAACAGTCTAGGGAGTTAAAACAGTAGCTTACACAGTCATAGTTTTTAGTGTATGCATGTCAGATGCTCAATTAAAAACAGTATTTACAGTAAGACATGGCAGCAAAAAATAAACAATACAAAAAAAAAAAAAAGTCACAGTTAACTGAAGTGCATGGAATGCAAACTCTAGACATGAAATTCAAACTTCATACCATGTTTCTTTTAATAATATATATGATCTGTGTTTTGTGACCAGTGTGTAGTGTTACTAAATAAGTCATTACAGAGCTAAAATATAGTGGGCTTCTAAACATGCAGCAAGGTAGGTAGACGTGACGCGTCGCTGTCAGAACTCCTTAGAGTCTTTATTTTCAAACAGGTGGAGTCTCTGCTCAGCTGTCAGCCCTTCCTTTAGACTCTGCAGGGATGGAGAGAGAGAGAAGCTCGTGTTAATATGAAGCCACTACAAACTGTTCGTTGTCTGGACAGACGTGCAGGCAGTTAATTTCAGTGTTTCCCTCTGTCACCCAGTGAGTTAATACTAAAACAGAACCATGAGAGCCCACACACCACATTACATCTGATTGGAAACCCTTCAAACACCCCTGTTGATGTACGGAGGCCCAAAACAGACAAAAAGGTAGTTAAAGATTCAGATGAGCCAAAACTAGAACTGAATACACAGATACACAATACTTTTAGTTAAAATGGTGTGTAATAAAAATATACTTTAAGGTTTTCCTTTAACATCCAATCAAGTTAAAAAAAAATACACTCAAACTTAAGTCATCCTTAACTAGTTCATTTTAGTTGTCTTAACACAAGTTTGTTTGTTTGTTTCTAAAGCAACATTTCCCATTTTCCTTACGCTAGCTAGCTTACCTGAAAACACTGATAGCTAAACACGCTAAGCGCCAGCCTGTCAGCTACATTAAGTCACAGAATCTAACTAGAACTTTTAGGTAGCGTTAGCCAGCTAGCCTTATTAGCATTAGCTTGCTGATGGTTATTTCGGCAGTACACAGTATATGGATGAATAATAGTACCTACACTGATGACGGAAGCTAGATGCTAGCTGGCAAGCGTTAGCTACCAGTGTTTTCAGCAAAGTTAGGCATGAAAATAGGAAACATTGTTTGTGTAGGTGCTGTAGATATATACAATTAAATGAGTTAGTTAAATATAGAAAAGTAAAATAAATTCAGGTTCAGTATGACTGGCTGATTGGATGTTAAAAAGAACAGGATGGAGCTACATTACATTTCACTTATGTTACTAACATTATCATTTATTGATTTATTCAGTAATATATTTGACTCATATGATAATCCACTGCTGCCTTTTGTTAGTTTTGGGGCTCAACAGTGCAGCAATAAGTCCAAATAAACAACTGCTGCCCAGCGATAAATCAGACACACAGTCACTGCCAGACCTGACGTCACCACCATGCGTCTGTGGAGTGGGATATTTGTGCATGCTAATGTGAAGTAGTGACTCAGATCTATTGAGTGCTTTAGAGGTGGAGGACAAGAGGATGTGCTCAAACACCCGTGGGTGTGTCGTACCTAAAGGAGAGGGAGAGGAGGCCTACACGTCCTCTGCAGCCCTAACTGTCCCAGGGCATGTCACGATTCACAGACTGAGGACAGAAGGGGGGAAGAAAAAAAAACAACACACCAGCAAATGTGTGTTAGACTACTGGTTTTTACTTTGCATCACAATGCCAAGAGCGCTGTTTTGATGGAGTCACAAAATGAGTAAACAAAATGCAGCTCAGCAGGAATACTGCCAATGATGATGCAACCGCACTGCATGCAACTCCGCATGTGACCTGTAGATGGCAGTAGGACACTTGAAACAGCTTTTTCAGCCTTTTCTGTGGTGGAAAGACCTTTACTATCAAAACAGGATGACTCGGTTGCCATTTATACAGTGACACAATGGATGATACAGTCCCATGAGAAATCCAGAATTAACACAGCCGTGGCACGATGGACTGATTTCACCCACCTTTGACCTCATGGTGCGCTCTGAGCGTTTGGCTGCAGCAGCTGCCATCTTGAGGATGTCGGGGTTGCTTTTGGACTTCATAATATCTGGGAGGGGAAAATGTGTCAAGAGTTTAGATAAAGAGGAGAAACAGAAAAAGGAACCAGTGCTCAGTTGTAGTGAATGTTGACATGTGAGTTGACACGCAAACAGGCCTCGTTCAAGAACCACTCATACAAACAAACAACAAAAAAGTGGAACGTACGAGGGATTTAAGAAAAATGTTGCATTTACCAACAAAAAAAAAAAATATATATATATATATACAGTAAAAATCCAACATTGGTTCCTGTGTGTGTTTGTATACCGTATCCTCCTCGCTCCACCTCCTCCAGCGACGGCTCCCCCAGCGCCTCGTGAGCCAGCTGCAGCTGGTCTCTGAGCCGGCCCAGGTCCCGCTCTGCTTTGGCCCTGACGATGCTCAGCTCGGTGTAGATGTCCTTGTACTTATCTGTTGCATATTTCTTGTCCTGAAAACACATTGTTTGGAAGTTTAGACAAGGAATTCTCAACTAGGAATTCATGGATGCCTCTAGCTAAGAGGACCTTGAGCGGAAGCGTTATCCTAAAAACAAAAACGTACTCTTTGGGCAGCTTGGAGTTCATCTTTCAAGGAATTGATTTCCTGCTTCAGGTACTGGACCTCAGACTCCTTCACTCTCAGCATCACCTGGAGAACAAAGGAAAGACAGATGCTGAAAACAGACAGTAGGCTTTTACTTAAGGCGTTGCAAGTCTTCGTAAGAACCTGCCTGACGAGCATCAGCTGCTTATTAAAACTGACGAGTGCAGACTTGCTTTTATGCAGAATTTTTTGATTTTATTGCTGTTCGCCACTATTGCTTGTTTAATGTGACTTTCGTTTGAGCCTTACCTCCAACTCATAGAGCTCTTTTCCCTGTATTGTGGTGTTTGTGTCTCCCACGCCGTCCTCAGATGTCATGGAGCGCATCTTGGTAATCTCTGCCGCCAGACGGTTGTTTAGCTCCTGAAATGACCACACAGGACAGCAGAAGAGCAGGTAGCGCGTCATAAAATGGTAAGAGTAAATATTTGTACACGGCCGTGTGTGTTCCTTGTGGGTATGTGCACCTGGTTGTGCGCGTTCAGCTCCTGGTTCTCTCTCTGACACTGCCTGAGAGCCTGCCTCTCAGCCTCCAGTGCCTGGGCTAGGTGGGCATTTTCCAGGCACTTCTGGGAATACTGTTCCGACAACACCTCGATCTCCCGCTGGAACGAACACAGCTCCTCCCTGAAACACAACATAATGGGTGGTTCAGATACAGCTGCTTTAATTAGTTTAATCTTTACTGCCCAGACACGCCTGCAGCCAAAATAAGGTTTGTCGAGGCGCAGTGAGGATCAGATCGACAATGACACATCTAAAAACACCTGCACTTCTACACGTGGCCCAGTGAAGTGTTCCAGCATGCTGCAGATAGGCAGGTGAGCGTCCAACACATGTCCCAGCAGGTCTGATACTTCAGCACCTTACCAGTAGATATTCAAAACAGCTAGAAAAATGACAGTGTAAAGAACAGTGATGTCAGAGGATGGTTTCAACCATTGAAACGTCACAACCAGGACAGTTTATTTCTACGACTGTGCTGAAGTCGTAGTAAGAAACCTGCACCTGGCTTCTGACAGTCACAGCACTGGAACCTCCTGACGGCTGCAGATTAGGGTTTACTTACAAACTATCACTTAGAAGAACAATCTCTTAATAAAGATGAATAGGAAATAGAAGATAACTGATGTTTTAGAACTGTATTACAGTCCCACAAACACAATCTGAGTGAGTTACCTGTTAGCTTGTTAGCAGAGACGCTGCTAAGAATTCTGCAGGTTAGTTTAGATTTAAGTTGTGTGCTGTGTGGGTTGCATTCAGACTTTTGAAAATGTATCGGTCTACTGCTGGTCCTGCCAGTCCTTATCCTCGTCTCTGAAACTACTCATCAAGTCATTTTAAATCAACAAACTAAGACAGTGACTTGGTATTTCAAGGACAAAATTCGTAATCAAAGGTCGTCTGTCGACATGAGCGTTACGTGTCGGTGAAGAAAACTTACTCGTGCTGTCTGCGAATCTCCTCCATGTCTGCGTTCTCTGCGTTGCTGTTGGCTTTGCGAGCTTTGTCCATCTCCTTCTCCAGCTCTGACCGGTGGGCATTTTTCATGGCTTCAATTGCTAAGATAAAAGACAGCAACCTTTATTAGCTACAGTACAACCGCTATACTTTTTGTTCTTAACCTGTATTATCAACAGTAAGATCGCAAGTTCTTGTGAATATTTACCAGCGATTGTGGCTGCTGTCTCCTCTGCCAGCAGTCTTTCTTTCTCCTCCTGCAGGTTCTCCAGCTCTCTCTGGTGTTTCCTCTGCAGCTCATCTATCACCTTCTGGTGGGACTCCTCCATGGCGGCGAAGCCCCTCTCACAGGTGGCCTGTGATACAGCACAACATGGAGCAACTGTGAGTTTACAGAACATCTGGACAAGGACCGCAAGGTTCTCCTGATCATAAAGCTGAGCAGGGAAAAAAAACCCTGGGCCCTAAAAAATAAGTCAGTGCAGATCATCCATTTATTATCCAGCAAATCACTTGCAAGCTACTGCCTGTTAGCCATGAGCAAGTTGAGCCTGTGTGAGTACAAAAAAGGGTTAAGAGGAATGACAGGATACACAATACACTGAAGAAATGCAAAGACAATGAGTGAGGAGGGTAAGAAAGTTTATGCTGCCATTTCCTATCTAACACCTACTGACAGATGTAATCATGCTTATTCCAAACTGCAGCTGATAATTCTTAATCTGCCTCCAGGTCGAATATTTGATGCAGTGTAGGGTTCAGCAGATACAAGCAGCCTAATATAACTGAATAGCTGAGAGTCTGGGAGCTACGCTGCATGTGAAACTATCTCAGCAAAGAGTATTGCAGAAAATGAGTTAAGCTTGCCAAGCTAGCACCATTGAGTGTTATGGAGAATAATCCTCTTCAACACACTTTTAGACAGAGCCATTGCACTGCTATGTATTATAACTACAGTGCAAGTTTCCACAAGAAGGGATTTCAATGGTCTTTCCACTAGCCCGACTCAAAACCTAGTCCTGCTTCCGTCCTCTATTCACTGCCACTAATCTGAGTGCTCAGTGGACGGCTGCACCCAGGCCTGCGTCCCCTCTCTCTGCTTCAGGCACGCAGGGGAAATGGAGGTCCGGCCTGTTTTCACTGGGATAAAACCCCCCTGAGAGCTCAGACCCAGGAACCTACTGTGAGAGGCAAATGTAAACTTCCTGCTCTGACATCAGACCGAGCACAGACTTTATTTAGAAGCATGTCAAGCTATGTATCTTGTGTGTAAATATATGTAGGTCACGGTGGGGGCATGGACTCGTTGCTCAGCTAAACTATCTGAACATAAAAGGCACTGTTAAAAATCCGCCGCTGCACATCAAATTGATGATTAGCCTGATCATCCCGTCTACCATAGATTTGTTGCCTTTTTTAAAAACACTGTTACTTCCAACCTTTACTAAATATGATCACTACGATTGTTACAATGCATTGCAACGATCAAATCCTCAGCAGGATACCTTCCAACCTGGATTTCATTCAATACGTTTCTATCCCATTAAAAATCTAACTGCCATGTTTAAGGTCAAAGAAATTCACCTAACCTAATGTAAATTAGAAATAAAGCTTGTTTTTAAGAATAAGGCTGGTGATATTCTATATTTTTCATATTATTAATCAATCCCATTAAGGCCAAAACCAAGTGGACCAAGTTTTGTTTTGATAAATTGTATTCCTATATTACATAGCTCCATTATTGCCCAAAGATAAATAAAAATAGATCAAGTCCACCGTTCCTTCATTACCCTGAACATAGAAAATGTAATTTATTTTGACTCGATCCCACTTGCTGCAGGAAATACTCACTGACCCACCAAATGTGACTGAAAATAGTCCCCAGCAAATCCACTATTTACACCAGCTGGAGCAATGTTGGCTAAAAACTAGCAGCCCAGCAGTTTAAAAAAAAATGAAAGTATTTCAGTTGGAACCAGTGGGTTTGAGGTTCAGTGCCACAGATGGTATAAGGAAGTAAGAAAGTATCGAGACAGAACTTATGCATTGTTGGTTTTGGTCTTTTCATGGGATCTGTTAATAAGAAAAATATAGAATAACACGAGACGTTTCTTTTAAATACAAAGTTTGCACAATTCAAATGAAAATTCAATCTGACCACAGTTTAAAGGGGCGTTTCACTCAAAAAAAAAAAAAGGTGTCCACCCATGCACGTAGTTTTGAGATAGTGATTCCTGGAACCACAATACAATAGAAGTGAATGGAGCTTCAAATGATAATTTTACACTCTGTCAATTTTATCAGCTAAGTTTTAGATATAAAATACTCTAAACTGTCCAGTGCCACAACTTAAGATTTATCTGGAGTGATCAACATACTGTTTTTAAAAAATGTATGCTGAATTTTAATTAAATGTACAAAATGTAAAAGTAAATACACAAATTTTTTGTGCACTACAAAAAAATAATCCATTCACGTCATTGTTTGGGGTTGGAAGCAATGTCTATCTATTGGCCAAATACCATTAGGATTAAAAAGGAAAATATGCATTTTTGTTAGCTGGGTGAACTAACCCCTTTAACATGAGGAGCAGTTATATATCATTTTTATGTTATATAATATGCATTTTTGTTAGCTGGGTGAACTAACCCTTTAAATGTTATGTCATCGATTGTTAATGAGAGGGAAGAAAAGGAATAAAATGAAACTGTTAGTGGAAACAGCAAAAAGGGAAAGAGATTAGACCCATAGAATTAGTTGCTAATTAGCTATTTTGATTCAAGTTTAAAAAATAAAACTAAAAAAAAGGTATAAAAGGGTCAACTCTTTGCCCTTAAAACTTGTGCCATAGCTCAGTCAAAAGGTTAGCGTAATGAGCACATTGAACTACCAACAGAGGAACTCATTTCACTGAATGGGCTGATATGATGTGGTAGTGTGAAAGAATCGGATAGCTCTTGTTGAGTTCTTCCTTCGCTAATCTAATGCTTAAGTTACTCAAAGTTCTCCACCTGATGGTAATACACAAAATGGGTTCCTCAGTACACAACTACTGCAGCGACGATGATAACAACAAAAAATGAAAAAAAGGAGGTTAGAATTCATGCAACACAGACAAAACGGGTTTATAGAACAAAGAGCAACAGTAGGGTAAGCGAGGTTAGGGAGGCGAGTAGGGGTTGGGGGAGGAAGGGGATCTGGGAATGCCACAAAGGAACACAAGGCATCACAGATGGCGGACGGCAAGGACAAGGAGCGCTTTCCACCTTCAGGTTTTCCAGGTCTTTCTCGTATTTCAGCCGCAGAGTTGTTATGTCGCCCTGTTCTTCACGCCGTCTCATCTCTTCGGTCATGACTGAGACTTGGGTCACCAGCTCCTGAATGCGCTCCTTGAGGTTGGACGTCTGGTGATGCGATGGTCTGTCCTCGCCTGCTGAGTTCCTGTCTGGGTTTGGGGGACTCATCATGCTCTTCAACTCCTCCATTTCCTGGTCAAACCTCTCCATGAGGTTCATCCGTTCCAACTCGTGCTTCTTCTTCAGGTTCTCCATGCAGTTTGTCAGCGAGTCGATTTCTTTGACATTTTCTTCTGAGCGCAGGCGCAGTGTCTCGCTGGCCTTAGCGATTTCCTGCCTCAACTTTTCAGCTTCTTGCTCGTATCCGTCTTTGACCTCTCTAAGCTCCTTCCTGTGCCTGGCTATCAGGTCATGAAGCTCAATGGTTTTATCCACTGAGTCTATGGGCTCTCCTTCAATCTGGATCAATGTTTGTGATCCTGAGGTGGCTTTCAAAGATGCCTCAGATAGTTGGCTATGAAGATCTGCCACTTTGGACTGGAGATCTCTGGCAACCTCTCTAAGTTTAGGACAGTTTGCACAGTCTGAGCCACCAATCTGAACTTCTCTCTGCTTTAGCTCTTTCTCATGCTGGACTTTGAGCCTAATAATCACATATGACATAAAAGCTTCTTTAAGGGCATCAAGCAGATATTCAGAGGACTGTTTCTGTTCTCGACCAAAATCAAGGCTTGCAAGAGCCAAAGAAAGAAACTTGTCATCTTGGGCCAACTTCACCCTGGATGCAATCTGTGTCAAAAAGTAAGCTTTTGCTTCCAGGTTCTCTGTTAACTCTTTAAGAATGAGGGCATTTGTGTCATTATCAAGCCAGCTGTACATGGATGCAAAATCTGGCTCTGTCACTATCTGACTCTCAACTTCGGCCTTAGGACAAATCACACTAATCAAGAGCATTAAGCGCTTTTGTGCCATCATCTGTTCTGCCACACCTCTTTCACAGCTGTGTTTGTTTTCCTCTGGTTTTACTTCAGTGGTACCCAACAACTGACTCCAGAACTCTGCCTCTAATACCAACCTTGTGTCTTTTGGAATCAGATGGCAGAATGGCTCTCCTTTCGGAGAACCAAGGAGCTCTCTGACAAATAAAGTGCTTTTTAAATCACTGAGCATTTTCTCTACATTAACATCTACCTTTGCTAACATGCCTAAAACCTGATTAGTCGCCTCAGACTTCATCTCAATCTCTTCTACTACTTGCTTTATAAGACCTTTATCATCAACCTGCTTCTCTCCGGCCTCATCACACTCACTAACATGCACTGTCTTTTCAACACTACCTGTCATTTCTAACCTCTGGCGTAGCATCCTTATTTCGTTTTCTGCTTCTCTTAGCTTCTCTCTGCCTACTTTCTCTGATTCTTGTTGTAGTGCGATCAGTTCACTGTTCCTGGCTTCAAGCTCAATACAGCGCTGCTCTGTACACTGACGATTTGCCTCTGTCTCAAATAACCTCGCTTGTGAGGCTTCGAGTAACTCTTTGAGTTGATCTTTCTCCAGGTGTAGCGCCTCGTCCTCATAATCTGACTGGAATCCCAGGCCTTTCAGCGTGGCTTCTTTCAACTGCAGCTTCTTCTCAGTGTCTTTTAGTGTGTTGCCAAGCTCCTCCAATGTAACTAGAGCTTCATGGAGCCTTAAGGATTTCTCATTAAGTTCCCTCTCATAATACTCCCTGTCTATGGCGTTAGCCTGATTTTCAGCAAGTTCAGCTTTCAATCTTTTCAGCTCTTCCATGACAAGGTGATGCTGTTTGCCGCCCTGCTGGCTGATCAGCTCAGCTTTCAGTCTGTCTATTTCTCTGTCTGCCTCAGTCAGCTGGTTCACTATCTCCTGACATCGTTGTTTCAATGCCCCGTTTTCACTTGTTAACAGTTCAACCCTCTGGGAGAGCATTCCAATAGTCATCTCATTTGTCTCTGAATGGTTTTCAATTTTCGAAAGGAGACCATAAGGGCTTTTTAGGCTTTCAAAATGTTGCTTCTGAACCTTCCCCACCAAATCTTCCATGGTTAGAAGACGGGTTTCGTATTCGCGGATGCTTTCTCCAGCCCTGGCTAAACTCTTTTTTATCATATCATTTTCTAACTCCTGTTGGCATTTCCAGGTCTCCAGCAGCTTGTGAAATTGAGGTCTCTCTGCCATCTCTTGATTACAGCTATGGGATTTCAACAATTCTGCCAGCTCCTTCAGAGTCAGAGTTTTACCAGTTGTCGTATCCTCCAGTTCTTGAATTGCGTCTGTGCTGTCCTGGAGCAAGAAGCTTACTGTTTTTTGGACGGATTGTGGGGGAGGGTCTTCCACATTGGATGTTTTTTGGGGTTCAGAAAAGTAAGGTTCCTTGATGGAGTGGTGAGAAAGTGAGAGGCCAAGCTGTGCTTGCATATTGCGTTTTTTCAGCTCTTGCTGCTTCAGGAGCTCTTTGGTCTCCTGGTACTTCTTTGTTAAACTCTGTGCTTGTGAACTAACCAGTTCTGGTCTCTTCGTCTGGGGCGTCACATCAGCCTCCAGACCCAAAGGGTGCTCCAGCTTGGAAAAGGGGACCAGACAGTTGGTTAACACACAGCAGGGGAGACACAAAGCTTGCTAATAATTCTCAGCGTTATTTATCAATCAATTCCCTTTTAATACTATAAAAAGTGACATGACAATTAATATGCCCACATAATAAGATCAAATTATGTAAATGGAAACACTGATTCATAACACTTAAAAAAATCCCTTTTAATGGTGTAAATTAAAAGCAAAGAAAAGAGATTTAATGGCCAGGGTTAGTTGATCACAACAGAGCATGCACATTAAAATGGTTAAAAGTTACTTTTTGTGGTAAGTAATGCAATATTAGTTGCAGCTGGATGGTTTACTAAAGGATGGAAGGCATACCAGGTCCTACAAACACAGTTCTGAAGTTCTCTGGTCCAAGCTCATGTCTTGCACCAAAGCAAACCTTTTTCTGAGTGGAGATAGTGAATCGTATTATCCAACTAAAGTCTAATGTGGAAACATATATTCAAACGTTCTCCATAAAACAAAAAAACAACACAAAACTTGCATATACTAAATTCCAATAATTACAACAGTGCCTGACTTCAACCATGAACAAACTCAACTATCTAAAAAAGGATTCATTCAGCCTCACTCTGGCAAACCCAGCCATACACCAATACACAAATATAGGAATTCATTCAGTATCATACATTTAAGCCATTATATAGCTGTCAATAACTGTTAAAAGAACAAATTGATGGTCTTTATAGTAGCAGTTAATAGATGATGAGAGTCTGATGTCCATGCAAATAATTAGAAAACAAGCAAAGAGGTTATTATTCATACACATTGAGCCAAATACTTCAACAACTAAAGCTATTACACCAGAGAATATGCAGGATAATAGCGCTCAAAATTAAAATATAAGGAGAATGTAATTAACTATTTTAGTTAACTGCTAGAAAGAACCAGGCTATGATTAAAATGGAAGTCCATCAATTTTAACAAAAAAAAGGTCTTAATTTAGGTTTACCCACCATGAAGCCAGTGAAGTCATGAAGTGTATAATGGTGACAGTAATGGTTCTAAGGGGATATAGAGTTTAACATATGAGGGTATTTAACAGGCAGGGATGGTCTAATAAATGATCCAGTGTTTATGAAACTCATTAGGGGCAGAAAGTGAGGATATCTCAGTTTCTGCTGCAGATTTTAACCATAACCTTTAAGGCTTCATCAGTTCATGCTTGACTAGGCTGGGACTAGTCAAACTAGCTGGTGTAGAAACCCAGGTATTTAACCTCTGTGGAGGCAGTCACATGGCCAGTGATGTCATTGGCTCATTTTCTCTCTTTTATTCTGCAGTGCAATACTACATAGCTGGAGTAGCCCTTAAAAAGAAAACTAATTTTTGATTTCTAAAATAGGAATTTAAGAAAGAACTTAATTTGAAAATGGAAAGTAAACCTGAAAACCTAAACAGAAAAATTACAAAATAAATACTTTGCCTTTGCCTTTGGCTAAAATACAAAATACATTTTTATATCCCTTTTATTTCATTCTCCCTTTCAAATATGTTTTATTTTCCCCATTTCATTTGCACTTTTAAATCTGGCCATCACATCACTTAGGAAATGAAAATGGCAGATAAAAGGTAAAAACGGATGAAGGAAGATTAAAAACAAGATACTTTCCATTTTGTTTAGTTATTCATTTTTTTGTTATATTATTGTGTGCTTTTCCATTTTCTAGTCTAATTTCACTTTTTTTAATTTTAATTTTATCACATTTAGTTTGAGATGAACGTTTTAGTCAATCATCTAAAAGGATGTCTGATTATTCCTGATAACAGTAAAAATAATTATTTAATCTCTTCTCTTTTTGTATTTTGAGAGAAGTAAGTCACATCAACAACCACAAAACAAGATCTTTGGTCAATTATCTAAACAATACTCTGATACTGTAACTGCTGGCATGAGTTCAGATAGTACAGACCTATGAAACAGACAGAAGAGATTAACTAGTAGAAGCCAATGTAGTAATAAGATCTCAATGTTTTCTCACATGCAATGAACTCATGCAAAGGCACATATCCGTAGCCATTTTATTGCTTCAATGTCAGTTTGTTTGATGTTTTCTTACAATAAAATACAACATGCAAAGGATGTTACAAAATTGAGAATATGCGCATGTAATTTACATCAGAACTTTCTCATGATAGTAGACTAACATACAGCACAGCGCTGCAGCTGCAACGCTGAGGACATGAAGAGCGATAACTCACCGGAGAGATGTAACCTGTCCGGATGTCCTGCTCTCTCTCCAGAGCTGTTCTCAACTGGAGCTCCAGCTCCTGCTTGTGCTTGTTGGAGTCAAGAAGCTGCTGGTGACAGCTCTCCAACTGCGACTTCAGGTCTTCTATCTGGAGGAGCAGCAGAGAAAAATACCTTTTTAATTCAAATTATTCAATTTAATTACTACTTATTACAATGTTACCGCATATATAAAAAAAAACCAAATGCATACAAATGATCCATTCGCTACCATTTCTTGTACTAAAACTGATCTCTGGAGCTAAATTTAAGACAATTTCAAAGTGAAAAGAAAATGGATAAATAGCTATTACTATTACATCAGCTTGAGTTTAAAACCGGGCTGTGGTCTGCAGGATGCTGTGTTTGCGCTCACTATATACAGTACAAGAGGTAGACGTACCCCTTGCTTGTAATTGTCCAACAGCTGCTCTAGCTCTGCAGTGTCTCTGGATTGCAGTGTAGAGGGCAGAGGCACCCTCCTCTCATCCCGCACCGGTGTCTTCTCCACCTGTCGCCAGTGTTGTTCAATCACCTCCTCCACCCTCTGCTGCCTCTCCACAGACGCAGGACCTGACGACTCAGGCCCTGTGTCTCCGACTCCCTCTCCACTCTCAAAGTCCGTTCTCCCTCCTTCTTTAACAGATGTGTGATCCACTGATGTCACAGACTCATACCTCTTCCGCCTCTCCTCCCTCCTCCGACTGCGCTCCAGCTCTCCCAGGTCTGCCTGGAGGCTCTCGGCCTCCTGCGCCCGCTGCTGAGCTAGAGCCTGAGCAATGGGTCTGAACTCAGCCCAGTCAAAGGTCTTTGAGCGGCCTTCTCTTCTACGCTCGCGCGCCCGGCTCTTTGTGACACCCGGGGCGGATTCTCTCTCCACGGACGAAGCTTCGGAGGAGGGAGAGTCCTGGGTGACGTCTGGCCTAACCAGACCCTCCAGAGGAGAGAAGGAACCGTGATCCTCAGTTGAGCTGAAAGACGGCAAAAAGGGCAAAGAGTTTAATTCACAGTATCTAAAGTGCTTTCCAGTTTAAATTATACATGATCATAGTTAATAACAGTGCAACAGTGTGCTTGTACTTGTGCTCGTACCTTGCTACATCAGGAGCAGTGGAGGGTCGGACATTCTTCATGACTGCCTGGATCCAGTTCCTCCGTATACCTGCCGTCATGGCCGACAGAGTGTGGACTCCCTCCTGGGTCTAAACATTTCAAAGCTCTATTAAATAAACAACAAATGGCCCAAAAAACAGAAAACAATTCCCATGCTGGAAATGCATTGCTTTAGTATATAGTATTATGGTAGTGCATTGGGCCATTGCCAGTAATGCTGCAAATTAATGAGCATTATTGCTTTATGGCAACACTGAATTTTTATGATAGAGACTTTGCAACATAATTAGATGCGATACAAAACAAACGATATCCTTTTCGTATAATCAAATAAAAGAAGATTTATTGTAAATACATTTGACCCTTATGAATAAGGCGAGGCCTCTTACGTGTATTTGGAAACCATAGTTGCGTTGAGCCTGGTATTCAGTGACGTTGTAGCAAGTTGACAAGTCAATCTCACCATCCAGGTCAGAGGCCTGATGTAACACAAAGATGAGATACATAAAAAAAAAAGAACTCATAGAGAAACATAAAAGTATGGAGAACGTATTGACATAAATCTCACCTCTTCTGCTATTGAATCCTTGTAGTATCGCAGGCTGTGATCCGTCAACACAAACCAGTATTTCTTCCACTACAATGTGGAAGAGAAAGTTGGCCTTAATATTAAACGTCCAGTCAGTCGATAAAACCTGTTCTGATGCCGCAGAGTTTACCTCTCCGTACATCATATAAAGATGCATGTTCAAGCCTTCAGGCTCCACCCTTGACTTTTACGTATTCTCCATTGAAGATGCAACATCAAAGTCTGACCACACCTCTTTAAAGGCCATAGAATGCTACAGACATTCAAAAGGTGCTTTAAGAGGACGGTTCAGATGCTGTTTGAACCTGTGTCTGACTCCCTTTTTGATGAGCACATACTCTGTGTAGAAAATGAGACTTTTTTTAAGATAAATGTCATCATGTATTTACTGTTAAATTCTGTCCAGGTGGTTCAAAGTTTGAGCTTTTGGATCTTCAATAGTTTTTACTTCATTCATACAGACAAACATGGGTTACCAGTTGATACATTACCTGGCTTTGCTCATCCAGCTTCACCATCCAACCTTTTTTGAAGTTCAGTAGATCCGGCTACAAATAAAGACAGAAGAAAAGATATCAGGAAACCATCTGTCTGAATTGGTACTGAGGAAAAAAAAACTTTGCACATCAGAATGTTTGATTTGAACAACATGCAAGATGGCTACAACATTTCATTTTTCATTCACAGATTACCAACCCTTACCTTGTGCTAAAAAGATCAAATAAAACAAATTCCAAATGTATTCAAAAATGTAGTCAGAAACAGTTTCTATATCACAGATTTTCTACACTAATATGTCAAAAATGACAATCAAGAGCGGTAAAAAAAAATAAACATGCTCACTCAAATCACATGTCCTGGGGTAGAAGTTGACCCAACCAATGGACAATGATACTGTCTAAATGAGCCGCTGGTCAGGGGCAACTTCTGCACAATTTATTGCCGTTCTGTGCTTTTCCAGCTGAAGATGCAGAGCCCAGTGCTCAATATTGCTATAATCTGCTGTGATTCCACACAGTGGCAGACACACTAACACACACGTGTGAACGGTGACCTCTGGAAGCAGTGCTGAGTAGTGATATACACCCTCACACACACACACACACACATCTAGCTTACTCCTCCAACAAACAGATTATAACACACGGCACAGAATGGGTGCATTGTATACACGCAGCGAGCACAATCTGCACACAGAGGCAGCGGGATGAGGAGCGTAACCTGGACAGCAGAGGGAGACGAGGCGGCTGCGCTGCCCCCTGCAGCACGGATCATCCACGCCCCTCACACCACAGAAACATTAGTCTTGACGAGAAGAGTAATAAACTACAATAGAAATCATACACTAGCATCAGGTCCTTTCCCGTAATACACAACGGGGTGATTAACAGTCATACAATGAGTGCAACACTTTATTGCTTGTTATGAGGAAATGAGTAATACATATTTGGCAGGTGTTTTTGTTTTCCCAAGCTGCCATGAAACCTGCGCGGAGTGATGAATGTGGTTGGGGGGACGTCCACAGAAACCTTATTTCATTTTTTATTTTTATTTTTTTTAATTCTCCTAATTCTGTTACCTAACTGAATGTAGCCTCTCATCACCAACAACAACCCGGCGACCTCTCTCCACTGAGCTGAGGACCTGGCACTGGTGCTGAACCAGGATCCTACAGCTTAGCAGAACAGGAGAGGCTTTGTCCACAGACCACACTGGCTTTCAGAATCAAACCCACATTCAGCTTTCAGTTCATGTCAAAACTATCAGGTTTGAGTTCAAATATATTCATATATTTATTATCTGATAGGACTAATTATCCCCCCCTGTCATTCTCACTTTATCTTGGGAGAGATCAATGTCTTCCAATAATTTGTTTTTCGCACAATATGCAGGCTTTTCATGGCAGCTTAATGTTTCTAATACAACAAAGCATTAAGAAAACATTTTGAATTGAGCATTTAGAGACCCGAATGCAGAAGAAATGCAACGTTTAATTAAATTACAGCCCAAATTCCTCCACAAGAACACTTGCTGTAAAGATGACTTCAGTACGGCCATGTTGCAAAAGCAGGAGAAGGATTTCACACTCACCGTCATGACTGACTCAGTGGTTCTTCGGTCCAGTGACTTGGCTCTCCTCAGAGGCGGCAGGGTGGAGGAGAAATCCAGACCCTGACCCACGTCATGCCTCTGCTCCTAAACATCACACACAGAAACAAACAGGGCTTTTTTTTCAAGATATGTTTAAGTCATATAAACTCACTCAAAACAGAAACAGTGACACTTATAATCATGAGAGAGGAAATAAATGTAAAATCGAATTCTTTTTTAACTGACATTTGTAAAGTCGCAGATCGATACAGACAGAGTACATTATCTGATTTAGTCTGTTTTAATGTGGAAATGAATGTGCTGTGGACAATAGCATGACAACTGCTCCTTCTTTGTCAAACCCACACGTGTTGTGAGGATCGACTCTGCAGAGCTGAACTGAACTAAAGAGAATGAGAACAAACACATTGATAGCGCGAGGCTAAACGTGCCAGCTTGAAATCTGTGTATTGTTTGAAAGCAGCAGGAAAAACAGATGATTGCTAATGTGTGCGTGCAGTATGAGGCATATCTTTATCTGTGTGTGTGTGTACGTGATATCTTCATCTGTGCATGACTGACAAGCAAAAAACGGACTGCTCAACAGAGTCTGACGTTTGAAACTCTTCGAGTGGAGCACAGAGGGTCCGGGGTGGGAAAGGGAAGCATAATCATCAGGGGAATCCCACCACAGAAAGGAAACTGGAAATGAATACAGCACACGCTGCTGACCTCTGACCCACAACCAAAACAAAGACAGGACAGAGAGAGGGTGAAGGGGAAAGATAGAGGAGGAGGAGTTGGGAGCCGAAAAAAAGCTGGAGCTGAAAAAAAAAAAAAAAAAAAGGGAAAAGCCCACGCTGCTGAGCTCACATCTGTCCTGCAATGTGATGTTGTTTAAAGACACTGTTTATAAGTCTCTCTATTGTAAACTGCTGCACAACACTGGCACACCCACACACACCCACAGCAGTGTTACCTCTCTGTGGAAACGTCTGTGCTCGCTCCGGCCTTGCCTGGCTCCGCTCCTCCCTGACTCCTCCACCTCCATTTTCTCTGGATTCTCCAGCTCCAAGGCCTCCAACTTCTCAATGACACCGGAGCGGCTGTAAATGAACCCACACACATTAAAGTCACTACAAGGAACTTTCATTTTGTATTGATTTTGGTGGCCGCTGTGGATATAAGGGGTAGCGTTTCCCAGAATGAAGACTGCGTTTCCCATGAGTACCATCGCCTCATGCGTTTGTGTTATTTGTGCCTTAGAACGCAACTGCTGAGAAACAATCAGAAAATTAACGTTGTATTTCTCTGAGTCACCGCTTCGTTCCCACTACTTTACGGTCTGCGTGCCGTAAATCGTTTTGTCTCAAACGGGTGTAATAAACAGATATCGGAACAGAACAGAAATCGACCGAGCGTTTTATAGTTATTATTCCTGTTTTAGAACATAACCATGATAATTCTATTAGCAAATAAAGTTGTACTTCTTTTGTTTACTCATCTCCACCTCTCTCTCTCTCTCTTGTTCGCACGCTCTCAGCTCGTACACTCACACACTTTTTTTATTTGGGTCTTTTTTTAGCCTCGTCAGGAAACATAACTTTGTTCTTAAAGTTAAACATTACAAAAAATGCCCTCCACCCCCTTCGTATTAATATAATACTAGTGGCGCCCAGTATTTCCATATTTTGTGTTGGCCAAGCTGTATACAAGTTGTAGTCAATGTGGAGTCTATGTTTGACCAATCCCTCACTGACATTCAGCCCTGCGAACTTTAACACATTTAGTGTGAACTTAGAAACGGCAGTTTTCATGCTGGTTGGACGTGCATGACATTAAGATGTTCTGTGTGCCATCGGGATTGATTTTATGCAAACTAAGCAATAAGCCATAAGGAAATAAAACAATTCAAACTCTGCTGTCTCTAAATGTACTCAGTGTTGAGACTGTATAAATGCAGTTGAATCACAATGTCAGCTGTAAAGGGCTTTAATATCACAGTCGACGCTCGTTCCTCCAGTGCAGACATGTTTCTTTGAATGACTTCATCAGCTGAATGCCTACAATGTGAATGTAAAGATCCACAAAATGCTGACAATATTACGGAATATTAAAAAAAATATTAGGTTGTTGTTTGTTCGGTGGCTGAAAGCTAAATCACAGACATCATTAAAACTGTATTTTAGGATACAGCTCAATCTTGAGGGTAGAATGAGCACCACAGATCTAAAACACAGCCTACGCTCATCGGTGTCCATCTGCAACCTTCCTCAAACTGTGACACACTACACCACCAGCTACCCACACAGGCTTTCTGTTAAATGGCACAGCGATCTGCATTACAGGGAGGAAGTAACACTGGGAAATATTATATTACCGTTCTGTCCAAATGCTACCCTTATTTTGGGACTCTTCGGCCAATTCTGCAATCCTTAAAAGGTAATAAAGGAAAGTGGAGGAGGACAAGGACAGTGGACTGCCAGACACCCACTGTGTGACTTTCACAAGTGAAGAATACATATTTAGTAGGGCCTCGTTATCAAGATACTGTGACAGGGTTCAGCTTTAATGAGAGTCCTGTCTGTATCACACATGTTTGCCAATCATGTTTCTCTTGCAGGTGACATCTGAGCATTGATCATCTCCTACATGCAACTGCATGACTGAAAATATAGCGAGGGAGGGAGACATGAGGGATGTTTTCTTAAATTATTATTTTGGGTGGCATCGTCATGCCTTTATTAGATAGCTGACAGCACAATGAGAATAGAGAGAGATCCCTTGCTGCTGTATGGACATGTCCTTACAGACGGAGACGTCTGCTTCATTTCAATCCTACACTGGCACGAGTGGACAAGTAAAGTGTTTATGAGGCAGAATGTGGGCACTCCTCCTATTTTCCCTCTCCTCCTTTTCCTCTCAGGCACAGCGTGGATGGAGGGGCTGAATGGAGCAGGAAGCTGGCTCTGAGCGGAAAAAGATGACCTCCACTTACTGACTTGGTTTGTTTGAAATGTTGCCGTTTATGGTGTGTTTTATGTGTGTGTGAGACCTGTGACCTCTCCCCCAACAGCACAGGGGCCAATAGGAAGATTACTGAATGGAAAGTACCGATGCTGCGTGTTTATACAGTCTATGCTTACAGTGAGTATGAATGCTGATAAAAAAAATTTTTTTTAAAAACAGTGTCAGGGAGGGGTGATTATTAAGAGAGCACACAAGCGGGATATTCAAAGAACATCACAAATCCCTGTATGTCTTCATTTCACCAAATACAGTCTTTTCTCCTCCCCCTCCACTGAAACCACAAAAGATGTGAGAGTGGATGTGTGCAAATCAAAAGCTTTGTGCGTCACAGGATTGTGTGTGTGTGTGTGTGTTTACATGCCTTTAAAAGGATAAGCCTGGCTCAAGTTTTTTCAGACCACAGTGTCTGAGCACCAAGCTGGCATTCCAAGAGAGCAGTCTACTAACCTGGTTCATCTGAAAACAGAGGCTGATTAAATACTTCAGCTGTCACCGAGGCCAGCAAGGTGTTATCAGGCTAAATATATCACTTCCTCTAGAATCTGACATGTGTGTAAATGGAAATAATAGTTATTTTTCCCATTTAAAGCTACAGTACAGTCTCCAGTAAAAAAACAGTGTCAATTAATTGAAGTGAAAATGAGTGTATCCTCCTATTTATATTGATATGTTCAACGTGCAACATTTACATATCACATGACCAGAACCGGTGGGAGGGATCAGGGTCTTTTTTTATCAAGCTAGCATGCTAATAGTTGTGCAGCTGAGGTTGATGGGAAACTTTTTGTTGGTATTTGGTCTAAATAAACTGAAGAATTGGACAAATGAATATTGTGACCTGATGATGGTACTAATAAAAAGTTATTCAGCCATAGTTATTACAATTTATGCTGAGGAGTTATAGATATTAATACCGATTATCATGGCAATCAAGCTGATAATTGCCATGGGATAGTTGGCATTTTGTGATGCCAACAATATTCTGCATTAAAATGTAGCCTCCACAGTCTTCAGTTCCCAACCTTGCTTTTTTTAGCCATAAGGTTAGGCACCATTGACGTAAGATAAAACAGATTAGTGTATATTTAGGGGCACAGCTATAGAAGGACAAGAAGCAGACACTGACCTCCTCTCGGGGCTGAGGACGGCCTCCCTCTCCTGCCTGTCAGGGCTTCTAAACCGGCTCCTCTTCTCAGCCTTTCTGGCCTCGGCCTCCAGCCGTCGGGACCGTGGCGTGTCGTGGTGGCTGTACCCGTGGCCGCCCCTGTGGGTGGCCGGGTGGCTGTCGGTGCTGGTTACCGTGCTGCCGCTGGCGTCTGAGTCCAGAGAACTGACTGAGCCGCTGATGTGAGAGCCATTGGAGAGCAGGGAGCTGCCGGAGGGGAAGGGATCGCTGGGGGCTGGGGAGAGGCAACGAGGGAGGCCCCCCAGGCTGGAGCAGGAGCCCGTTGGGGAGAGCAGGTCGCTGGGGGGCTGAGGCACTGAACCGTGCAGCGGCAAGCTGCCCCGTTCCACCTCATCGCCATTCACTGATCCTGCGTCAGATCCCTGACCCACAGACGCACAGTCTCCTAGACAACAGTAACAGAGGACGCCTATGAGCTTCCCTATATATACCTAAATAATATAGCTTCGTTTTATGTATGACATTCACTCTAATTTAATTTTCAAAGCACTTTATAAACACTAGTTCTTCATAGGAAAGCATTATTCCTCCTTGCCTGTGGGTGGTAGCGGTGATCCTGGGGGCAGCTCAGCAGCGGCCCAGACTGCAGCCCCCTCAGCTTCTCTCTGGTTCAGCTCCTCCTGCCAGATGATGGAGCTGGAGTCTGGCACCTTCTCCGCCTCTGGGATTCCAGAGCCGGTCACTGCTACCTTGGCTGGACCGGGCTCCTGCACAAACATGGGGGGGGGTGATTAATAATAAAAACCATCTGACAGGAATATCAGTGCAGGGTACCCTTTCTGTCCAAGTGTGAGGAGGATTACCTGGGAGGTTGTAGGCTCCACCTTACGTTTCTTCTTCTGGTTCTGCTTGTTAGTTCGGGGGTACACCACCAACTGTTCGCTCCACCTGAAGAGATGCAGATGAAGGCGTTTGTGACGTGTGTGAGAGCATATCTTACTCTGTCTGAACCGTCAACAGAGGCATCAGGACTCCGTACCCGTTGATGATCTCTTTATTCTCTCCTCTGATGAAGTACTCCTGCTCCGGGGTGATGATGCACAAAGAGTTCTTCTGGCCCGTCTTGGGCTCGGCGTCTATGACGTCTGTGCAGAGGTTCATGTTCACTGTGCCCTGAGGCAGCGTGCTTGGCTGAAGAAGGAGAATAAAAACACAACATATTCATTTGAATAGTTTGTGGATCTTCATATACAATTTCACGCATGGATTTTATTAAAGCTGGTGTGCTGCAGCAGATAACTGAATACAGCAAAGGAAATAATAGCACAGTTGAAGAGGAATACATACATAAATCAATAACTTATCACACAGCACTAGAAACAGATATACAGCAAGGGTAAAATATTTAGCAGTTGGGGGAAAAAAATTTACAAATGTGGAAAAAATTTAAATGAATGCTTGAGTCACTGGTTTGTTCCCCGAATGGGAGACTGTCTGACTGAATGCTGATATCATTGCTATCACATTACAAATTGTTCAAAACTCAAAAACAGAAAAGATCTGAGGGGGAAACATGCTTCAGCGATGTGCAATGTTGCACTGAAAGTCTCTTTCAAACCCTCGTTCCTCATCCTCTCCTTTTCAGAGGCAGATTTCAGGGTACGTCGGGCCCGTACTGTATGGACACTGCTGTTATCGATGGCTCACCATGGTAACTCGGCAAATCCTTTCAGCTGTAACGCACACTGAGTGAAAAGGGGAGATGACAGCAATGGGATGGCGGAATAAAGCTGCTTTGTGTGTGTGTGTCTGTGAGAGTGCGTGATCAGTGAAGACCGTGAACTGCGTCGACCCAGAGGGACTTTACTTTAACCAATTTCACAAGGAACTATGTTTGAAGATGAACAGAGAATACATTGATGTAGGCTTCCTCTGTATTTTGTGTGACAGAATAATAAACGCATGACATCTGAGGCTGATAACTTATTGTCTCGTTAACATCAGAGCACAGAAATCCCCTAAACTTCCTCCCCAACCTTCTGTGTGTCTGCTCTGAATTCTGCGGCTCTGTTATCAGGCTGTGCTGGGCTATGGCTGCAACAGATGTAAAACAGGTGCTGGTTCTCTTTTCAGCTCCTTTTAAGGCCACTGAACACAGATCCAGCTTTATTAAGATCTGCCTGAAAGCCCCCGGGGGCTGCCAAATATGGCAATTACACTGCGTCGCGCTTTAGAACTCAGACGCTGTGGAAGAATTTCCTCCACTTGAGAGAAACGATCAAGTTTGAGGAGAAGGAGCAGTGGCTGACAACTGCTCCACATCGACATGGAAGCGATATCTGCTGAGAGTAACCCGCAGGACGCTGAGAAGGTTGACATAAAACACTCTGGTACTCTGGTACAACTCAAGTCCATCTCAGACACGGAGTACACAACATTCAGCTTCACCAATCTGTTCAAATAATGGCTTTGTGGCAAATGTGAAATGATGATGGTTATTGTTTCATTCATTCATATAATATATACAACTGTAGCACCATCTTTAGCTCTGTCCTTTTTCCTCCTCCGTAACGAGTTGAGCCTCAAAGCTGCTATTGAGCCGTGCGTTTCAAAATTTCAGATACGGTAACTTAAAAACACAGAGGAGATAGAAATGAGTCATTTTACAGCACCGGATGGGCCCAACCGTCACCTTAATCATCACAATACCATGTGAAGAAACAGCTCTGAAGACTAATAACAGCAAATACATTTTCACCCCTTTGGAGAGTAGTTTCATATTAAGGCACCTGTGAGCTTTGCAGGAACACTGTTGTGTTTATAGAGCTACGCAACCTTGTTGCGCTTCTCGTCACAAGCTCACGACTTCATACTTATAATCTAGTACAAAAAAAGAAAAAAACTACCGCTCCAATGCTCACTGACGTGGTTTTAATTGTTTTTGGGCTAGTCTATCAATCAAAGCGTAAACCTTTTCATGTCTGCAGCAAGAAATGAAAAATGACTAAACCTGCATTATTACAGTAAATGAAGGCTGGTTTGCTGTTAGGTGGAGCCGCCTGGATTTCTATAGTCGAGCTGATGCTGGTCCTGAGTGTTTAAAGCTACTTGTTGCTTAGAAACGGCTGTCTGCTACTGGCACCAAAACAAAGGAGATGCATCTGCCAAGGCTACCATTGAAGCACAAATTAATTGTTGTGGATTTTCTACCATTTTTCTTCTCGTCCAATTTCATATCCTCCAATTGTGTCTGCCTTCCATGAGGCCGACTATTTTTAGCTTTGCAATGGGATATTATTAAAACTAAAGACTTTCTCACAGACTCCAGGCTGATATGACACAAAAGATGCTATAAAAACACACCAAGAGACAGAACCCAACAGAGAAAATACAGCCTATAAGAGACTAACAAGTAAAACGCTTCATACTAAAAAGAGGGAAGTGTCTATTAGATAAATACCCCATGATAAAAACTTTATTTTGTATTGCAGCTCAGGCTCAAATGTAAACTTTCTTTAAAAAAAAAAAGAAAAACCTGTAAAAACGCTGTGAAAAAAACAACTGAGCCAGCTTCAGAATTAAGTGGAGAACACCCAACTCCATAAATGATAAATCCGCCAGGAAGCTTTTACAGGCTGAGCCAAAGGCAAGTCCCATCACAGCCCGCCACAGCAGGCTCTGGAGGGAGGACTGCTGTTTTATATGGTGCCTTCACACAGTACGCTCCATCAAAACTGCCAGAGTAGCTTCTCGTAAAATGCTGTCGGTGCTGGAGTCAAACTGGAGACGTGGGTTATTTTCACTGAACACATGAATGACAGATCTGCTTTACATTTTCTAATACATGATGCAGAACAGAAGAAGCCCTCGATTATGAGAGGACCTCTCTGCTTCAGCACGTCCTCATGGCCATTGACATTTTAACCTTTAGGCTTTCAGGGTGGTCTCTGTTCCTCCATGACTGTCTGTCCATTTACAGTATTCATCTCATTCTCATTAGCTGCGTATGTAAAAGTGATTTACTCAGTAAACTATTCAACTATCTCATACATTTGCACCACCGGTGCTTGCTGTGGCAGGCTGTGTGTGGAATGTCTGGGTTTGGGGCATATTTGACGTTTTCCTCTGTGGGTTTTTAGGGGGCTAGAGCTCCCTGTTCTCTAGCTCTCTGTGGTCCCGGGGCTGTAAGCTCACTGCAGTTCACCAAATAAGGGCATTGGAGGAGGAATGCTGCTTTCGACGGGAGAGCATCTTTCCCTCTATTCTTGGTGAAAATAGTTCTGCTGTAAGAGGCCACTGCAGATAGCACCCTGCTGTCTGCTGAGCGAAAAATAGCAGACGATGCTGTCGCTCTCTAGACTGGTTCTTCAAGATCAAGAGAGAAAACGAGCAGTTCCTCTGATTGACTTAGTGCCACTGAATTCGTATCATTGTTAGAATCATATAAGCAAGCATATAAGCATAACCTGACACTAGACTGAATAAATGAAAAAAAAACCACATTATACATACATTATTACTGAACAAGCTGAGAAAAGGTTTGAGTCAATCTCACATCAAGAATAGTGGAACTAAAAGTGCAAACAAAAAACACAAAATACACACATGTTCATCACTGTTTAAAACAGTTAGCCATCACCATTAAAAGATCTCCTCCTTAGTTAATTACAATGGAGGTGATGGGAGACGCTGTCAACGTCTAAGTTATTACAAAGCTTCAACAGTTTGAAGACGCTCATTATCCAAAGTTCCAGTGTTTTCACAGAAAGAAGACTTTTGTTTAAAATCGCTTTATAAAAAGGAAAATGAAGAGGAATGATGGCCAGAAAATATATAAACCCATCCTTTAATTTAATCTCTCCAAAAACAAAAAACATTTCTCTGCACTAGATGTTTTTCTAATCACATCTTGAATATGTTAGAGGGCTAAAGAGTCTAAAGGATTGTTTTACGCTTACGTAAGCAGAAAACATTAATATGGAGATATGACTTCTAGATCCCACCGAAGAAAGACGTGTTGAGACAGGCGCTACTCAATATGGAACATTAGAGTGTGAACCTCCTTGGTGTGTGAGACGCTGAGCGGGGCTGGTCTGTTGACCAACAGCAATAAAAGTGGCAATAATATGATCAAACGAGTAATAAGACAAAGAGTGGGTGGGTGTGGTTTCTGTAAGAGCCACATCAGAGGAACGGGCAATATGAATGGCCTCAAACAAATCATATCTGCCCTCCACTGGTGGCTAGAGCCATTGGGTAAACAATGATGAGTTTGATGAGATTAAGACCATTAATGTGTTGTTATCAGCTCCGAGGTTTAGGAGAGTTCCTATCCTCGGGGTCCAGAGCACAAAGCAGCCATTTCCCTGACCCAGTTTTCCTGCCTTGTGGAGCAGATGAAAAGACTAAAGGACAATGAGGCAGACAGTTTTGGAATCACTGTTACAATGAGAGGAAAACACAACTGCACACCAGCTTGGGTGTCACTGGAAACGCATTACACAGTGGAAACACGCATTCATGCGAACGCACCGAGTTTCCTCCCATTATCATCACTGGCAACATGAAGAGATCCACCAAATGTGACTTCAATCGTCTGGATTCCACACAGAGGGATAGCTGGGCTGTTACAATGTGTGCTCATCACTGTCCTACTAACTTACAGAGACACATCTGCCATCTGTCAACAGCTGGCACAGACAGCGGGTCAAGTTGAAGTCGCGTTTGGAAACTGCTGCTGACCCGGCGTTGAGCTCATTTGTGAGAACCTGACCCCAGAGTTTTAACTTGACGACACATGTGAAAAGTAAATGTCTGTGTGTTTCTGACGGGCTAAGCTGGTAGCGTGTGGGCCCCCAGTGTTTACACACAAGCAGCATAATCTCCAGCCTGATCAGCCGGTATGGGTTTGGTCACCCGTGTCACATTCCCCTGGCGACACATTACCACCACAAACACAGGCTTACAGTCGGCACCGAGAAATGACTTCTGTCCTCTCAAACCCTCTTCACTGCAATTCTCAATACTTACCTGGGAATCTCTGCACAACACATGGCTATGATGGCGCTACAGAAGAGTAGAATACCGCGGCGCCATTGTTCCTTTCTTCAAGGAAAGTCTTGCTCATCTTTTTTGCTCCATATACCCATTTACCCCCCTCTATGAACCTCCGCTATAACGTTCCAGTGGGAAAGTTTCCAACACTGCTGACTCTGTAGCCTTATGTTTTGTTTAACCTCCCTCCAGACAAGCCTGCAGTATCCTCATCACGGTCTCAGGCTGACCCCGAGGACACGCTACGCACCTGAGCAGCAGCAGAGCCACGTGAAGATAAAAACTCGTACTATTGTTCAATTTGTTGGCATCTTGTTCAGGCTCTTCCACTGATAGAACGTTGATGGTAATAATGTGCCAAGAACAGAACAATGTGGCAGCAAAATGTAGGGAAGAAGAAGAAGAAGACTGCCAGCTAGCAATCACAGATATAAACACAAAATCTGGTTTTGCAAACGTTTTATAAGGAAGGAAAAATGCGTTCATTCAACACATTTGTTAGGCCTCAGAGTTCATGCCATGACAAACGCAGCATATAAACATACGTTTGACTGTTTACCATAAAGTCCACAGGGAACCTTTTAACTACCAATTTTCTGATACCGCACAACTTTCAAACCTTTCAAGAATCTGACCATTCACACATCCAAAAACAAACACGTGAGCAAAAAGATTCCAATTCATTTTCAGAGAAGCTCTTTCTCAGTTCACTTTTGAGCTAGTGGACGATGACGTCGTGACAGATTTAAGAAACACTTTTAAATTAGTCACAAGCATCACAACGGCATCAGGATCGGAATATTAAGTTTGCAATCTCCACACTACACACTCATCAAGAGACAGGAGCAACCGTCCATCCCGACCACCTAAAACTAGCGCCAGAGCAGAGCGTTTCCCTTTAGGCTCGGTTTCACAACGTAGCCGCTACGGAAACAAAGATGTGCAGTACTTACCGATTCATCCAGGGCAAAGCGCAGACATCCGTGTTCGTACAGCACAAAGAATCTCCGTTGCCATTTCTGTCGGAAGAAGAATACATTTTAAGAGCAAAGTAAAAAACACTTCGGATGTGCTGCTCTTTGAGTTATTTAAAAATTATTATCGCCTCACTTTTCATGGAGCTTGTAAAGTATATACGTTCATGTATGTGTATATATACACAATATTGGGGTTGTACATTTCTTTCGTGAAACAAACGTGTATGCTCTCACCCGGGATCTCTGCATAGGATTGTCAAAGTCGGTTCCCTCAGGGGCCAAGCACAGCCATCCACCATAAATAGGTTTAGCCTGTAAAAGAAAGGGGGGGGGGGGATGGGGAAGCAATTTAGGTAATCATTAAAACTGGGAGAGAGTGTAAGCTGAGGGGGATGGGAGAGAGAGCAATGGTGTAAATATGAGAGAGAAAGAGAGAGAGAAGCCTTTTGGGGTCCAGATGTTCTCGCAGCACATTTCACAGCCACACAAAACCAGTTAGCGAGGCCAATCAACTCTTTTTGATGACATGCTCGAGTGCTTCTGCTGCCTGTTTCTCCGCAGCAGATGAGCCTTGTATGATGAACTCAGACTGACTGACTGACTGGTGGCATACTCAGAACAAACAATAATATATCTACACACACTCATGATTCACCTTCTGGACTGGTTTGACCACAAACTACCTCAGCTCAGTCCAACAGAGGCAGAAGAGTTCAAAAGATGTAGAAACATATAAACACTGAAGCGGCTGCTCTTTGCTCTGCTTTAAGTGTTAACCATTAGCAAGCAGCCATCATACCAATCCCCCCCCCCCCAGCTCTTCCACCTAAAACTTGACCTAAAATGTCTCTGCAGAAGGTAGAAGGATCCGATTATTAGCCTGCTATTCTAATACTGGCCCTGTTACCGCTCCTTGTCACTGCATGCCTGCCATAAATCTATACCTGCCTTGTTTGAACCTGTATAGGCGTGCCTATGAAGGCAGTTTTGATGAGCTGAACCCATTAAAAAAAGGGCAATGTGTTGCACCCAAGATAAATCAAATCCATCTGGTATTTAGATTAAAGATGACAACTCATCATTATGCACAGGGACAGACAGCATAACAAAGGCAAAGACTGCAGAAACAATGAGGAAGGAAGACAACGGGGAGCAGCTGTTACAGAAAAGGAGCAACAACACATCCCTGCATATGCTCACACACCTACAATAACATACGATAGCCCTCACGTCCTCTCCACATGTCCCCCTCCAACCTGCTTTACTCAGAGAGCCTGTCAACGTAGGCTGCATCCGAACTAATGTGGAAAATTAGAGAAGTAACTTCTGCACCGATAAATCTGTCTCGACAACAGTCGCCGGTGGGATTTGCACACAGCACGGTACATTGCCGGATGATGTTGCTTCACCCTCTGTGATGGCACACTTGCTACGACCGCGCAGTATTCTAAGTGAAATGAACGAAGAGGGTGTGTTATTGATACAGTGCTTCATGCGTAGTCACCAGCACTGTCCAGATAATGAACTTTATGCCATGCAGACCCTCGTGGCCACATTGATATGGAAAGTATACATGTTCATTTACACCTGTGTGTAGCTTTTCACATTACTGTCAATGTAAAAAATTGACATATCTTCACGTTGTCACACGACTGCAAAACAATTCAATGAGCTCATAACTGCTGTCTAAACAAAGGCTAAAGGTACCTTCTGGGCAGATGTTCAATTTCCCCACAGCTGTGCAGGGACTCGACTGCATAAACAATAATTTATCAATGACTACATAGTATTGTGTGACAGGTTATAATATACCAACAAAGTAAATGTGCAATCATGAGACAGATGACAGACACTTGGCTTTGCACGGAAGTGCTCAGCGATGTCTTTGAAGGCTGGCAGTCCCACATTAGTGTCTTTAAAAAGCTTTTTCCCAGTCGTCACAACATGTCAAACGCACTGAGAAGAACCATTTTAAAGCCGTTTGCAGAGGAGAGAAACATCAGCTTTGTGTGGCTCGAAGGGCAAAACAAAGAGAGAAAAAGATGAATCTACGAGTCTATAAATGTATCCGCTTTCGTGTGAACTCAGAAGAGCAGCTTTATTCTAGCGACGTCACTGATCAGGCTTGTGGGTGATAAAAACAAACACAGCGGGGTGTGACGCTAGGGGACCCATGTGAAAGTCATGCCATGATCACAACAGGAACACTGTATTTGGCTGGGACAGAGCTATGGATTTGAGATATGGTCTATGTGGCGTCTGTCCTTCTGTGATGTCAACAGCCTGCAGTCAGTAACTGCCTCGGAACATTTGGTACGAGTTAAAGCTATAGGTTCTGTAAAGTTTGTATCCGCTGCTTCTAACCTCACATGGTGGGATGTTGAGCAGCCGCCTCTGAGAACCTCTGCTCTCATTTCCCAATCCAGCACTTCCTTTCTCTCCCTGTGACTCCCGCTCCCACTCCTTTCGTCCCATCGCATCTCCGTCCCTCCCACGCACCTCGGCCTGCCTGCATCCTCCATCACTGTCCAGCCTCCCGCTGCCTTACCCGGATAGCGTGATCCCTCCACACAGGGAGGGAGCACCAAGTGAAGGGGAAAAACAATTCATGTGACAGAGTGAAAACCGTGACAACAGAGTTGGAACTCGTGGGATAATAAAAACTCCTTTTTGGAGTACACTGACTGAAATCAAAGAATGCACTGGGGATCCTGCAGCTGCCCCTCCCCCAGCCCACCTTTTATTCTAGCTGTGTTGAACAAAGAGATTGTTTATATTGGATACTGTCCTTCCGACGTTCTGCTCTCTTCCCATTGCATAACTTTTCCATGTGGGCTATCTGTTTCAAAGTAGCATTCTCCAGCTCCCTTTAAGTTCTGATCAACTTACATTTAATTCAGGGTTCAAATTCACTTAGCCAAATCATCTATTCATGGTGTTTTAACAGCATTACATAGCCCTGCTGGAGCTTTCTTTTCACCGGGTTATTGAGTTTATCTCCTCTAAGTAATGCCTATCAGTTTCTAAACACTGCGAAACGCTTTACAAAGCATAACCCTCACCTTGGGCCTGTTGAACAAGGCTCAGAAGTTTAACAATGTTTATGTGGCGTTACATAATACAGCTTTAGCCCAGTAATGGCCTGGTGCGTAGGACTCTCCAGATAGAACCCTTACAAAACCAGCTTGTGCAACTAAGCTCCCTGCTAACTGTTTGGATAGCTGACAGACTGGAGACATTTTCAAAAGGCTGTGGGCGACAGGGACAACAGTGATGAGCGAGGACTTATGGCGTTTCTCTCTCAAAAGGCCAGGGCTGTAGAGCCTCTCTGATTCTGCAGCTGGGTGTCGTCATACATGTTGCATGACGTGTGTGTGCCAGGTCATAGGGTGGATTAAAGAAAGTGATGTAACCTTAAGCTGTCTATCCTGACTCAGGAGTCTTGCATCTGAAGGGTTAACCTGCAATAAAGTCAGCGCAGCAAGGGATGCACACTTCTGAAGAGAAAGCAAGTGTGTGTGTGTGTGTGTGTGCCCCCACATGCTCGGAAAGGAGGATGCTGACGTTGCTGTTTGGCTCTTAAGCTATGTTCAAGGGCCCATCTGGGCCTCATCGTCTGGGATCAATTACAGGATACAACAGAGACTAAACTAATGATCTAAGAGAGAAAGAAAGAGCAACTCGGAAAACATGCCTATAATGTGATCTCCACGGCTGAATGGAGCTTCACTTTATCTTTGCACTGCTCCTTTTTTTTTTTTGGCCACCCATTAGCTGCCACTTAGTGATCACTAGTCTGCCTGGGGTACACACTAAAGACAAACAACGTCAGATAAACAACAGCTGAGGGCTACAACACAATCAATCACAGACACCAAACTGGCAAGCAAACGCATCCATACTTATGAGAAAATCCACAGGAATTCACTTTCACCACAGCGACTGTCACAAGGGGAAAAAAAGAGACAAGAAGAAGAAACACACACACACACACACACACATCTTGTGTTTCAGTCAAAATAAACACTGACTGATTCAACCACATACAGATATGTCTGTCTCTCTAATGGACATCCAGTTGGGACAATACAACTCAACTGTGATATCTAAGCAGGCAGGCGTGCTGCTGTCAACTTACATTACTCATACATAATAGATATAAAAGCAAAGCTACCAGGATGTAATATTCATGGCAAGGTGGTTATTTTGCTGCAGACAACGATTATTTTTCACTTTTCCAAAGTTTGGCAGAAAAAGGATGATCTTATAGGACAGTCAATTAACTTTAAACTTATAAAAAAAGGCAGTGGGAATGTTGTTCATATTGTCATCATTACTTTAGGTAACATTTTGCGTACCTGGGTCAAATCCTGATCCGTCAGGAGATGCATCTCCCGTGGCTTGAAGCAGTTCTGACATTTACTTTTGTTGAAAAAGTTGGCCTGGAATTTCCGACAGGAGTTTTCCTTTGCGGTAGACATTATCTTTCTGTTTAAATTCTTCTTCTTCTTCTGGAGGACTTCTTTTCTTTTATCAACAGTGGAGTTGTAATCCCGCTGTTTTCTTGTGTGTCTCTTCTATCCCAACTTCGAAAAAGCTCCAACACTCCGACGCATTTTCAAATTATCAAAAAAAACGGGGGTTTGAATTAACTTGAGAAGAAAAAAATCAAAACAAACGCTCCCTTTGTCTGTTTAGTCGTATCCAATTATTGCTTCCAAATAAATACTTCGCTGCCATCAAGCCAGCCTTCCCATCACTCAGTCAGTGATGAATGCGTTTCAGTCCGTGGCCTGCAACCACAAAGCGGAGTGAGAGAGGTGGCTAATATCCTGTTAGCTTGCCAGTGGGTTTCCAGATCAATAACGTGATGGCGCAAGCCTCCAAAAACAACATTTGCACACAGGTATCGCCTTCAAGCTCCGAGGCGATAGAGTCATTTAAGTAACAACAGACTCCCATGTGAAGGAACCAACCAAAGAAGAAAGCTTGCAGTCAGACAGCCAGCTATTATCCCATTCGCAGCAGTCAGTCCAGGGGAAGTTCATCCAGCGCTCCCCTGCACGGCTCCAGTTAGCCCAGTTAGCTCGCAGATAGGCTCGCGAATGAAACCCTCTTCTGCCGTGTTCAACTTGACTTTTACAAAAGAAGAGACGGTCCCAAACCCGAACGCTTCCCGTGCTTTTCTCTCAAGTAGAGAAAGGACCTTTCGGTCAGTCACTGGTGGGAAAAAAAATGAGTGTTTAAATGTTTGGCTCCATAACTAGCTTGGTTAGCAGCAAGAGGTTTATTTTCTTCTCTCCCTGCGGAGCAAGAGAAGGGGGAGAACAGCGAGCTCACACAACAGCCTGGAATACCGCGGGATCTCGCGATACCTGCTCGATGCCGCCGCCCAGAGATACAACACAGTTACTGAGCTCAAAATCAAACTTGAACTCAAAATTTAATTTCTTGTATTGTCTATTTTTTTCGCCGATGAAATTGTATTTTATTAATACTATTAACTTTATTTGCAAAATTCTATATAAACACCAGTAAATTTGTAAAACAGAAACCTAAAATTACTGTCTTCATGTCTGATTTAAAATCCTACCTGTACACACTAACTAAAATACTGCACAGGCTATAAAGCTGTGAAAACTATAGAGCCATATGTAATACATTTGATTTGTACACTACCTTGGCTTTTATATCTATTTATATCTCATACTTGGGCTGTTTAAGATTACCAGTATTACAATGTAACTAAACTACTTCATTGCATGTAAAAGTGCTGCATTCAACATTTAAAGTACTTAAATAGCTAAAATGTCAGCATCGAAATGTATCAATCTTATACTCATCATGCAAAAGTCTACACATTTTATACTGTAAATATATTACGTGTATTATGTCATTGTTTTCTTATCACTGATAGCATTTTTAATATTGTCATGTATCAATGTGAAGTTTTATTATTTGGTCATTTTAATTAAAGGAGTATAAAAGTACAATGTCCTGCTGAAATATACAGGAGTAGAAGTCTAATGGGCATAGTGCAGAAATACTCTGGTAAAAGTCTTGACTTTTCACATTATTAATATGATAATAAATGTTCCAAGTCTACCATAGTAAAGCCTCTTTTAAAATGCTGTTATTAAAATCCTTAAAATGACATCTACTCATTCTCCTTCATTAAACATACCAGATTCTATAAATATGCAAATATATTTAAACACACGATGTCTCCTACTTCACTGTAAAATCCATTCTCAGTGTGTGTCCACTGGAGAAATCAAGTTTCCACACGTGTGTAATTTGAATATTGGACCATGATTGGTTTTAAAAACTATATGTGATGTCACAAATCATGTCGTAGACCCTCCCTTTAGAATTAGATTTTCAATGTGCACAGAGAAACTTTGAGCAGATGGACGTGAAAACAATTTCTATTTATGAAAAAAATATTTATTGTTCAGTGACTGTCCAATGTGGACTTAACACAATGTAGAACTGAGACGGTCAGTCGTCCACCGCTTCATACTGGCAACAAGAGAACATGCCTCAGATGCTATGCACCACATATATGTGTATTAATGGCTGACTCAAGCAGAGGCTATTATAAGAAGCAGGTTCCGGTGGACAGCAGTGGGTCAGACAGACAGAAGAACAGAGCAGTGTGAATGGACGGGGGACACAGAGGGAGAGGAAGGGCATCTGTTACCTTATCAAACCCGGAAAAACAACAGCCAGTCCTGCTGAAGGATTAGCTCCTGCTGTAAGTGAACCAAGAATAACACAGATTACAGGTGTATGTGTGTGTTTGTGTGTGTGTGTGTAGTTGCTAAATACGTGCACTCACAAGCTGACTAACCCACTGGGATTCAATCATGTGTCAGCCCAAATATGCGGCCGAGCTGGGGAGTGGGTCTCTGTAGTCATAATGGATAGTATAGTTTTAATGTGGATTAGAGGTTATCTTAATGTGTTTTCCCAAGTAAAGCAGGACAAGTAAGGTCATCCATTGCTTATAAATGTGAGCCACTGTGGTTGCTCCCCCTTGGGGTATCCAATGACGATATCCTGGAGGTGACATAGTGCGAGGCATTCTGTGGCTGCAGCATGGGCCAGAATATATTTAGATGCTCCCCACAAACTCACTTTAAATGGTAAGTGTACTAGCAGGGCCGTCAAACGCTAATTCTAACGTCAGGGGGCTTCAAACATTTAGAGCGGTCACAATCAAAGAAAATACATGGTACACATAAAGAGCTATAGTCAGTATACATGGCTGTAGGATAGGGATGAATCAGCTTCATATATACTGTACAAAATTAAGAGTGGTATGAATCTTCTCACCTAACCCTCAAAAAAAGGGAATAAAATACATTTCCCAAAATGTGGATCTATAGCTTTAAAACACAGATCCATAGGTTGAAGGTTTACCTACAGTACATGTTACTCTGTTTTCGCCCCTCCCAGTGTACACAAGAGGAGCATGATACAAAGAACCGCATTGTTACGTTGTAAATAGCCTGCGGTTTACTCCTTTACTATTGCGAAAATATACATCCAGGACGGTTATTGTCTCACACATGATTGCTTCTGACAGATCGTGCTGATATTCACTAAATTTACTAAACATTTTAGACACTTACTGTTTCCCTGAAATATACTGATAAGGCGACTCCTGATAAAAAAACCCGTCATCCATTATTGGTTTCCATGATTGAATCGATACTACACACAAAGATATAACTAAAAGAATAGAATTCAGAGTATAGGGTTTACAGATTTTAGATAATGTTCTCCATAAGGTTTTGTTTTGTTTTTTTATTGACTCTGTATTAGTTTATACCAAAAATGAGCCACACCTTGCTAAAGAGCTAAAATCTGATCTAAACTGTCGTGACACCACTGTCTGCTGGCTCTTATAATGCAGGTCAGTAGGTCTTCAGTGGTTCCCCACACTGATCCTCTGCTCTCTCCTCTACAGATCATGGCCCTGCCCTTCGTGATGGCGTTGCCCCTGCTGATAGTCGTGGCAGCAGGCGTGTATTACATCTACAATGAGGTCATACATTTCATGTCCAAGTCCTTAGTGCGAAACAAAGTGGTGGTGATCACTGATGCTGTGTCAGGGGTGGGAACTGGTAAATGATCCCACTTTTTTCATTTCTTTTTTTTCTAATTTAACCTTGCTTTCATTGTCTTCCAGGTTTTCGACTTCATTTCTTAGAACTGTCTGTCTGTCAGCAGGATGTCTCACAAGCAGAATGCATGAAATTAAGCAGACTTGTTAGCCTTGGAGGATAAGGAACAATTGATTCATGTTGATTGTTGTACTGTAGCCAGGACTAAAATGAATGAAGACTTTGCTTTGCAATGCGTGTTGAAGGGAATAGTTTGACACTTTTGGGGAATAAGTATAAGTATTTGCTTTATAGCTTGGAAGTTAGATGAAAATATTACATATGTTCATTAAATATGAAGCTGAAGCCAGGAGACAGCTAGCTTAGCTTAGCAGAAGAAACAGCTAGCCTGGCTCGGTCCAACGCTAACGGAATCTGCCTACCAGCACCTGTAAAGCTCATTAATTAACACATTATATTCTGCTTGTTTCGTCCCAAAAAGTTAGTCGTTCATTTCTTGTTTGTTTGATCTGTGTAAAGCTAAAGTGTAAAGACAAACAAACTGTGGTTTCACAGGGGTATTTCTCGCTCTAGGACATCTTTGGTCCAATAAATAGTTAGCAATCGCACTTCACTCCATCTAAAACCAAACATTAACGAATTGCTTGTTGGCTCTAGATTTTTATTTAGCATACATATTAGCATATTAGCATATTTAGCTAACATAAAAGTAGCATTCATCAGTTTTCTCATCTAACTCGATGCTTTTTCGCCTCCCCAAAAAACACAAAATTAGAAAGTGGGGGAAAAAAAAGTTTGTAGTTTTACAAAAGTTATGTGCTTGATTACTTTTTGGCCAGGATCAATAACTTTTTGGAGTCTCAGGTGATTTCCTTGACGCTAACTCCAAGACTCCAGGATGTCATTACTTCTGGCCAAGAAACTATATTCCACTGAACAATATATTGGTAACTTTTGGCAACAAAGCAGAACTGCATTTCCCAAAACTGTCAAACAATTCATTTAAATGAAGTGACAGTGAAGTTTTTCTACATGCTCTCTCCCCTCTGTTGGTCCGTTCAGAATGTGCCCATCTCTTCCATAAGGGCGGTGCCAGACTGATCCTGTGTGGGACTAGCTGGGATAAACTGGAGTCCCTGTATGACTCTTTGACTAATGATACTGACCCCAGAGAGGTGAGGAAATTGATTAAATCATAATGACACATGTCAGCATTAGTTTTTCATATGAAATGTGGTTATAAACAAGCCAAACTTTGAGTCAGTGCTTCCAAAAGTAAAACCATAACTCTTCATTGTGGTGCTGAGTCATCGTTTTGGCAAACGACCCGGCTGAGAAACAAATCTTTCACTGTGGCTGCTACAGTAAACATTACTATCTCATTTCTATTCACTGGAAACGTTGGGAGTACAGTGGCGGTTGTCAATAAGAACATCAGAAAGCAGAAACGTTACCATACCGTACAATTTAATTCAGGAGTAAAGCAAGTTCTCTCCTTGTTTTTTATCATAATCCTCGGGTCTGTCGCCACATGGCAGATCACTACTTCCTCCTCTGGTCAAAACAATAGCAGGATATCCTCTAGGACCACTATCCTCTGTGTATCTTCTATACACAGGCTGTGTCTGTATGGGGGGAAAGCAAATACATAGATAACGATATCATCCAGCAAACATATGAATACAAATAAACTTCTGTTAACCTGACTGGACATCATTGACTGGATTTCATACCTGACTTACCTGCATGTGTTTTTTTTTTCACTCCATTGCCACCATTACAAAAATATGGTAGATTTCCATGTTTTGTGTTATACTTACATGATTTTTTTTTTGCTTGTGATTGCTACATACCAAATTATTTATTTAGTTTTACAAGAAATCTATGTTGTTGTAACATATCACTTTATATAACAGATACATTTACAATGACTTATTTAATCGGATTGATAAAGTTTTATTGTATGCTTAGGATGAGGCATTGTGAACACAACACACCATACACACAATACTGCAGGGAAATCAAGAGTTGCATGTCATTTTTTTATTTAAAAAATTAATCAATTAATTAATCATGTTATAGCTGGAAAAGTAAGAAAGAAAGAATTTGGTTTCCTGATAAAGGAAACGTTTGATGTTACGGGAAAAATGCCTAAATAAGAAGACTGGTACCAGTTAGTATGCTAAAGATGAAGGCAAATCCAGCAAACCATTAGCTTAGCTTAGCATAAAGACTGGAAGCAGGGGGAAACTGCATGCTTCTCTCTACAACTATACCAGCACATCTGAAGCTTACTAATTCCAAAATCAAAAAAAGTTTTCTTTACAATTATTTTTTCAGGCCCTTTGTGTAATTTTAAACTACTACATGCTAACTATTCCTTAGCTGACCCAATGATTTCTTGGTGCATGACATGACATACAACACGACATATAAATCCACAAGCCTGCTGGATCTATAGGTTCATATTTAGCATGCACACATGACATTAATATTGATCTTTTCATCTAAGATCTTGATAGTAAATGCTCTTAAACAGTCAGACTGATGCTCGATGAACTGGAGATATTGGTAAACTAATGCAACTCTGTGTCTCCCAAGACATTTGCCCCAAAACTGGTGATCCTGGACTTCAGCGACATGGACAGCATGGAGGATGTGGTGTCTGAGGTGGTGGACTGTTACGGCTGTGTAGACGTACTGATCTGTAACAGCAGTGTGAAGATGAAGGCTCCGGTGCAGAGCGTGTCCCTGGAACTCGACAGAAACATCATGGACGTTAATTACTTCGGCCCCAGCACTTTGGCCAAAGGTGGGCTGGACAAATTCCTGAGAAAACTACCACCAAATACCACCACTACCAACAGTAGTCTGTTTTTTTATTGATATTGCTCTTCTAATCACCAATATGTCCAATAAATGTGGCAGGAGTTCTTCCAACAATGATCTCAAGAAGATCAGGGCACATCGTATTGGTCAACAGCATCCAGGGAAGACTGGCTGTCCCCTTCAGAAGTTCATGTGAGTTAAAATCATCTCAACCAAATTTTTGAGGGTTGGTTCGCCCCAAAACACTGAATGGTTGTTTAGATCTCTCGGATCAGCTGGGGCAGGTCTGTCAAAACTAAACATGGAGAAGTAGGATCGGTTTCTATTTTATATGAATGTAAAATATCTTTTAAATTGAGGCTTATTCTACTGTTTTGCATCATTCTTAACCAGTTTACTCTTTTTACGTAGCGGTGTAGCTCGTTGGATGACAATCCCAAAGCGGTTGGTTGTTCCAGACTGAAATATCACAACTACTGGATATATTGCCGTGACGTTTTGTACGAGCATTCATGGTCCCGAGAGGATGATGCCTCATAACAGACTTTACAATTAGCACTATGATGAAGGTGATATTTGTAGTTTTGAGTTTCTCAACAACTATTGAATGGATTGTCATGAACTTCTGGCGAACCTTTTGGTCAACTTTTTCATTTAGTGCCTTAATCTAATTTGATTTTCTAATACTTTAGTTTGTGGCCAAATATCTTTAAAAAACTAATCACATTCCCCATGAGCTTCAGTTGTAGCATGTTACCATGCTAACACACGCTAAAGTAATGATGGTGAACCAGGTAAACCTTAAACGTTAGCATGTTGGCGTTAGCATTTAGATCAAAACGCAGCCTCACAGAAGAGCTAGCACGTAGTAGCTTAGTTTCATTTAAATGAAATTACATTCACCTTCATTATGTTTGGATAAGGGCAAAACGCTGTATGATGAGATACTGTATTATACAGGTAAGTGAATGAAATATGTTTTATGATTTAAGTGAACTGAACATTTATGATATGTTCTATGTGAAAATGATCCCCTCTAGCACTGGTATTAGAGATGTAATACTTCAGACAGGTATCTGTTCTGACAGTATGGTGTCACGAACAGAACGGCTTCCTGTGACAACACACAACAGAAAACAATTAGACAAAGTATGTCCTCTGCAATGTGTGGAATGAGATTTACAGCCGAGACACACCACACACACCTAGAATGAATATACGTGTGTGTGTGTGTGTTTGTTAGATGCAGCGTCTAAGCATGCGGCGCAGGCCTTCTTCGACTGCCTGCGGGCTGAAGTGGAGGAGTATGGGATAGTTGTCAGCACCATCAGTCATACCTTCATAAATGCCTCCGCCCCGCCGCCTACTCAAGAGCCAGACCCGAAACAAAACAGCTTGGCTGCATGTGAGTAAAAGAATTGGTATGCCGTGTGGAAGTGATTGAATAGGCAATGATCTATGACAAATCATAACAAAGGTGTTTCATATTATGTATGCTTCTTAGCTGATGGGTTGTTTGCTTTTTGTAACAGAACAAATATGTACATAACTATTTTCAAATGTTTGGAACGTCCTTGCAGTGATGTTTGCAGTAACAACTATTTGTTCCTCCACAGTTATTGCTAGACAGTTGACCCATGGCGTGCGCCCGTCAGTCCTGGCCAATGAAATAATGCAAACAGTGAACAGGAAGAGGAAGGAGGTTGTGTTGGCCCACCCCATCCCCAGGGTGGCCCTCTACCTCCGCTCCCTCTTCCCCCCTTTCCTCTTTGCTGTGCTGGCTGCTGGAGTGAAGGACTCAGCGTTGGCTGAGTAGATGCAGTAGGAGAAAGGCAGAAACGCTAAACTGAGATAGAGAAAGAGAGAGAGAGAGAAAGAGATGGGTTTATTAGAAATGTCTGATATTTAAGGGTATGTGCTTGACGTAAAAACTAGATTTAACCAACTGAGCAAAGCAGGCAACAGCCTTGTGGCCTCAGACTCTCAGGGGGCCCGAAGACTTCAGGTTCACCAATGACTTTGTGATCATTTTTAAAAGTATTGATAGCCTCCAGACATGATTTAAGACATATAAAAATACTTTGCTTGGAATAATAATTTGTGTCTGATATATTGTTTTTTACACAAAAGTTCAATTACATAGGTAAATATTCCTGCAAATATTTCATATCAATATCATTTCAAAAGTATAACATGGGGTTCATGCAGGTTTCCACATCACACTTGTGTAACTCGTTTTGTCACAAATATGTTAAAACTTTAGATTATGATGATGATGAAAATAAATGTAAGAAATAATAAGTGACAATAGTGACAATAAGCAAAACACATTTTTTGAGTGGAAGGGCACTTTAATATTTAAAATTGTTCATACTGGACAATGATTGTTTATTTATTAGCACTAAGCACATTATAAACTAAAATGACAACATCTACATTATTACCAATACCTCCAATCTCCATAACTTCCAATGACATTTTATGGGATTCCATTCCACTTAAATCCAAATCAATATATATGTATCACTTATTTATTGGATTTCATTTTTGCTTGTAGAAACAGCTTAATTATAAATATAAAATGTTACTATTGTTCTTCTATGGTGTATATTAACCATAAACACAAACACTATGTACAGAGAGTAGGAGGAGACGTGGGCCTGCAACGGTGCTGTTTTGAGGTATGAGTTCTCACAGAACATTAAAGCGGTAACTGAAATATGAAATACAATTTGAATTACTCGACCTGTCAGATCAGGAAATCGCAAATGGAGAATTGACACATTTTGCTCACTAGAAAACTTTTGATCATAATTATTTGACTGTTCGGTGTAAAAAGAGAGAGTTTTGTATATTTGAATAAATTTAGGAAACTCTAACGATGCCTGTGGAGAAATTACAGCAAAAGAGAAGAAATATGATCTGATTGAAGTCCAGGGAAATTAGGTGCAGGGGATTGATTACAATAAACAAAACCAACAAAACGGACAAACGTTGCCAATGTGCGGGCTGATCATAACATAACATAAAATATGTAATATGTAAAATAGTTAAATACTAATAATATTATTGTAATAATACAGCAGGAATCATATGTCTGTACTTTTTGCTGGTGTAAATTTGAATCCATATTTTTTCCATTGTGCTATTGATAAAGAATGACATTGCTACGCCCAACTCTAGTCAAATGTTCCAGATGCAGAGAACAAAATGAGCTACATTTTATCATCATAGAGCAAAGGTCTGACTGAATGTACTGAGCAGTATTCTGTGTCTGATCTGAGCGTCTTTGTCAGTGTGTCCTCTAGGTGGCAGCAGCATATTAATTATTATTAATGATGCTGCGTGGCTTGTGCTGCTGACCTCAATCTTGCGCCTTAATACATTGTTTACGTGTGATCCGGTGTTTACTCTGTCCCCAGATGAATTATCTCCTCCAACTTTATTGATCAACTGAACCTTTGTGATAATATTCCTTGTTTCATAATGACACCTTTCCTCCAATGTTGCAATAACCCCCCCCCCCAAAAAAAAAAACCAAAAAAACGAAACAATTTTTTTTGAATAAAGTGTTTCACAACGACAAATTGCACGTTTGCAGTCCGCCAAAGACCTCAGGCAGCTATGACGCTGTGATACCAGTCCAGTTACATGTCACTCTGAGATTTATGGCACTCATCACTTCAGGAGCTGCTGCTTGGTATTATCCTGCTGCAAGGATTACATCTGAGGGATCGATGCTCATCCGTGTGTTTTCTACGTGATAGATTTCTACATATAACACTTTATTCGGTGATTACTTGACATAATGAGATATTTTAGAAGATTCATGTTACATTATGTCAGAAATAAAACGGCACAGGACGTCACAGACAAACTGTCATGTAAATGAGGAATAAATTCAGAGAGGCTGGCCCAAGCATTGTGTGTGTGCATTTGTATATATATATATATGAGGGCGTCAAGTCCAGCTGGTATGCGTGAGTCTGTCCTCCAGGTCACTCTCCTCTGGGGAGTTCAACATCTTTTGTCTCCAGGGCTGCCGGTCAGGAATGTGCCTCTAATGTTCACATGAATAAATGCAGCTCTGTGACATTTCCACGTGTCAAACAGGAAGGATTTCTTTAGAGCAGCACTCAGCTGGACTCTCCAAATTGGCATTTTGATCGGACACATTTACATATGTCACACAGAACTGCCAGATCACGTATGTTCCATTGCAACGCGATGGAGTAATTGTCCAACAAGAGTGTTTCCGGGGAGATCTCAGGCGCGTTGTATTATATCCGCCATTAAAAAAAATTGTCAGACTTACTTCTGCTTAAAGGTAAATCAAACAGAAACGCATTGAAGTGTGCGGTCGTATCTTTGAATGATCTAAGCCTAATAGTTTCCCTCAATCATCTGTCTCAGCTCTCTGGTGATAAGACCCAAACACAGGAACCATGATTATCCTGAAGCCATATTCAGAGTGATGCATCCTGAATGCGAGGCATGACTTATATATGAGAATCACCTCACAGGGACGACCGCTACTCAGAAATGGGCTTTCCATGAGCGAGGTGATCACCCTTATCAATTTTTAAAGCCCGGGTTATTGACACTAACCTGACTTATGGAGGTTATGCAGAGGCCATGGTAATGATTCCCTAAGCTTTCACATAGAGCGCCAGAGGGGCCGGCCCTTACTTTAAAATAGTGGTTGATAGCAGACGTTATTGCTCCAATGAGTATTACAGTAATGTCTGCCCAGTGGGGGTCACTTTGTCCATCTGTTGTTGCACTGGATCTTTGTATCCTGCCCTGTGGGGTGACTGTAAAGAGACATATAGACGTAAGTGTGACTCAAGCAGTACGGATGACGGCTGTAGACGTATCTGCTATGGCATATTTGGGCTATATTGGGCATATTTATTATTCTACATATTTTATGCCGAACAGTCACACTTTCCACTTCTGACATGAAGATAATTTTTTTTTTAGCAAATGAATTATTCTCGTAAGCATAGCTGGCCTGAGGCGTAAGTGAAATAAATGGCTAATTTACTCCCCACAAAACAGAAACGGATGACTGCCCTTTATATTTTTATATTGGTTTCATATTTCTCAATTTATTTTTTTTATTTTTATTTCGTTCAGTGTTGTATTGAATCGTTCGTTTTGCTTTGACTCCTAAATTTGCAATTTATTGTTCTACACAGTTTCACATTAGAATAATCAGAGTGAATATTAGTGTGTTATATAACTCTAAATGAGTGCTTATGTTGCTCTCTGCCGGATGTGTAAATATGCAACTCCAAAGTGGCCAAAAGACCTTTAATGCTGCTTGACTAAAGAAGAAGTCAGCTACATTAGCATCGTCTGTATATTATATTTTACAATATCTGCTCATTCATAGAGGCACATTTTCCCACTAAGTTATCCTCAAATATTCCTGTGAAACCGTGTGCACCTGTCAGCACACTATGCTGGATTCAACTATTCTTTCAAGGTATAATCCTAGCATCACATGTCATCTTGAGAAAGGATTTTTTTTCCCCCCTTTCTAATCCCCTAGTCTCATTTGATTTAAAGATTACACATATTTAATCTTAAAGAGAAAAAAAAGTTTGCTTTAATCTCTTATAAATCCCAGCATGCACTGCTTCTCATATCCCTTCATTTTTACTAACTGTTTCTCACAGACATACAATGCTGTCTCCTCAGGAATAAGACTGCTGTGCCAGTCGCAGATTAGAGACTTTTAATGTTGGATAATCCTTAAATTTTCTTGCTTTTTGAACGCGATTTGAATCAGTGCAAACTTCAGGGAATAAGTATTTATAGTCGTTCAGGCCTTCTGTAAAAATGCAACAAAAAGCCAAATAGAAGCATGAACCCCTGAGTCTTTGCACTGAAAATACACGTGGATTCATGTTTCTTTTTTGGAGTTTGATTTTTGACCATTGGTAACGGCTCTTTGTTAGAATGTCAGCGCGTCAGAGTCCTTATTGATCCGACTGGGTCTAACTGGAGATGTTAATAAAGTTCGAGTCTCTCCATTGATTGTCTGCCTATTATCAGTCAATGTATCGGGTGATAACTCAATGTTCAATGTCAGGCGCCCAGGCTGACGTTTTTGGTTTTATAGCTACCCTCGTAAATAACACAATACAAGTCATATAGTTGGAGCACACAAACAAAGAACTCAGTGTGTCTCATCTACCGATGATGGCTCTATAACAACGACACTGTCAGTGTGTCTTTCTTTTGTTTACATCCACTTATCACAGCTGATTAGCGTTTTTATGGTTATGTTTTAAATATTAACAAGATTGAAAAGCACGAGATTTCCTATACTTTTTTTTTTTTTACAAAAATAATCTTTCTTAAATAAAAAAATAAAAAAATCATTGACCATAATCCATGCAGCAATTCACCTTTCTCTCAAGACACATTAAAGATGCAGGATTGACAGAGACATTATACAACCGCTTTCTTAGGTTAAGTATTTATGTTTTCACCAAAAGGGGGGAAATATCATGTCTTCATAACTGCAGTGAGATGACAATAAATGTCCCTGAGTCCTCTGGCCATGTAAACTGATGTTTATGTCTACACTCTATGGAGAAGAACAGATCCATAACCATATACTTAAGTGCGCTGTCGTTATCTCATAGAATCGTGGTTTTATTATCGTGCTTATCTGGAATCTCTTTTAATTAATGCTGAATACGACCTTTATGATAATCTCGCAATCGATATCACTGCAATTATTGCCAACATTATCCACAATGGGGAAAACGCCAAAGCTGTAACTACAGATATGCTCCAAGGTGGAAATTTCATTTGACACATGGCACATGCACAGATCTGAAGACACTGCAGGATAATACGGACAGTGACAGTCTGCAACATGATATGAGTTTTTAATGTGCCCTGGCCAAGTTGCTAAGATCCAGCGTATTGAGTTCTGATGAGCCATCCCTCGTTGTGCATATTATATGAGAGCTATGGGAATCCAAATGCAACAATATTGACACTGTGCAATTAGAGTGGGGTCATTAGGTCTGCTGCTGTTTTAGAGAAAGAAACACAGGAGTTGCATCACTGGAATCCTGCCTGGCTACGAGATGGAGAAACACACACAAGCAAATAAACTTAAACACACACACACACACAGTCCTAAACCTTGCCTTTATCTACCCGCCCCCCACCCTCACACACACACACACACACACACACACTAACACACCCTCTCCCATGCTCCCCATTGAAATTAGAGGGGGGCGATAATGGGAGGAGGGGGTGGCTAATGAAACAGAAGGGGCACTCGGCGAGCAGGGATTTCTAAAGCCTGCCTTCGCTGGATGCCTTGACCCCGGCTCAGCTCCTCACCTTCTTGGCCTCCTTGGGCCACCATATCCTGACCTAGAGAGGCTGGAGGAGTGGTAGGAGCTTTTCAAAAGACTTGATTGGATTTTTCTGTGAAAGGAAAAAAACACAACCCCACTATGGTATGCTGACGCCTCCGTGTGTGTGTGTGTGAGTCAGCATAGCTATCAACTAGTAGAGGATCATATATGAGTGACCTTACATAAGCAGTGTCAGGGTAGAAAACACACTTGTGCACACACATGCACACTTACATTTAAATATGTAGTGTTCAGGTGCATATATATATATATCTGCTTTAATCCCCTTCAACCACTGTTTCTGTTTCCATAACAACATTCTTATGTCATGTTTTCTTCATGGTTATCCACCATTTGGGGTGTTGTAATACTCAGCTCACCTTGCTGTGTCCTCTTTTTCTACAAAGGTTCGATGGCACTGAACTAGGGGAATTAGACCCACGAGCTGTTTATATTTTTGTGAGTCCAACTCCTAATGTTCACATAACAGTAGTGGGTGGAAATGTGCATTCATTGACACTTTCTTTTCGATATTTTCTGATATTTTTTCTTCAAATTTGTGCTACATTTTTTAATGGAAAGTTGACTTATGTCCAAAAGTAGATTTAGGCACAGTGGTGCTAATTACATCATGCTAACATGTTCACCATGACTGTGCTTACATGCTGATGTTAAGTAGGTATACTGTTTATCATGTTCACTATCTTAGTTATCATGCTAACATTTGCTAATTAGCACCAAACACAAAGGAACAGTGGAGGATGATGGCAATATATGTTGTGCGGATATTTTAAACCAAAATCTATTTATTTTCTATGGAGAAAAAAAATTTGACCTGATGATGGCACGAGTTAAAAAGGTCAGAGGATCACAGAAGTGATTAAGTCATCCCTCAGAGCGATAAGAGTTTGGGTTCCAGATTCCATGGCGATCCATCCAATAACTAAAAAAAACAGAAATGTCAACCTGCTGATGGAAGTAGATAAGTCAGGGAATCAATGACATCAGGGTTTATCTTCTGGAAACCACGAAAGCCTGTAGTAAAAGTGCCAATTCATCCTCTAGTTATCAGATATCACAGTCTGGACCCAAGCAGTGGATCAACCAACTGACTGACACACAGACGGAGGGACATTATTATCCAATGTAGTACATTTACCAACTTTCAGTTTAATCTTAATGTGCTGTTTACCGGAATAACAAAAAAGAAACTGTCTCCAAGCACAGAATACACATAAATGGCAGAGCCTGTCAATACCCATAGTCCTCCTTGTGCCTTGTGGAGTGAAACACATAAAATCAGTGTCACCAGGGGAAACATTAAGGCAAAATTGCATCAGTAAAACATGTCTTCACTAGTACACCTCATCAAACCAGAAGGTACGATGGGCTTTGTGGCAACGAAATTGCCTGTCAACCAGGAACGACCCACTATAGGCTGCTTAATCTATAGATTTTAGGCAGACCTTTAGCCTTAAATGTTGCTCTCTGTCACACCTCTTCACATTTCCCACCTGGCCCATATTTAAACTGTTTTGGTGTCTTGTCTCTTTCGGACCTAGTGTGGGCTGACAGCATAAACAGGCCTGAAGGAGGTTTAATTCAGAGGGTGAAGAGGGGGACATGGATGGTAGAGGAGGATCAGACTGGGAATGGGAAGGCATGAGTGGATGCAGACAAGGACAGAAGCAGGAATCCTAATTGTCTGTTAGGAAGACGTTTGTTCTCTTGCACAGCGCTGACAGCATGTTTCTTTATATATTCGGTAAAAGGTCTGAGTGTGTGTGTGTGTGTGTGTGTGTGTGTGTCTTTTACATAGTCACTAACAGGTCTCGGATCACTGGTTATGAAAAGAGCGGCTGGTAACCGTTGTGTTTCTGCCGATGGAACTCAGCCCTTTGATTGGCTGTTTGGAGTTGCGCTGCTGCTGCTGCTGCTGCTGCAGGCAGGAAGGTTCATTTTAGATTTGTGAATGGAGGCCATGTGGGCTGTTGGGTAATCTTTGTATAATGGAGCAAAGAACGTGGCCTCTGTCATGTACATGTGCTCCTATTCACCAAACTGCTATTCAGCAGCTTTCTTTGTGGTATGAGACGATGTTTAAAGGAATTTAAAGAGACATTTATCACACTATGGAGCAACTAGAACTTAAAACAACAGTCAGGTGTCAATATAAAAAACAATGGAAGAGGTTTATCTTGTTCATAACGGCAATTAAAAACTCCCCTTCAAAATAAGTACAAAAATCTAAGCTCTAACTTCACTTTCATATGTATTTAATGTGTTGGCTTTGTAGGACATCATATGGTGTGTGAAATCTGATGTTTCTGTATCAGCCTATTACCCTTTTGATGAATTTGGGATTGTTATCAGTCCTGATGGAGGCCCGGCTATAGTGGTCACCACAGGGATGTTGGGAGAAGCTGTGCTGCACTCAGGGGACTCAGGGATCGATGGAGTGACTGCTGGCTGTGATCTCCTCTGCTAAGATGAAATAATAGCAAACCACTCTGGTCTCTCTGGGAGTATTAGAGTATGTAGATAATAGCGAGGCTGGATTTGAGCAGCTTAGATGTGCCTTAAACAGAGACACAGAGAGCATGGAGACCATATTTCATACACAATTATACAAATAGATTTTATAACGTTGATATTCCTGATATAAAAGTATAACACGTAGGTATTGAATATGCACTAATACAATTATGTATAAGAAATTGTTTTGATAAGAAGTCCATATGATATTTACTCCTTTAGCGTCCCATCCCATCCTCCTCGGCAGGGATGGGTGTAAATATTGGCAGACTGGGATTCCAGCTCTACAAACAAAGCTGCTTAGAGCTGAGTTCACATATGATGTGTTTCCCTCAGTTTTGCACAGAGAATGTGAAGTGGCTGCAAGATGCTCCGAATGCAGCTGATCTTCAGAAGCGATCCGATCAGCTTTGGAAGGTCAAGAAATATCTACGTTATTGATCCAGGATCACCATCTAACTTACCAGCAAGTCAACAAAGATTGGTTTGACAATATACAACTACGTCCTTTAAACGTGGGGTTAATTACACCATATGAGGCATCCATATTTGTTTTGTTTTTAGGCACTTCTCTGCATTATTAAGGGCCAAGTTAAATATCAACTTTTAGACGAATCACTGGTCCAATCAGTTCTGCTTCAGTTCACTCAATAAAACCTGTGAGGAAGGGTCCTGGTACTGTCTCACTGTCACATTATCATAACTTATACTGGGACACTTGAACAGAACAGAGCCATTGTGCTTTTCCTGCTGTGACAAGCTCAAATATCTGCAGGGATAAAGGCCTATTAAAGCCTTGCATGCGAAATCTCTGTTCTCTGCTACTTCCCTCACACCTACATCTAATTTTACGCGTAAATGCACTACATGTTTTGTAGGTGTTTGATATATATACCACTGTGTTGAGTTATTACACATAGGAGCAATTAATAGAAGTGATTATGGCTGCATATTATGTGTTGCTGTACATGCTGATAGACGGACCTGACACACCTAAATCGATTTTATAAAGCATGCTGATATTTGAGATAGCACCAGTCATCACTCTGTGGATGTTAATGTGTTGAAATGGCAATAAATGTGATGAAGAGCACGTCATGATTTGTTTGGGACTATAAACTTTAGGATTTGGGAACCAATACTTGAAACTAACCTGTGACGAGCAAATCTTTGTCTCTGTGTGTGTGTGTGTTTGTGTGTGTGTGGTCCAGGAATTCCTCATGTTGTGGGGACTCAACTCCCTTATGGCAAAAAACAAGTCCCTTTAATGTAAATTTGAGGGTGAAGACTTGTTTTAAAGTTAAGGTGAGTTTAGTGTTATGTTAAGGTTGGTGTAAGGATTAGGATTAGACATGTGGTGGTTATGGTTAAGGTTAGGATAACTGTCCAGGAAATGAATGTAAGTCAATGTAATGTCCCCTGAAGAGATCAAAACATGACTGTGTGCGTGCGTGCGTGTGTTTATTGTGTAGATACAAGTGAGCAGTGTCTGTTTGAGTTTGTCCATTAGGTGAAAACAGCATATGTCACAGCTCAGTCAGATGGGCGTCTGTCTCACTGGGAATAGAGGCCTACAGCTGCTGGCCCCCACAGGGGAACACACACACACAGACACACACACGCACGCACACACACACAAAAAAGAAAAGGATGTGTAAAGCTGTCCTTCATGCTTAACCTCTTTACAAGATGGGATTATTTTCACTGTATAATTAGGAGTCTCGGGGTGTCAGGGTGGTATCGGGGCCATTTAGCAACAACCAGAATAGTTTAAGGGACTTTCTTGAGTTGCCGTGTTGCCATCAACGTAACTCCGATTAAGCACATTAATGAATAATGGTTCTTTTTGCGCCTCACTGTTTGATATGCTGCTGTGAGCAGGCTTTAATAAAACTCAATAAAAGACTCAAAACCAAACAGAGCAGAATGTGACTGCGGTATACTTCAGACTGAACAAACAGCCACAGTGTGTTTTAAACATTGCTACTACATTACTACACTCGTGTGTACTTCTGTGTCTCCATATGTGTGTGCCCTATTAAGGGCCAATGAGATGAAGGCCCTAGGGAGCGAGTAAATGAACAGGGTCATCAGTCTCCGGCTACTTGCTGCTGTCACGACCAGAGTCAGGGGGAAAAACAGAGGAGGGGACTGGATGGTGATTTGGGGGTTGTGCACATTATCTGGGTTGAACTGTCGACAGGAGAATGACATTGAATGCATACAAAGCCCTATTGAATATTGAGTAACGCCTGGAGCTATTAATAAAATTAGAAGTCCAGAGCAATAACCTCGGGAAGCTGATTTAAGGATACTGATGATAACTAGTAGAGAGAAAATTATCCGCATCTGAACCAAATTTAGGCTTTGCCCTGAAACTAAATGAATATCCTGACATGAGCGGATTTCAAAGTTTCTGTGAGGAGAAAGACTCCCTCGTCAGCACTTGTAGGAAGGCTTCTGGTGGCCAAATTTGATGAAAACTAGGTAAATACATTAGGGATATAATCCTGCATGAGATTAGAGGTTAAAGGGGGTGCCAATCTAGTGGCGGGAGATGCAAGAAGGGAAACCTAATCCCTACTTCAGTCATGCATGATACATTTTGGTTAAACATACCCCACTTACGTGCTCTGACATGTAAATACAGGCTAATATATACAGTATGTTTTGCTTTGTGTCCTATCCTCCTGTTAGAAAAACACTGTCAGATGGGAAGCTTAACGGGTCACTCGAAGCAAACGATAATGAGCCACAAACAAAAGTCCTATTGTTTAAATTTGAGTCAAATCCAACAGTGTGAAACGGCACCGTGATGACTGGATTTTAGCTATTGAGTCCAAAATGTTAAATCACTTTATATCCATAACAAAAAAATCCTTTTTTCTCCCCCCCCATTGTAATCAAAATGAAGGCCTGTAGACAGACAGAGTGCATAATTACTCCAACAAATCCATATTAGCTGTGCTTTGGATTAATGTTTCTTTATTGTAATCTGTAGAATGAGAAAATAAACAGGACTTGCTCCGCTGATGCATCTAAATGAATGTCTACGGACCTTTTAAATGAGCCTGGACACGCTTTCATGAGGAGAATTATTTTCATGACGGTGGAGTTTTATAAAAGGTGAAACAGAAAACTGGATGGGATTACTCCCATATTGCTGTACTCTCTCTGTGTCGTTAATCCCCTTGCAGAGAGTATCCCTGTACAGACCCTGGATAACAGATTTATCTGGGATAACGTCCATGTTGTTACATAGTCTCCCCTCCTCTCAGAGGCCGAGGGGAGCAATAATCTGTCTCTCTTTACGACGGGGATGTTAAACAATGCTAGCAGATGTGTCTGGAAGCCTACGGAAATGAGGGCAGGCTTTCCAGCAGGTAGTCTTAATCTCTTTTTTTTTCCTGATCTGTCTCTCTCCTACGCACACACACTCACACACACTTTATCTTCCTCTGCATTGTCTGCCTGTGAGTGCCAGGACATTAACCTGTTGTCTCTAGCAGTTAGAGCCTGGTGGTGAGCCTTGGTGACGTTGGTTGCTATCAGCAGTGTGTGTGTGTGTGTGTGTGTGTGTGTGTGTGTCGGTGAGTACTCATGCGTGCGTATACAATCGCCCTCACCTCAACGTATTAATACATTTAAATGACAGAAAACTGTGCGGAAAAATAGATCACGCGATCACTGGTTCTCCTTGTAAGAGCCGAATCGATAAGGAATGTGAGGTGTTCATGCTTCAGCTGACTGCAGACGGGTCAATAGCAAAAATGCATCAAGACCCGGACGGAGGCTCTTAGCAATTACAATTCGTTATTATTCCATTAGGATCCATAGGGAAACACTTCTGTCGATACAGCGAGTCTTGCAGCACCTGCAGGCTTGTTCTAGCAAACTGTAAACGTCGTCCATCCTTCCATGGAAAAAAGACCTTATCCCTTTAACTGTGTTAATCTTGTAATTTAAAGGGGTTAGAGGGTGTGGCTCAGATGATTAGCCCATCTCTTCTGCATTACGGAGATGTATCCATACTGATATGGGCGTTCGCACCATCAGCAGGGCACTGAGGCAGATTAGGGTCGACGTAGCAAGTCCATTACCCCCCTCTGCCTTCTCTAGAGCTCAAGAGCAAGCACGACAAAGCACAATCAGGTTCAAGGCTTTGGAAAGTCTAGATATGGTGAAGTAAACAAGTCAATCTAAAGGTCTTGGTAAGGTCCAAACAAAAGGTGATATAGTGTGTTGTACAGCTACACTTTCAAGAGGAACTGAAAGTGTTCTGCTATGGTGGCTTTGTCCTGGCTACATCCCACTGCCTCCATGGTCTATCTCCAAGAATCTGTGTCCTTCACAAGTCGCATGAAGAATGTAAAAAGAGAGATTGAGAGAGAAGTTCTTCTGTCGGACGTCTGCACATCTTGGCCAGTTGCTGTGTAAAGCGCACATGTGCAATAGTCTGTTTTGGAAAGTTACAAAAATGATCCAACAAGCACTTGGTTTGAAGTATACAGTCCTAAAGGAAACGCTAAAAGGGAATGGCAGTGATAGAATATACTGTAGGTCTTGGGTGAGGTGTGAGGATTGTGAAGACTGCAACAGAAAACACTGTGGCGCTTCATGCTGATTGGAATTCATGCTAACCCTTATTGGATAGTCAACAAACCCACTGTCTGTATAAGGTTAAGATGTACGAGGAGTCGCTGTTCTGGGAGTGTTTTTTGTAACTGTAAATTCCCATTTGAATGTTTCTCAGTGTTTCTAAATATATATATAAAAAAACAAGACCATCCTGGATACTTAAACAATCAGAAAAAAAAAAAAAAATTAAAAAATTATTTTAGTGAATTCATCTGAATGTGTAATCATACTGAACACAACGCACAATCATCTGCAGCTGCTAAGATGCAGTTAATGTGAGAAGCAATTCATTCTGCAGGGTGCAAACTGTGGTGCTGAAAATGTTTTACATGAGAACACGGAAAAACTGGCAGATAACAGAAGTCCCGGACCTTCAACACAAACACAAACTCCACACACGGTTGGCATGTACAAGCTAGCTTACAGGTACGTCAGTACATTGGCTGTTGGGGGCGGAAAAACCCCCAAAACACTTTCATATTCAGTGCACCAACAGCCAGTCACCAATATTGTCTGTACAGTAAATGTTTGAATTTTCAATTATTATCAGTTCCTTAGAAATATATAAATTACGCTTAAACTGTCAAAAATGACCAAATATTGGATATTTGGCTAACGAGTAAGAACAGACCTCGCTGTGGTCACAAGAACATTTTGCAGAGATGGACAACACCATTTGGCTGGTGTCTAACATTTAACTAAATGGTGAAATTGAAAGTAATTACCCCACACGTAGCATATATACTTTCTATATTTCTATATTCTGAAGGAGAAAGTCATAATTCACCGTTGGGTTGTAAACACTCACGAATAGAACCTGGCCAATGCCTACAGACTTACTGAAATGAAAAGGCTCAGTGTATCAGTGAACCATGACCTGTATTTTACAACTACACAATAACCTGACTGCAGTGACGACATGGAAGGGTCAAAGAAGCACCGTTCTCATTAAAAACACAACCGTATACACATGAAAAGGCCTGAGGGCTCACACAAAGGGACTGCTCCAACAAATACATACATGAACACACACACACACATTCACACTCACACACAAAAACCCTTCCCAAAGCCCAAAGCAGCATAAGTCGAGCTTATCCCTTCTTGGAGTGCTCTGATCTGATCTGGCACTTACCTCTCATCCCTCTTCACCCTATGGGTCAAACACACACACACACACACACAATCTTCATCAGGGCACTGCATGGTTTCTTGGCTGGTGTATGGATCAATGACAGGTGGAGAAGGTGCTAGAGGAGCAGGAGGTGCAGCCCTCTGATCCGGGCGTGGCTCTGGCAAGACTCAGTGACCCTACGGGCCTCCGATCCAGGGATACAAGCAGGACATCAAGGCTCTTCAAGGGAATTGCAGACAGTAAATAGGCCACTACTACATTACATATTCATTTTGGATCCGGTTGAACAGCAACTAAAGTTAGACATAAAAATACATTACTGTCTCTTTAACACCCAAGAACAAACACATACTGGCTAACAACGTTCAGAATATGCCATTTCTGATGTTTTGAGCTAAGTGCTAACATGCTAACATGCAAGAACAAGATTTCTAGCAGGTATAATGTTTACTACGCTCACCATCTTTCTTTAGCGTGTTAGCAGGCTAACATTAGCTTATTAGCACTAAACAGAGTACAGCTTTGAGGCTGATGGTAATGTTAATAATATTAGAGGTATTTGGTCATAACATAAAGTATTGGTAAAATTAAAAATTTGTGATCAAAATTTAGCTAGCTACATTGCTGAAAAGTAAAAAGGGTCACCAAAGTTAGGGTTTTTCCTTTTTGCACTGTGGGTATTTGTATGCTACCAAATTTCATGTCAACTTATAGTTGTTGAAAACTAATAACTAAAAATGTAACTGTAGATGAAAGCACTAGAAGAAAAGTCAGGGGATCGTCATAGTCATGGATTCATTCTCTGTGGAACAAGTCTGAACATAATTTCACTGCAATTCATTCAGTAATTCAAAACATATTTCCGTCTGGACCAACCGAATTAGCGACAGGTTGACATTTAGCTAACGTCAGATGAATTCTAAAATGAACAAAACAAGTTGATGATAACTGATGATAAAGACCATTTTAATGTTTCATCAATCATTTGAATACATAGAATATTCAATTTTTTTTTTTTTTTATTATAGTATTTTCTTTTTTGTTTTTTCATTTTGCTAATTTCTACTCTACTGGTTTGACACAAAGATTAGAGCCATTTTAAAGTAGGTCATTCCAAACCGGATTGACACATGGCACTGAATCAGTTTTAAAGGGTCAGTTCACTCAAATCACAAAGAAACATATTTCCTCTCAATCTACTTTTATGGCTTGATGCCACATAGGGATAAATAGGAAAATGTTTTTATTTCCTAATTTGGTTCAAGTGACCCTTTAAGAGCAACACAAAAACCCACTTTAATGTTGCCAATGTTACTGAGAGAAGTTAATACTGGGTCCTTATGTTGGAAATGGATGATGAGGTCAGCGGTCAGTGAGTGTGGTTCATTAGTTTACGACTTTGATTGGTTCGCAGGTATAAGGCTCTCCGCTGAGTGAGTTATGGCTGTAATTTAGCCTTGATTACATACACCATTACTTTAACTCTAATTAGACTGTCACTCAGTGGAGGGATGACAAGTGCACATATGCAGGGTTGATGATGAATATGTTGATTTTATGGAAAACCAGAAAATCAGAAACACGTGAAAATTGAAGAATGACGACAAAGACCGAAAAAATGTAAACTTGAAGACACCGGAAAAACATGATCAGAACTAACAGCAGTTGAATTACACGTATTAACACATTATGTGTCCATATTCAAAATAAATAATACACTTGTAAAACCTCTTCATTTCATGCATCGGGATGCAGAGAGGTGCATTAATCAGGTTGCTCTGTCCCTGCATCAGATAATGAATCACTGCTTCTGCTCCGGCCCTGACCCCGGGGTCACACTTTTATAGACGACCACTTCATCACGGAACAATCTGCTGGCCGACCGCAGACAAAAGACACACAACCTCACCTGATGACCTTGCCTCATGATCCATGGAGGGAGGTTGGAGGATAAAATAAACAGGAAATAAGAAGAAAGAGTTATCAATTTTGTGCCGTTGCTAATGGGAGTGTAAACGTTTCTCTTCTTAAATGTTTGTCATGTTGATAGTTTAAAGGGGGACTTTGCGATTATGTATTGAATAATAGGAGCAGATAATGATTTTCTTATTTCAGGGTCAGTTAAGCATTGCATGGATTTTTACTGCACTGATACTGTAGAATGATGGGTTTTTGATATTTATCAGTGTGGGAAAAAAATATTCAGTTTTCTGCTACTGTAACTTTCTGGAAGGAAGCCGCCAGAAAGTTTCTGCTTCTGAAAATCACAGTGAATCCTGGGGACTTTCTGGGCATAACGTAATTCAGTTGAAGTTGTGAAGATGGCTCAAACAGCCTTATGATGATCGCTTCAGTGAAAGAAAAACAACTCCCGTTGCTTGACAGTCACATGATTTGATTTAAACTCTCTTAGTTTTCTCAGACATCCAGTCAGATGTCAACTGGTCAAAAAAGTGTTAATGAAAGACCTCTATTTTTAGAAGGACTAACAGTAGTTCAATTTTTGATCAAACTAGATTGTGTCTTCCTTTTCATTTAGAAGCAAAGTGCAGCTCAAATAATAGCATCCAAATTCATTTTTTCCATCATAAAACAGAATGCAATCATATACCTGCTATGCTGTATTTAAAGATATAATCCCATAATCATATGTGGTGATTGGTCCTGTGGAAGGACAGTCCAGCAAACACAAAGTTTCATCTTGTTGTCGAACAGGGACAGCGGATCTTTTCAGTCTGTCACTGCAGGACAATGCAGAGGTTTTATGGCACGGGTCACATCTGCTATGGGATAATGACAGGGGCAAGCCAAATGGAACATGAAGTACGTGCGTACTTGTGTGTGTCTGCGAGTGTGGCCGTGTATGTGTGCGTGCGGAACACGTGCGTGTGTGCGTGTGCTTGTGCGCGTGTGCTTGGAAGGGGGAACTAATGAGTCTCCTATGAGCTATTATCTGTACCTTAGCTCCGCACTCTGCAATAATAAAAGCCAACATTGCAGAGATCCCTAACACTGCATCACAACACACGCCTCTGCTAATGCCAGCGATAAAACATCCACTGATGACGCGCAAACCTCGGATCAGAAACAGTTTGTTTGTCATTTGCTTAAGACATTTCTGCACTGTCTGTCGTTCAGTGTCAGGATCAACCAACTATTGGCAGCTGCACTACATAGTCTAATACTGACTGACTGCTAAGCCAATTATGTGATCAGTCTTAGAGTGATAAACCTAGTTCCACATGGCACCAATCACCCACACTCCTTTACTAATAAATCTATTCCATCAATCTCTATGCCTACATCAGTTTGTTTGGCTTAGATACATTATTCTATGACAGGAAGTTGGATATAATACAACAGACCATCAATCAATCATGTGAAATGACAGTCATAATGGCATATATGAGGTATGAGATATTACCAGCGCCCTGGATCCATCTCATTCTAGGTTCCTGATAAATAATACTGGAATTAAACGCCTCAGGCCGTGACCCTCCAATCAAAGGTATCTAGAGAGAGAGAGAGAGATAGAGAAAGAGAGAGAGAAAGAGAGAGAGAGAGAGAGAGAGAGAGAGAGAGAGAGTCCCAGTGAGATGAGCCGTGGTGAGAGAGACCAGAGTAATCCCGTGGAGTGGAAAGTGAGGAACATCCCCGCAGATCGACTCGGATATTAAAGCTTTATTCTTCTCCCCACGGTGCCAGAGTGACCGAGTAAGTGGACGCATTTCCTGGATGTCACGCAAAAACAAACAAGTTCCACGGATGCACTGAGGCTGACTGCTTGGCTGCTTTTGGGGAGGCGCACCATGAAGGAGGAGGAGAGCCGCGGAGCGCATTGAGAGACTCTCCAAGAGTTAAGCGGTGTGTCAACAGCGTTAGAGTATGACGGGATGTGAGTTCAACTTGCGGTAGAATGGAACCTAATCTCACATGGATCTCTGAGGGATGGCAGCTTTTCACCACCACCACCACCACCATCATCACCATCACCCGAGCGCGGACCTGCGGCGGCTCTTCCACCGGCTCACCATCGCGTCCTCTCTGAGCATCATCTGCTTCTCCTTGGTGTATCTCCTCACTGGATGCTGCGAGTCGGAGTTGACGGAGAACTCCGAGATCAAGACACCCACGCCCGAGTTTCTCGTGTCGGGATGGCCGTACGAGAGAAACGGTACCGGCGTGTCCAAAGACGCTGCTACCGCGGCTGTCGGACGCGCTGTCGCCGGTTCGCTGGAGGCGAACAGCTCGGGGAAAGAATGGACAGCGACCCGGAGGTTACCCCAGGCTCTGATCATAGGGGTTAAAAAGGGAGGCACCAGGGCTCTGCTGGAGTTTCTGCGGCTCCACCCGGACATCCGCGCCTTGGGGTCGGAGCCACACTTCTTTGACCGGCATTACGCACGGGGACTGGACTGGTACAGGTACGCACACATGAAGCACGCAGGCAAAGTTATTGAAACTACTCTTTAAGTGTTCAAAATGTATGCAGCAACTGCTCTTTATTCCAGCATGGATTTACTCTTTAAGTCTTTCTCTGCAGATGTTCCTCCAACACACTTTCACAAAATGAAAAAACAACAACAACAACAACAACAACAACTTAGTGATTGATTCTCTTTGTTATTTAAAAGAAGGACTTTCACTCTTTGTGTTTGTGCAAGTTGAAATGTTTTACACTATTGGAAACTAAGTTGGAGAGCCAATTAGGATCCCCCACTTTCCACTAGAAGAGCTGAATCTCTTTGTGTTGTTTGCATACCCAAACATATCCACAGCTATTCCACCGAGGTTTAGGTGACAGTCAAAGAGACTCTGCCATCTGGCTATGCCAATCTGTGCATGCGTGTGCCTGCAGTGTCTGTCGTTTGTGTGTACGTGTGTGTGTGTGTGTGTGTGTGTGTACAGTAGGCCTTGCAGGATGTGTCCTCACAGAGCTGCAGAGTAATCATCTCTGGAGCCGGAGCCAGATGTTACTGTTGTCATGTGGCTCTGTTCTCAGCCTGTTCCGTGAAAACTTGGAAATACTCAAAACACACACACACACACATCACTCAAAAACTCAAGTTAATCTTAATTTTGGAAGGCAAAACATTTCCTCAACAGGCAGGAAACGTTTTCAGCGGATTCAAGAGTTCAGATGTTTGGGCTGCATTCTGCTTTTTTTTTAATAAAAACTGTAAGTGGATGCACCTATAGACCCACAAACATGCTCCAAATATGCCAGATTAAAAATGGATCCGAATCTGAACTGTGTGGCAAAGCATTAACCTTCTTATAGTATATTACTGGGGCTCAATAGTGATATTGGCTCAGTGTTGGGAGCCTCTTCGGCACGTCAGCAACCATTTAATCTTTGACAGAGATAAGAGTGAGAGGATGAATCTCTGCTTCCTGGATGGAGTTTCCATTGATGTGACCGCACACAGTGTCAAAGCTGTGAGATGTACACAGAGCCGGAAAATTCGGAAAATCTAGAAGCCACTGTAGCCTCTTTCGTCTGCCAGCATGTGTGTGTTTCTGTGTGTGTGTGTGTGTGTGCGTTGGTCACACTAGGTGATGTGAACGTGACACCAGATTGTCACGTCTTCCCCTCGGGCCAGATGGGGCTCGCTGCATGTCGAGCCACTTGACATCACTGTCGGCTCTGACAATTGACCTCTGACTCCGGGTCACTTTATGCTGCGAGTTAATGATGTGTTTACACCACTTCATAACACACAGTACTCATCCAGGCCAGAATACATACACAGATAAAGGACATGTTTTAACAATTCTTACTTGTTTCTTAAAGAATAATTCCAGTTTATTACAACTTGGATTTTTTTATTGTGTACATGTCCATCTCTTCCATCAGTTATGATCAAATCATTCTCAAGTTAATGTTAAGATCTGGAAACAGCAAAATCAACAAAGTCAGATGGAGCAAAAAGTCAAGTAAATTATCTAAACCACCAATATGAGTGCACCAAAAATGTTAATATTACTCTCTTATTAGACGGGAAAACTGTGTGCATGAGTACTGAAAGTAGAAAAGGTCAAAGGTGAACCAGGAAGTGAATCTCAGGGAACTGCTATGACCTGCAAGGCTAGCACTAATGCTAGCAAGCTAATTCTTCCAGCTAACAGTTAATGGCCGTGTAAGGCATCCTTGCCATGCGTTTAAAATAGAAGTTACAGTATTTTGGCATGAATATTCGTGGTGGGTATACTTTGAAGGTAGATTATCTTGTCTTTATTTAGTCTCAAAACCACAAAGTATTGTGACGGTATTATAGAGACAAAATCCACAAATGTCAGGGTAGATGAGTTCCTTCCGACTGTCAACAATGGTTTCTTGTTCTTATGACCACAATCGTTTCCTAACCTTAACCAAGTGCTTATTATTGCCACCGTAATGATGAAGGTCTCCTAACCTTAAGGAAGTAGTAATTTAAACCCAAACCACAATGTTCCTCAGCTTTAAGTGCGCCTAAACCTGACCAAACCTTAACCACAGAGGTGTAAACTCAACTGTTTTATTCATACAGCGATGCCGTTTGGCTAATAGGGGCGTCACAGATGAGAAAACACTTAAATGTGTCATAATGGAAACATTATGACGGATTTTAAGGACTTGTTGAAACTGTGATGGATGTTACAGCACAGTTTGGGTAATACTCTGTCATTCTTTCTTCCAAATAATTTAGCTAACTTTGTGGTTTGTTTAAAATTTGTCTCGACGTCTGACTGCTCTTGTTTAATCGCCCCTCTGACCTCTTTTTTTTTTAGCAATGTTGCTGTGTTTATGTCAGTCAGAATAATGGCCAAGGCTGCATAAAATAAGACTCGAGTAATAAGTACAAGAGACTCAAGTACAAGAGTGATCCTTTCAGACAGTCAGTGCAGGCCAACATTCACGTTCATATCTGAAAAGCAAACGGGTCAGCTGTAGTGCGTTACATCCGTAAAGATGCTTTTTTTCCCTCTCAAACCCTATCATGGGGAATCAAATGGATGATGAGATATAGTGTATCTCCCTCTGAATCACTCCACTCTCTCTGAGTAAAATAACATTTCGCTTTCACGAGGGCAATTGAGATCAGAGCCCCTGACAAAGATCCGCTAATGGCGTTTGAAGCGGAGATTGGATCTGGAACAGCGCTGCGATGAGCCCAGAGATGGACTGGAAGTTTCCTCCTTACCGTGTTGTCTGGGATCGATAGCTCTATCTCCTCGCTCTGACCTTGGGTTGACTCCAGCATTACAGCGGTTAGCGTTGGTCAGCTCGGCTTCTGTTACAATTAGCAGGAAGCTTTATCCTACATTGGCATAATCCCCCCCCCCCCCCCCTCATAGGTACATAGAGGTCAAGTTACACATAGCTTTTCTCTCTGTAGCTCTGGAGAAATCCATTAAACTTTCACAGCTGGAAATTCACATCTCACTTGTGATGCTTTCCCTGTGAAAGATGTCAAGACAGGTGGATGGTGAAAGGGGGGAGGTGGGGGAGATAAAAACATTGGGAGAAGAGATACGGCATGGGTGAGCTGGAGGTTAAAGGGTGAACAGTGTTACTGCAACCTTGCACATCTCTGCTGACCTTTGCTTCAACCCTGGGGACTGTTATCAGAGCTGGGCTTGTGTGTGTGACTTCTTCGGGTTCTGTCACAGTCTGGAGAGCGCTCTGTCCTCCAGACAGCAAGGCTGCTTGTATTTTTTTTCTTGAGGTACAGTGAGATTTATTGATATATTATTGACTCCGAGTTACCGGCAGAGCTTTAACCGGAGAGGTTACACCCACTGAAACTGATGCTCACATTTCCATGAAGAAGCATTTTTCAGAAGAAAAAACAAACAAGACTTTTTTTTTTGTTTCCAACAACTCTTTAAAAAAGACCTCAACAAAATGTAAAGTCCATCAAAAATTTTAAAAAATCTGTCATCTGTCATCTACAGGCTAACTAGCACTAGAGTCTACTGTGACATACGTGTAGCAGGTCAGCATCTACGGGAAGTGTTGGTCATACAAAACAGATTGAGTTTGAAACTTTTGAAGGCTGTACAGCTTGCATTTTGTTAGCAATATGATCAATTAATTGGAGCCAATCCTGTGTTTGATTTCCATTGGAATCTGCCAAGTTTTATTAATTTCAAGAGACTGTTAATTGGGTTGCCAGCGGTAGTTGCAGCAGCAGTAGTTGCTATATTCAGAGGTGTAGGTGGATGTCTCTAAGCTCTAAATGTGTTTGGAAGCTTGTGGGTTTTATGACATAGTAACTTTTTCAAAAGGAAGAAAATTTCTTTCTGTATTCCATCTCCGAACCGCCGGTTTGTTTAGATGAATATTTGAAACAATATGCCGCTCAGGTCGTCCACTGACAAGAAGGCAGGGCTGAAATTACCAAATTATTTTTCAGTCAGCTGCTCCGATTACACCGACTCATTTGCAATTCATATTGAAGTCGTTAAGGGAGGCTTTTCAAGTCATACCCATACATTGATGCCTTTGTCCCGCCATGACACAGCACATGGTGCTACTTGTGTTTTTGTGTTTGTACCATTGAACGTAATTGCCATGCAAATCACAGAATAATGGCTGCCAAAACATTTGATGTTCAGAAGGATTCAGTGGGCGGGAATTAGCAGCAAAACATGAAAGATCAATCAGATATGGATGAATATTATTTTTAGAAAGTTTTAGTAATTTTAGCATATTTTCGTACCGTGAACCATCATGCCAATGTGTGAAGTAATTAAAGCTATAAGATTTGACTTGGCTTTATTTATTGTGTCAGTAGCTGGGGTTCAGGTGTGGTCTGTCCTGTCCTGGTACTGTACTGGAGGTGATCAACATAAGGCCCAGACGGGTGGGGTGATCTGGCTCTCATTAAGGCCCTCCCCTGGGGCAAAGACGAAGAGAGGGGGGGTCTGGGGCCCCTCTATGATGGATGTCTCCTGGAAGTGGACAGGGCACAGCGACAATGGACCGGCCCCTTAATGGTCCCCCATACAGAGGAAATGGATGAGCGGTCCCTCAATAACACACGCATTAACACACCCATGCATGCAAACACACAAATACACACTCAAATCTCATCTCTGACTCATAAATAGGCAGTCAGGTGTGTATAATGAACACAGTTGATACTCTGTGATTTGATTGGTTATGTTTCCTCCTTGTATCCAACATCAAAGATAAACAGAGCAGATTTTACATATTTGATCTAGCACGCCCTGCTATCCCCAAATCCTTTGCTGCATATTTCCTGCTGTACATCTGACGAACACTGCAATCGCTTCACATTGGTTAACACACACACACATGCACCCACACACACACACACACATACTCTCTACACGTCACAGCATGCTACTGATGGGGCTCCAGAGGGTCCTGGCTCCCCCAGTCTCCACCTGCCACTCTTAGTCCCAGCTGAGGCCCAGTACTGCATTACTACTCCCAGTCTGTCCCCTTACATTTACACCAACACCTCCTCACTTCATACACCCTATCATCCCAACACACTGCCTACTGTTCCTCGTCGCATACCATCCGTGTCCGCCTATGGGTAGTTATCCTAAGCCCCCCACAGGATCAATAGCCAGTGGCCTTGGCTGGTCCCGGCTAATTCACCAGGGATGCTGGCTGAAATATTGGGAAATGGACGACAGAAGAGAGGTTCCTCAAAGGCAAACAGAGGCTTATGATAAGCTGCTGGATAATCCCTGTGTTCACCATACTGGACGTTTGATCTCACGCTCAGTAGTAAATGAGCAGTGTAAGGATGTTGCTAAAACAGGATTTTTAAACCGCCAATTAATTCAGCAAATTTTTTTTTTTTTTTTTGGGAGGGATTTCCTCTATAACACATGGTGTCACCAGCCGGTTCTATTCACCTGCCAGTGATGAGCTCGAACGCTTTGTGAGGTTAATACTCCTCCCCCACTGTGCAAGCGCCCACACCAACCAGAGTCACTTTTACAGCAGTAAGGAGAAGATCCCTGACTGACTTCCCACTCATAAACACGGCCGATTGTGTTTTTTGGTAATCGCGACGAAGCCTTATGTTTCTCGGACACCAATTTGGACCCCACTGCTGCACTGATCTTTCGTTTAAACACGCAACATGACTTAAGTTTGTGCTTTTAAAATAAAAGGAGGAGATTTGGGCGCATGGTTGTGAGACCGTGGTCCCGTCTCCACCAACAGTCACCATTGGTTTCTTTAACCGTTAAGGTGAAGGTTTCCTTTTCCTAATGACCAGAATCATTCCTTAACCTCATCCAACTAATTTTAGTGGCCCAGAGTGAACCAAACCATAAACACAGAGGTGGCATATCAACTCCAATGCAGTGTAAAGTGCACACGGATGAAATGTACTGACAGCAGTATGTTATCAACTATAATTGGCAGGAGACGAGGTGTAAAGATGAGTAGCAACATCGGCCAATCAGATGCCAGCTGAGCCATGCCTTACACAGCATTCAGACCATGAAAAGCCCTTAAAGCAGCACAAGGTGATTCTTTGGTGTGGAAGTGATGAGAGGATGAAATACAATCCAAGAAGGCCCCTTTGAGTAATAGATCAATGAGTTTCAAGGTTTATCTGTGGTTTATAATACTATGAGGCAGGATTTTACTCTTACAGTGGCAATCATTTTATCTTTTTTTATCTATTCATTTTCTTTTATTGATATTAAAAAAGAGACATAAGCAGTACCTACAGATCAATTGTTCTTTAAAGCCTCAGAGATTTTTTAAATTCTGGATCTTGTATATGTATACAATATATCCTGTTCAATTAAACAAAACGTATTGCTTAATCACTACTGGTGCATTTGCTTGAGGGTTTCTTATTGAATTTGTCATGTCTCATTTCTACCACAATGAGTTTATATTCTTTGTGTGGTTATAATTTACTTAATATGATAAAAATTTAAATAAAGTTACAGACGTCACCTCAGGATCACAAAGGTTTCTATGCCAAAATTAGACCATATTGAGTTATTAGAAAAGCTAACAGCTAGTTTGTCAATTAGTGTGTCTGTGCAAACCTCATAGCAGAAGCATATTTATAATAGATTTTCTCTTTTGATGGTGCTCTTAGTAGTCTCAGCAATTAGCTCTTTGTGCGTAGGTAATGGTATGGGGCTCTTGGCTCTAGGGCTATTTACAGACAGATTGCTAATGGAGGTGTGTTTGTATCCACTCCCATCATTCCTTCATCAGTCACCCAGCCCTTCCATTTAAAACACACACACACACACACACAATTGGATGAGCACACACACAATCTGTAAAAGGTCTGGTAAAAAAATCCACCACACCCACTTTTATGTCTTCAGAGAGTGAGTGTGTGTGTGTGGGTGTGTGTGTAATTTTGGATTTTAAAAAATGAGTGTTAGACTGTGAGAAATGGATCCTTTGGGAGAACAGAAGCTTGATAGCAAATGATTGACTAATAACGAGTGTATATTTGTGTTTTGTATTGTGTGTGTGTGCGTGTGTGTGTGTGTGTAACAGACTGCACGGCTCCTCCTGCTCAGGGTATTGCAGTTAAAACGGAAGTCTTCAGGCTAAGTGGTGGTAAGCGCTGCCTCACACCCATCAGATCAAATGAAATCACTGTGTGTGTGTGTGTGTGTGTGCGTGTGTGTATTTGTCAGATTCATATAAGCGGGGCCATTTTGGGCTGGATGGATGTATTGACAGGAGGTCGTGTTGCAGGCGCATCTGAAACTTTAGCCGATACCAGAGGACAGACAGAGCATCCTGTCCTCACTGTATCAGCCCTCTGTGTGTTCGTCCTTCTTTTATTCACCTCTCATTTACTGTAGAACTCCTTGGGAACATTTTTATTGACTCTTAGTTTTGTGAAACATTCTTAAAATAGATGAATACATTAAAAAAAAGAGTTTTTTCATAATGAGGGACAACAGATTAAAAATATAAAAGCTCTAAGGAGTGCTGTAACATCGTTTAGTTCATTATTTTGGTTTTACAGCCCACAGTTTTACTGGTTTTGTTCCACCTGACCGCTCTCAAAAGCCCCGTTTGTAGCGGCAGCAGGCCTCTGTTTTCAGTGAAAAAGCCCTGATGAACCTGCCATATTCTACACTAGCTAGACTGTGCCACGCAACCGACGGACAAAATGAGCAACTAGCTGGTGAACATACAGGAGTGGAGCATTTAGCAACTAAAGAGCCAAATGCCTCTCTCACCTTCGTTATATTGTCAGCGCTTCATTTACAGCTTGTTGTGCAGACCCCAAATGTCCAAAAAAAAAAGCAGCTTTAATGGTTTGTTTGGCAAATACAAAAATAAAGAACATTTTATAGGATCATGGTGAAATATTGTATATTTTAGTAAGCTTTGATTCACATAAGAGTCGAATTGTTTGGATGTATTGGTGGTTAAAATCTGATTTATACGTTGTATATTCATGTTTTCATGAATTTAAATGTATTTTTTCAACTGTTGGGATTCCATTGGTAGTAGATGGAAGGCATTGATTTTCTTACTATGTAATGTATGTTAAATAATTCTGCAATGTTATAGAAAATGCTTTCAAGAAAATTTGTATAGCATATATTCAAAAATGCTCATTAATTTGAGGTTAGGTTAAAGAGAGAAACCACACTAGTATGCCTCTTAAAGCTCTATTTAAATAAGACTATTGCTGATTCAGAGCTGTGTATGACCGAGGCTGTGTGTGTTTGGTCAGTCAGGTGTGTGCCAGGTGTGTTGGCAGATGTCCTCAAGTCCCCGGTCGGCCCTGTGGGGTCTCTGGAGTCATTTATTTCTAAATGAGTCCCATCTGCTGGGCTTCTGTTGTGGAGGTAGAGGTGAGCAGAGCACGGCACATCCAAGCAAAGACTTGTGTGTTTATGGAGTTCTGCTGTCATCTGCCTGCTCGTCTGGAGATCTACTGTACACACATTGCTCAGTCTGTCAGATTATGATGTGTGTGTCAAAGTGATTTATGTGGGGTTATTGAGTATGGTATGGGTTTTCTGATCACCAAATGCAATGCAATGGCACCATGAAGGGTAACCTCACTTAAATCTATTCTTATTTCTTTCCTGCCGAGAGTGATTAATACTTTTTTTTTTTTGTAAGCCCAAATATGGTTGAGAGCCAGCAAACAGTTGTCTTAGCTAAGCATAAAGACTGTAAGCAGGTAGCTAGACTACCTTTGTTCAAAATTTTAAAAATCTGCCTAACCACACGTTTATGGATCACTAATAAGCCCATTTTATTGTGTTTGTTTAATTTGTACACAAACAGAAGTGTAAAAAACAGTGTTGATTGAACAGAGCCAAGCTAGCTGTCTCCCCGTTTACAGTCTTTATGCTAAGCTAAGCTATTGTCTTCTGCTTCCAGGTTCATATTGTTACCGCTCTGCTCATCTGTTAGTATTTTTGTCAGTAATTCGATCCAAGAACTCAAAATATTTTTCTTGTACTTCCAGAAGTATGATGCCCAAAGCTCTGGACGGCCAGATTGTAATGGAGAAGACACCTCGCTACTTTGTTACTGTGGAAACACCAGCACGAGTCCACGCTATGTCGCAGGATGTGAAGCTAATTGTAGTTGTCCGTGACCCCGTGACCCGAGCCATATCTGACTACACACAGATCATCTCCAAGACCCCTGACATCCCTCCCTTTGAGATACTCGCCTTCAAGAACCGCACCACAGGTACGATTCCGGTATCTTTGCTAGCCTTCATCTTAGCTTTGCCTTTACAAAGGTAGAAGGGATAGAGACGTTTTTTATACCTGATCAGGGTCACAGGAAAGATGTATTTTTCAAGAATTCTTCAGCAGAGCAAGAAAAAAATGATAGTATATTCAGTTATTTATGACGGCAGATGTTACAAATACATTCTCTTCTTTCTCTTCTCTCTATGTGTGAGTGCCTAAAAATGTTTCCATTCCTTTCAAACCCGTATTTTTTCATCTTGAAGAGCACCTCAGTGTTGCCTGAACATAGTTCACATAAAATCAACTGAACGCCTGGAATCTGTATTCTATTTTTTAAATACTTATAACTGTTTGTCCCTGCAGTAGGAAGGCAGGTTTGAAATGCCAATAGCCGGGATGATTTTGAAGACTGTATCTCTGTTTTGTCTCCAGGTCAGATCGACTCTCTGTGGAGCCCACTGTGGATCGGCCTGTATGCCCAGCACCTGGAGCGCTGGCTGGCCTGGTTCCCCAGGAATCAGATCCATCTCGTCAGCGGTGAGAGACTCATCTCTGACCCGGCCGGAGAACTGGGGAAAGTCCAGGACTTTCTGGGCCTCCAGAGGATCGTCACGGACAAACACTTCTACTTCAACAAAACGAAAGGTTTCCCGTGCCTGAAGAAACCAGAGGGCAGCAGTAAACCGCATTGCCTGGGGAAGACGAAAGGGAGGACTCACGCCTCCATCGACCCAGCGGTGATGCAGAAACTGAGGGATTTCTACAAGCCGCATAACCAGCGCTTCTATCAGATGACGGGCCAGGACTTTGGATGGCAGTGACCCCTCTAATTTAATGAAACCAGTGGCTTTTGTTAGCATTACACTGCTGCCCGTGCAAATCTGCCGACTGACTCAAAGTACAAAAGATCCAGAGATCAGAGCCAATTATCTGCCTCTGAACAACAGAAGGGTTTCTGAGAGACTAAATAAAAAAAAACCCAGTGTCAATACATTCAACTCTATCAATCATCAACTTGTTCAAGTGTTTGAAAGAGAAAAGACTCATTTTATATATCATAGCTGTACAGTAAAACAGATGCAGGTTGTAGGGTGTCCCCTCTCACCTCTCTTGTTCGGTAGACTGCTTATTCCTACCAGTGGTGGTTCCATAAAGAGTTTGTGTGCAAAGTTAGTCATGAAACTGTGGTTGCTATAGCTTACGGCTGTATTTATTGAGCAGTGAAATATGCAGTGTAGCTTTTAGTGTCTCCGGTCTGCAGTTTAATCCTGACGCTCTAGTTGGTAGACTGTAGTAGCACAATGAACCCAGAACATTCCTGAATTTCCATATCCTTCTTTTTTTTTTTTTTTTTTTTTTTACTCACTGATTGTTCTTCATTCTCACTGGTTAAGAATTTAAAGGCAATCAATGCATACAGATTGAGTATCGTCCACCAAGCATTGTTTCTGAAAAAGGGGGGGATGAATCTTTTATGTGGCAAGCAAAAGAGGGGTGAGCGAGAGAATCTTTATATGAGCTCAGATTTGACTGAGTGGTTTTGTATTCTTGAATAATGAATGTGGATAAATGGATGTAGGGGAACCGGTGTGGATCACTTCGCCTATTGGCACATTTCTGTGCTAGGCTTAGGTTAGCATCCGACTGCAAAACCACCCTAGTGTACCTTGAGTAAAGGAAAGGGACCACTGAAAGATAACCAAAACATGACTGGGTCAAATCAATGTGAGAAGGTCGACCGAGTGTATAAATGGCCATTTGTTTGGGTGTGATGTATGAAGCTTTCAGGCTTTGTTACTGTGAGAAGGCCTGCTTACAGGGTTGTCTGTTTTCAGTTTGCATGTATTTGCACTAGTTTGAAAACACAAAAAAGTAAAAGTATTTTTAAGCAAAGGACTTTGCATTTCATTTTGTGGCACACATTTTCCCTCACATTTGATCTTTTTTCTCATTATTTTCCTCAGACTGCCGTTGTTAAAAGATCTTATTGAGCCTGTTAAGGGCTGGATTTATATGTTGAATGTGAGTGCATAAAACATTAGCGCAATTGCTTTGCCAATGTAAATCTTTTCAATGCAAAGGCTACAAACTGGCGCTTAAGAGCCTTCTATTTTGATGAGATACAAAGGTTCTGGGAGTCCCTGCTGCAATGTGAATGGATGTGATTTAATGAATGTTGGAAGTTTAAAATGATAATTCAGTTACAATAACATATTCTGATATTTGCAATCCCGTGCGACCCTATGTTTTTAATACATATGACTGAGTGAATGAGCAAATTCAAATGTGATGGTTTTTAAAGAGAAAATACATTCGACAACACTGCCATCTTGTGGCCAATAAAGGATACTTTTCTGAGTGATATGAAAAACTCCGTCCACAGACATGGTTAAAAACAAGCAGCTTCTTTATTATGACGTGCCTGCCTCATTTACCTTTAAATGACGTATTCTCATAGAAATGTATAGTTTTATTAATATCAATATATTAGGTTGCAAATAATTCTCCACAAAACTCAGGATAACTAAAGAACACTACACAAAAAAACGCACCAAAAGACACAACAATTCATGCTTCAGTATTTACTGCAACCGAGGGTCATGAAATAGAAAGAGAATTTTAAAACAGAACCATAATAAATCTGAAAATTGTCTACATTACATTTCACTGGGAACTGAACAAATTAATTAAGCACACAAACATATAATATACATTTTCAAATGCACTTAAATAACAACAATCCTGGTCAGTGTTTCTCTTTCAGTACAATTCTGAATCAACTCAACGGTCAGACACATAAGAAAAGTACCCAATTTAAGTAAATATTACATAGAGAGCTTCAAAAGAGGCGTGCTCCTCTCGCTGATGAGTTTTGGCAGTTTGCACAGACGGCTACATGTTTCCTCTAAAGCAGTATTAGTCGGAGAAACAACACTGACCCCATTAAAATGTTGTGAGCACAGAGCATGCTGTTTGATCAGAGGCATGCTGCTGTAAGTAAAGGCACTCAGCACGGCCTGTAGGCTTCCTCCACCCATGTAGCCCTCTCATCTTTTATACTTTACACTCGTATTCCTCTATGGGTGAAGCAACAATCCTCAGGCCCTCTGTTACCCTCTGTTAAGACCTCATCTTGGTCCACTGACAGCAATTCTGCTCAATACTTCTTCTCTGGCGAGACACAAGTACTCTGTGAATACTGCAACCGCATTGTAGCATAGGAATAACACCACCATTTGTTTTGTCTGGTTCAAATCAGAACGCATTACTCACTCTGCCGATCAGTCACATGTGTCTGGATTGGGGGCGAGGACACAAGAAGAGGTACAAAGTACTTAGTTGCTAGTCCAGGTCAGACCTTGATTCACTCTCTGGTAGCTGCTAGCAACTGTTGACGTCACTGTGCACCAGGCTACGGGAGACATTTAGGTCAATTTACAGAGTATGCCTTGGTGTTGGGTCAGATTGAGTTCGAAACACATTCCCACCCTAAACGAACCGCTCCGGAATTTATTTGTAACCAGAAGGAGGCTGCTTCTTATGGTCACTGAAAAGTTCTTGGTCTCAGATATGAAATGAATTGTACCAGGAGAAAACAAACCACAGTGAGATCCAACCAGACTAAGCAATACAGGTTTGAAAGCACCCTTAAGCTACTTAGTATTACTTAGTTCATTTATTGGGTGGGAGGCAGTGTCACTTCAAAATCTTCAGTATGTGTATGATCATTGAATCTGTAAGTGGACTTGCTCTCCTTACATCCGTCCAGCAATGTGTATCTACATCTAAGTGAGTCATGGACACACAGCTTTAGCAACGTTGCACATTTCCTCAATGAATAAAATCCAGTTAAAACAGTCAACAAGCTAAGAGGCTTGAGAGTCATTAGTGTGTGCTAGTTTTGGTTGGAGTGTTGGCTGAGGCGACCAGAAGGTTTGGATCAGGCCACTGTGCTCTCCACAGACACTGATCTTCCTACTGTGCTGGTTCTGGGTTAAGTTTTAAGGACTCAGCTTCCCTTTAACTCACAGGGTTCTTAGCAGTATTGCCTGGGTAGAGGTATCTGTTTACGCCTACTAATACAACTGTAGGGTTGACGTAATGGGCTCAGTGTTTAAAAGACTTGCTGTGTGGTTCAGCACAGGTCCATGAAGGAGCTACATGTAGCATTTTAGCGTCAACATCTTCACCGCATCTATTCTGAGACATTAGTGTTGTTACTGTAAACAAACAAGACTACTGTTGAGTCTTATTTTTATATAAATGCTACAAAAATACTCGCAAATAAAGAAGTGTCCCAAACAGTAGCTCTCAATCCCCCAGCTGATGATGATGGAAACAACGTGAGTCAGCAAAAAAACTCCTGGTGGGTATTTATGCGGTAATTACCTTGTAATTACTGGTAATTACCAACTTCGGCACTGTCTATATGTGCTGCATGTTTCCTCATCACACAGCCTAACAACAACATAATGTTCATTTGGAACAACGTGTATCAGTACCGTAGCTACTGTATCTGCATGTAGTGTGTTCCTAAACTAGATAGCTAACATGAGAAAAACAAAAGTCAAGCGCTTTGAAGACCTTTGGAGATTGCTTGGAGAACAACATTAATAGTGAAGTATATTGCACACTTTTATTACTTAAATGTACCCACTGTACACTACCTGCCTAGCACCAAATGGCTGACAGAAAAAGTTAGCAAGTAGACGGTGACCGTAATGGCGCCTTTGGGAAGCTAAACACACACTTACATTCCTCAAGAGTTGGTGGAGATCAAAAAAAAAAGAGCTAGATGGAGAGTTAATATTTAACTTATATTCCTTCAGGTGTCCAGAATCATGACTCATGCCGACGTTGCTCCCCAACTGTTTGCTAACACGTTAGCCATGTCAACTTTGAAAGAAATTGTTGTGACCCGTAAGTAGGCAAAAAAAAAAAAAAAAAAAAAGATGAATGCAGCTTTAAAAATCACCAGAGCTCTCAACCGTAGTCTGATTATGCTTACAGTAATTACCCCACACAAGACAATGGCATGCTGATGTTTCAAAACGCTACATGTTGCTCCTCTAGCAGTACTCCTCTCCCTGGGGGTCAGGCAGATCATTGAGGTCCAGGAAGATGGAGGTGTTGGAGAGTTTACGGCCGTTGGACGACAGATCCAGCAGCTCCTCGGCAGTGCTCGGCACAGAGCTGATGTACATGTCCCACACCTGCTCCGGAGAGTCAAGCTCCAACAGCTTCTGCTTGATCTTCAGGTTCTTCTCAATGTTCCTGCGCTTGTGCTTGAACTCCAGGATGGTTTTGGTGTAGCGGTTGATGGTTGTGACTGAGGACGCCATGCAGGCCGTGAAGGAGCTCCACGCCAAACTAAAGGAAAGAGACATAAATAGTTTGAGTCTAATTGTTCAAGAGGTAATAAAAATCTTGTTTGCAATATGATATGTTCATATATGTGTACATTTTCAAAGACTCACATGTATGACCAGCTGTAGTCCCACGTCTGAGGTTTCCAGTCCTCCGGGCCCAGACTGACAGTCAGCTGGAAGGCTGTGGTGAACATCATGTGTGCCACCATCCCCAACAGACCTGCCACGCAGAGAGGGAACGAGAGGTGACATGGAGGGAAGAACTACAGCACTTCTCTTCAATGGCCACTTGGTGGCAATATAACATAATATCTGTAGCATTGCATTATTCCCCCTTCCCTATGCACACTCAGCGATCTGGATGAACACAACACATGTTCAACACAAATCATAATAAAACCCCTACTTGCAGCCCTAACTTTAAAACTGACTAATACAGATAGATACATATCAATGGAACAACAATCAGCTTTACAAAAAAACCTCAAAATAATATTAAACTATATTCACCAATTCTCACATCTATTCATGTAAGTGTGGAGAGAAAATTTAGAAAAAGGAAGGAAGTATGTATGTGTAATATGTGTATGTGGGAATGTGTGTTATGTAAGAAGAGAAAGATTTAATAACAGGCTACTAAACTAAACCCATCCTGCAAAACTCGCCTCATCACACCTTATTTATTCTATTAACGTCTTCAAGCCTCTTGGATGAGAGGTGAAACGTCTTCAAAGACAAATAACCAAGTCCAGTTGCGATCGATTTAATCTACTTGAGATAACTATGACCTGGATGAATGAGAATATTCACAGACTTATTTATTCATTTTCATTTCTACTTTTCTGTTGTTTTGCTTTTCACATCTTTGTATTTGTTAGTATGTCCATAGAGTCTATATAAATAAAAATAAAAAATAAAAACATAATATGAGTCTGAAGAGTATATCTGTAACAGTATGATATGTAATGTAAATCTACATGAATGAGCAAACTAATCAACACATTAAATGTGTCATATACATACATTCCTTACATATACAATCCAAAAACAAAGAGTCAAACTAAAACAAATGATTCTCTTCATATAATAATATTCTGGCTCATAGTTAGTCATACCTGATGCTTTTATTGTTTGGGTCTGATTCTCTGAACATGATCAGATGTCTATATCAACACACACAGTGCCCAGTCTTGCTTTATGCACAAAAACTCGGATCTAAGACTGGACAATTGTAGCAGGAAATCAAACAGTGTCAATACTATGTGTGTGTGTGTGTGTGTTTCTCTGCATGTTTGCATATTAGTCACATCTCCCATGTTCATTGGTATCAAAAGTGATGTAGATTAGCTAATGTAAGAGTGCTGCAACTGCTTTTGTCTGAGCATTTATACTTCTACTCCTGTTATTGCTTTTTTCTCAAATACTCTCCACTCCTTCTCTTCTAGCTCTCGTCTGTTTTCCTCTGCTCCCATTCTGTTTTTTTCCCTTTTGTGTCTGCGCTGATTTTTCCTCATTTATGTGCCAGACTTTGTCATATGAAGCGCAAGCTCTCCTCACACATGGACTTCTCATCGCCTATAAAATAGAAGATGAATAAAAAAGAAAAGAAGAAAAACCTGCATGTGTAGCCAACCAATCCGATTACCACATAAGCTCCCCAAATCCCTGGACTGAACAAGAGCGCACCAGATTCAGCACCGAACACCTAAATTCCCATCTCATCCCTATCAATGCTCATGTATATTCCTAAAGATGAAGTATTATCATAATGCTATGCAGATCAGAGGCAGCTTTGTGTCAGGATGAGCGGAACAAATCTGAAAAAGTCTTGGCACGTTCTGTCATGTGGAAATTATGCGTGTTCCGCTCACACAAGGTCAGGTCATTTCGTGTGCAGTCAATAAATGTCGAGCCAGGTTGTTTATTTTTAGCGCTAAAGCAATTAACAAGGACGTGCAGCATCATGAAAGTGACGCCTCTGATTACAGAGAGAAAAGGGAGTAAATGATCCACGTTCAGTGTCATCAGTAAACGCGGCCTCGCCCTTCAACTGCCACTAGGGGGCAACGTGTTTAACAAAGAATCAATTAGTAAATAAATAAATAAATAAAAGGAAGGTTTTTAATGGATTTATGGATTTTTTTAATGTTGCATCTTAATTAAGACATACCACAGACATCCTGTTTGATTAAAAACAAGTTTTATGAATATTATGTCCTCACTGTTATGACGTTCGGAAAACCCTGATTTCATTTTGGTTCTGGGTTGTAAGATAAACTTGAGGCGAATAACATACAGTATGCACACAGCATTTAAAAAAAAGGGGTATTCTGCATAATTTTATGCTGTATTCTGATTGGCTGATTGTAAATCATCAGACACACTGAGAGGTTTGGTTCACAAAAAGCTATAATTGAGCAGTTGGTGGCGGTTCTTGCAGTGCCGTCTAGGACCAGCATGTTAGATCCACTAAAGGTTTCATCACATTCATCTCAGACAGCCCAAAAACCACTTAAAAAAACACTGTATATGCACCTGAATAATACACCTGGACATATTCTATATTTCTGTTATTATCAACAAATCTAAAAACCAAAACCAATGAATTGATCCCATTAACTAGTGTTGCTAGTGTAGCTAAAGCCTGATATTCTTTGTACCATAGAACTCCACTGTTCAAGCACAGTACTTTAGAAAACTGAAGCTATATATTTCTGATCTGTTTTTAAAGATACCGGTATATATCTTCAAGTGAACTTAGGGCTGAGTGCCACAGACAGGACTGGGATATATTAAAAAAACATGTAGACTATATAAAAGTGAATAAAAACATCATTTACTCTACATTATTAATCCAACATTCTTACGCGGTTTGGTTGGTTATAAAACAACAGGCTGTTTCTTTTGTATACTTGCAGCACAATTAGTTTAACCGAACAAACTGCAGAGATGGTAAAGTTAATCACCCAGAGCCCAAATTCATTCCCAACAACACAAAAGGATCTCTCAGTCTTTCTTCCACACACTCCTTTTTATTCATATAGCCACACATCGTACTCTCTCTCATACCCCTGATGATTGACGGCTATAATAAAGGTTAATTTGCTCCTTTCTATTGTTCCTCTGAACCTCATTACCATAAACACTCTCAATCTATTCACACCATTAAAAACAACAAAAACAATCAAACATTTTTACAAGCGGACTAAACACTTTGTGTTGAGGTTGGGAATTAGTTTAAAAACACCAGCACGCTAGGACGGATGTTGCAAAAAGAAAGAAAGAAAAATATACACTCAATATGAACTTTACAGGGTTCAACTGGCCTTTTACACAAACAGCTCACTTCTCCAGACAGCAAGTCACTTATAAATAAAACATTGCACATGCAGACGGGGTCGAGAGGTTCAGTGACTGTTCAAGTGAACACTGGAATGGGCAAAACGGCACGGCGAGGCCATGAAAACATAACTCAGTGAAGCTTGAGCTCGAGAGGAGAGCATGCTGGGTTCATCCCCTGTCAGCAAAAATGAAATGACGAGGACACCACAACTGGACCAACTGAAAGATGCTCAACAATTTCCTCTTGTTGTGATATACGGATACGGAATATATAAAGTCTGTCGTTTTTTTCCTGCACGATGTCAAATGCACCTAAACTCAACACACACAGAAACACAACTCCAGATTAATGCTAACGTTGCTAAACGACTATATAGCAGATAATGACAACTGACTTGAATACAGACAGTCAATGAACCAGTGTCTAATGAATACTAGATATCAGTGAATCTGCATACTGAACAATTTCTAAATGAATCATTGCTGATTAATACACACACACACACACACACACAGCCATGCAAGGCATTAACCTGCTCATCTCATCAGTGTCTTGCTCAAGGACACTTTAAATGAATATGATTTTCTTACAGATATTAGGCATTTGTTAATGTTTTCAATGTAAATACTCACAAAGCGGTAGAATAGATGACTTTTAAAAGTATATTATTTTTTTAGTTTATAAAGTAAAGTAATTTTCCAAAAATATATAGTTTTTAGCAAATGTTAGGCACACAAAAGGAAAGGAAATAGCACAATGGTGGGGACTATTTTCAGCTGCAGATGAATACACATTTCGTAAACTTATGAGTATTTCTGGTAGCAGGAAGGTAATGATGGAATAATTAACATGCCAGCCAATGTTACGGTGTGGGTCATTGATATGTTCTTTGTAGTTTTTTCTGATGACAACGTAGGTCAATGACTTGCAATAACATATGACAACCAGTGAAGGTAGTACCACTTTGACTAGAAGCAAAGCATTAGGCAGACGAGGAAGATTATCTAAACCTTGTTGCTAATCAGGTGCATATATTTACCACTTTTTAATCTTAAGAGTACGACAACAATCTTGAGATTCGGATTAACGTCGCAAATTCAGATTCGTAAAGATTTGGGAAATACAAAATCTGTCTCGTAACAGTGTAAACGTTACAATGGAGGTGTCGAGAGAAATGTTACCACGACTCATAGTCATAACAGATTAATCCTTTAAGAGAGTAGGTAGACATTTTTTTAGAAATATGCTTATTGGTGTGGGATGAGAAGATCAATACCACTTTTATAATCCATGATCCAGTACAGAGCTGGAGCCAGGAGGCTATTAGCCTAGCTTAGCATAAAGAAAAAAAAAGAATTGTTAGCTTGACTATGTCCAAATCTTAAGAATATGCCTTCCCAATACCTCTTAAATACCCTATTTAGCACATTATATGCTGTTTGTTTTAATTTATACACAAAATTTGTACAGAATAATTCTGATTTTAGGGGGGATTAACTGTTGTAACTACTTGGCAACACACTGGCCCTGTTTCTATATTAATACTTGGTCACTGATTGGCAACTCATGCTATAAATGCTGCATAGAAGACCACAAACTTCTGTTTGTATACAGATTAGGTTTACAGGAACAGAGCATGCTAGTTAGCGAGCCCTAGATGTGTTGACAGCCGTATTTTTGAACTTTTGGAGATAGCTAGGCTAGCTGTTTCCATCTGCTTCCAGTCTTTATACTAAGCTAAGCTAATTGTCGCGCGGCTCCAGCTCCGTACTTAATGCACAAACACGTCTCTCAGAAAGAAAACGACTATGTGTAATTCCCCAAATGCTTAGAACCAAAATCTCCGTGGAAGATTTTAGTACTTACTGAATAGAGGGATGGTGCATCTGGAAAACGGTTAAGTTAGGCTTAACATTTCAACTTGACAAGTGTATTCAATTTAAAAAGACACAGTGCATATGCAAATCCTTGTGCCTGTTGAGGCTTTATGGCTTTATGGATCAAATACACTGAGATTCCTCCGTTCTCTTTCCATCTAACTGAATCCAGGCCCTCAAACATTCGAGCTGTTCTCTTCATCTGTACGAGCAAGGTGTTACTGACCAAATAGATCGAATATTTAGTGTATTATGAAGCATGGACCCAGGGTATGCAGGGGGTACAATTCCTCAGCCTATGGCTCTTTACGACATTTTCTCAATCTGACTTTGTCAAGTCACTACATCACTGCGAGTCATTGCTACAGAGCAGAGTATCTTTCACCGCTGATTCACTGCCCAGAGTGTGGTGTGGTGGTCGGGATCATTTTCACAGAGTGGATTAGAGAAGGTCATTGTTAATTCCTCCACTGAGAGATGGAGGCACACTCAAAACTGGCTGGAAATCTTTTCAGCGGCGAAGCAGCTGGCCTGAATATGTTGTTGAGACAAAATGCCAACATGGAAACAAAGAAGGACTCAACTGCCTTGAAGTCAAACTGAAATTAAAATTCATTTTCATCCATAAACCAGTATGGTTAATGTTTCTGCCTTTCTGGATTTTCTATATTTTCTTACAGACGGTGTCCATACTGTCATTTGATTGGTGCAATATTTGCCTATAGCAATGATGACTTGGTTATTGAAAACGATTTTTGCATCAACATTTCTCGGTGTTACAGGCCAGTCAGTAGCACATCACCGAAGCTGGCATCATTTCACGGCACAGATGTCCCAATAACTCAATTAGATGTCATTGATTCTCCATTTGATGGCAAAAGAGCATGATGCGACTCACCTGAGAGCACAGTGAATATGGCAGCAAAGGCGTTGAGCTTGAGACCGTCAATGACGTTGCCGAAGTGGCACACCTCTATGGACATGAGGATGCCTCCGGTGGCCAGCAGCAGGATGTACAGGCACTCTGCAACAATGCACAGCCACAGCACTCCTGCAAAGCAGAGCGAAGGAAGAGCAAAGAGGAAGAGAAAAATAGATATTCATGTTGTGTGGAGGGGGTGGGGGGGTGGTGGGAGTAGACATGGTTGAGTGGATGATGGAGGGGGTGTAGGGTATGGAAAGAGATGAGAAATGGGGGTTTGGTGAATTGAGAAAGAATATGCGTGAGCAAGGGCAAAGGAAGGAGAATGAGCGTGGAAAGGTGGACCAGTGACCCTGTCACCCATATCATTAACCTTCACAGTCAGAGACAGGATATACGATCTACCACGAGACTAGAAACATCCTGAGCTCAGGTCAGTGTGCGTGACAGGACCAAATATCAACGGATTTAAAAGCCTGTAAGTGTAAGCTGTGGTGAAATTGCATATAACACCCAAGGGCAGGTAGTTATTGCGATTTATTATTCACAAGGTGGACTAAAGTAATATGCCTGTTACCCGAAAAAATCCCCGTATGAATGATGAATAATTACATCCTACAGATAAAAGAGACCTTTAGACCTTTAAACAAATTCCTCACCGTAGTATAGATAGTATATATATATATGTATATATATATATATATATATATATATATATATATATATATATATATATATAGTAGAAATTTCTACAATTAAATTTATATTAGGTGGATGGAGAGGATTAAGGAAATTGTTAATCGAAGACATTTGAAGCCATAAAAGTAGCTGAAATTAAATGCATTTCTAATATTTTAATCGTATGGTACCAGCATGTGGCATGGCGGCATCCGCAGATGAATTTGCAGCAGAAGAGCCTGAAGCTCTGGAGTAGATAAATGTAAAGTTAATGGCTTCTGTGATAACAGAGCTCTGCTCCGTCCTATCTAAATGCACTGTCATTGAAGCCGCTGTTTCAGCCTCTCAAGATATCTTTGTTTCGAGGTCACTGTCTGCTCTGTTTCTAAGCACAGACAAACATAGAGTAGTCTGTTGCCAGACCTCTGAATCGCTGCCCTCATCGCCCTATGGTTTTCTGTTGTGTTGTGCTTATTCATTGGGTGTTTCTAAAGTTAGAAAAACAACCAAGCACATCAGAGTTTGGGATTAAGAACAGGAAAACGTCAGATTCCTTTGCAAGACAGGCAGAAAGATATCCACAAAAATGATGACACGCGAGAATGAGACTGACCCATTTCTACTTTTGTACAGACTAAACGGATGTGATACAAGAGAGCCAGGAGAGCGGTATCGATCTTCCCAGTATGGAATTCAGTAATAATGGAATACAGTATTCCCAGGGAATATTTCACAAAATGTCAAACCTAAAGAACAATCTGCTTTTCTGCAAATCAGGAGCACATAAAGCTGATTGTCATATCTCGTAAAAAAAACCCTTTTCTTCCGGAATTTCAAACAATTCCGTAAAATGATTTTTATATTTTAAGGAAAGATGGCCGAGCCGTCGTGTTCGATTAGATCACACACACACACACACACACACACACACACACACACACGAGCCTGCTATCGTCAATTGGAAATGACAATAGCAGGATGGATACCTCACTCCCTACTGACCGACCAGGACATAACAACGCCCTTTCATACGAAACACAGACTGAATAATGATGTGAAAACAAAAAAAAAAAAGCAATTCAGTCTGATTATCAGGCCAAACACAGAGGATGCACTGACAGGCAGGGCTGAGTACGGGGGGAGGGGGGAGGGGGGAGGGGGAGGGCTGAGTACGGGGGAGGGGGAGGGGGAGGGGGAGGGCTGAAGGAACTGATTAGGAGGGATGAGACTCGATGGAAGTGATTGATTTGCGAGACAAACACTTTCCTTATTACTTAACAGTGTAACAGATGAGTTAAATCACACCTCTGTGGTGTCACCCCCCCCAAGAACCATTGATTTTACCAAAATACTGCAATAAGGATGATTCAGCCTTTAAGTGGAAAAGGAAGATTTATCTGCTGGGATACTATAAGATAATGCATTACCATGATAGACACCCTTTAAATGCAAATAACGCATGTGCAGCTCTCTGTGGCCAATTATGATCTACCAACTGTCTGATTGGTTGGAAACCAACAGGAAGAAAGCCTTCGCCATCGTTTCATCACAACAACCACAAAGGAATTTCTGTTTCATTTCCAAAATGTCCCAATTCATGGCAAATAAAAGAAGCAAGCAGCTTTACGTACTTTACATCATCATATTCTATATTTAACCTCTGTTATAATGATATGATGATGCTGAATTAGTGGCTGACCAACAAGTATGTATACTGTTCCATTTGTTTCATGCATCAGCATTTAATAAAACACCTGTGCTTACCTCTTTCATTGGCAGGTGCGACATAAAGGAAACTTCTGCACTTTTCACCTGTAAAAGATTGCAGGTGAGAGAGTGACAGTACAGCATTAGTGCAGACAGGTGCTTCTTCTGTATCCCATCATCAGTCACACACAGAGACTATTTTGACTTCGTGTGACACAGATGAAGCTTTTTTTTTCTTTTTTTTTTTCAATCACCGTTTGATCCAATCTATGAAAGGGATTTCCTTTCTATTTGTGCCATAACAAGCTCTGCAGCCCACCCCCACCCCCCAAACCCTGCTGCCTCTGATCTGCTCTGTAGCCCACTGTTTACAGAACCAATGCTGGCGTGACACTGGAGAGGCAGACACAGATAGCCATGTATTCCTAGAGCCACAGTCGAAGGACCGTGCAGCTCTCTCCTGGCTTATCTGGAACAGGCTCATGAATCAGTTGAACAGTGTAAGTGCTGCCAGTAGGAGAATAAAACATACTGTGAATATAATGGATATAATAACCTTTTAATCTGCTTTTTTTCTATTGTATTGTTAAGGTTTTTTTTTGTTTTTAAGCTCTTTGGTTGGTCAGGCAAAACATGGAATTTGATTATGTCAACTTTGAATATTTTCTGCCAAGTTTATGGAGCAAAATTAATCTAGACAAGAGAAATATTATCATTATCAAATATCATCTGCAGTCCTATAAAACGTGTTCATCTTCATATTTATAATCCATCTTGTTCATGTGAGATGCCTCACTCTGTGTTAGATCAGGTTGACATGTGTTGATTGCTCCCCATCCCTCATGCTTCTTCTTCTTCTACAAACTTACCGCTCATGTTAATGTTCTGCTCGCAGGAGAACCAGATGCCGGTATGAAACTTCCTCATCACGTACTTATCCTCCCCGGTCTCCCAGATGTACTGAACCAGCCGCGTATCGTTAACGTTGGAGCTGTTGAACCTGATACAGAACGACTGCCTGGTGGTTACCGGGCCGGTGCAGAACGGTTTCACCACTTTCCGCGTCCCTTCGCACCAGTAGCTGGTGGTGAGAGCCGACACGGCGAGGAACAAGGCGAGGAAGTTCAAGGTGAGAGCCAGCGACGCTCTCCGCCGCCGGTCTATCCCCATAACGGCGGACCGGAGAAGTGATTTAATCCCTCGCCTTGTATGACACCGGATTCTGGCGAGTTCTCCTCCTCAAATCCTCATAATCCGGTTATTCCCGTTAATATTATCCGCGGCTAATTATCGCGGTGCGTCTGGCTCCGACTGCGCGCTCTCACATCTGCACATCTGCTCCTCCAGCAGCGGACTCTCTCATTTTGTAGGCTGCCCTCATACACCCCCCACCCCACACACACACACACACCTCACACATAGACACTCACACACATACACACGCACACACACACGCGCACACGCACACCTCTTCTCAGCCTCATGTCTCAGCCTCATAATGGAATATCTCCCTCTAAAAATGATCACCTGTATAACAAACCATTTTATATCATTAATTAAAATGTTGTTTTTTTCTTCTTCTTCTGTAAATTCACTTGTTTCTTATGCGGCTGGACACAAAGCGGAATGATGCATCTTACCTGCGTGTGACCTGAAGCAGGTAAGCAGGACAACAGGTGGAATCCTGCTGGCAAAGCAGCAGTTTAACAGTCACAACATATGAAATGACTCAATTAGAGAGCATGTTAAAGTGCCTGTAAAAAGACACTCAAGCAGTTCAGTACATCGGTCATATCAGGTTGGGGTATTAAAAGGAGACATTATTTTAGAAAAAAAAAAAGGTTAAAATCTGAAGTAGCAGAGGCTGATTTCTCCACACATTTTAAGATCCGAAACACTTGTTCCTACATTTCCCATAATGCAACAAATGGTCTGTTCGCCTGGTCGATATCACATCTTTCATCTTTCAACATCTTTCGTAACACAGACTTGCTGTCATATATTTTTCTCAGTTCAAACTGAGACTGCGACGCCATCACTGATGTGATACAGCAGTCATCCTTATGGAAACCTTTATGTGTATCTAAATAAAATACAGATGAAGCATAATGTAACTGATACACCTAAACCATCACTGGTGCAAGACTTTAAAGGCACTGCGTTATTTCTACAGCGCTGTACAGTGTGTTCAAATGTATTTAAATAGTTTAATTACACAGAAATGATAATAGAAGGTAATGTGCAGGAAAGGAGAAAGTGCTTAAAACGACTCAAGTAATATTAAACAGTACTCACAATGTCGAAGAGGTATATACTGTAGGTTATGGCATTAAAAAATAAACAATAATACCCATATCATATTGAAAACTGACCTCTACTGGTGATACGTTTGATAAATGAAAGATTTGGTTGAGTGAGAGTGATCAACTCTATCAAATATTTGCAAAATATCATCAATTTATGTTATTATTCGGTAAATAAAATTGTGCTTAATCATGTAATGTTTAGGTAATGGATTAAATGGGGGGGGGGGGGGGCAAAGGGGCCAACAGCTTGATTTTGCCCCAGGGATTCCTGGGAGGTTAATCCGGCCCTGCTTGGAGCTCCAAAGGTGCATGATGTGACTTATTTTAGGATGTCTAAGTATGAGAAAAGAACTTCCTGAATAATAATAATAATAATTAAAAATCTTTCTATTGTTTTTTTTTTTTTAACCCCTAAACATAAACAGAGGAGCAGCTGCAAAATATAAAAAATAATCCTGCATAAATACATGAATAATTTTTTTGGACCAGAAAATCAGTGACCTCTAGCAGATCCCTCCTTGAAAGGGACGAAAAAAATAACTGCTGACAGCTAATGTTTATCATGTCGCACACCGACAGATACCACCAGCACGTAATTGCCACCGGAGGAATAGATCTGCTAGAGTTGTATCAGTGTCGGCAGCACGGCTTTAAATCAGGAAAAGAGACACTGAGAAATCTATGAAGGTGTAAACTGTTTGGAGCTGTGAAACCCAGCTGTCTGTCCGCACTCACTAATAACTCTGTCTCTGGATGTTCAGCACAACATGGTGTCAGTAATTTCACATGATTCACATGAAAAGCAGTGAGAGAAATTATGTGTGTGTGTGTGTGTGTGCATGTGTGTGTGGAGAAGTGACATGGGTAATGTGCATCAGAAGGAGGCTGTCGAGGAACTGCAAGCGTTTGTCCCGTGAGATTAAAAGTCATCATTCTTTCCTCCTTGCCCTCCCCCTTCTTCTGACCTACACTACCCCATTACACACATACACACACACACACGCACACACACACATACACAGACACACACACACACACGCCCAGCAGTTTCATGCTGCTGTACCCACAGAACTGATACAATGCAGTCATTCAATTTTCAACCTCCTTCACACGCTTCCCAGCGTCCAACTGTAATCATCATAATTAATATCAGTAATGTATGCACCGCCTCTGCTTCCCATCACACCCAACATATCCTCGCTGTGGGTGTGTGTGTGTGTGTGTGTGTGTGTGTGTTTGTGTGTCTGTGTTTGTGTGCATGTCACTCCCATGGGGCACAAGAGATAGATCAATAGTGGGTTGCAGTGTCCACAGTGCATGCTTCTGACACACACACACACACACACACACACACTGTTTGATCCAACATCCCCGGGCATGTTATTCTGATTTGAGACGGGCTCTCTGTCACCTTCAGGGGGGGTGAGTCACTTTGACTGGAATATCTCGCTGAGGGCCACCGCTGCTGCTCTACTCATCTCCTGCCCCAAAGCCAGGAGAAGAAAAATTCCAAGGACGAGCGGTGTGATATATTCTCATCACGTGATGCCCTCGTGAGGGCCTGATAAAAGATCTCAGGTGTTTTTATGAATATGTGGAGGATGAGCGATAGATAAATCCCGGCGCGTCGGTTTGCGTAGTCAGCTCAGGTGATGGACCGTTGCAGTAAAAGGTGCTGCTCCTGTGTGAGGTCAAAGCAGCTCAGTGTCTCCTCATTTGTACACATTTAAATTTGTATGTATCAACGGTAGGTCGACAGTTTTATTTCTAAGCGACGCCACCCTGATTTACATGAAACACATTTACACTCGAAGCTGTGTCACATTGCCAGGGCTGGATCCTCTGGAGTCCACGTTTTACATTGTAAATCATAATGTTGCATTTTAATCTTAAGTACACGGCTGCTGACCAATCAAACGTCTTCTTTACACACTTTAGATCATGAGTGACGTGTCTGAATCATTTATAACAATGAGACAACAGTGCTTCAATGAAGCCAAACAGGGAAAACACAAAGTAACCTGCATGGAACACTATGAGAAAAACAGCAACCTTTAACAATTTTCACATTTTGACATCAGAACATTGTTAAATAGTTTGAGGAAGTCTTATGACAACAGTTTAGTGAACAATGAACACTAAAAGAGGTTTTCCTCGCTGTAATCATTCCTCCTGTCATTTTGTGCAAAAATACATTTAAATGTAGATATGAAGCTTCTATGAGGCTTCATCAGTGTGAGTTTAGTCATATAAGTGGATATCTGACACATTTACAGCCCGTATAGCATCAGATTCCCTCTTTGTGTTTCCCTGTTGAGCTGTGGTGGAAGTACAGGAACAAAAAGAGGGACTTTATTATGAAAAGATCTTCTGATGGAATGATTATGGCAAGAAAAAAACAAAACTATTTTAGTGTTCTTTTAGTTTTCAGACAGACAGCATCTTAACCACATTAATCCCAGTAGAATCAAAAGCTACGATGGTTACCGCTACTGTGCTAGTTACACTTACTTGATTATGGCAAAAAAAAAAAAAAAAAGTTTCGATGTGCATTTGGACACCTGACGGTGGTTTGAAGTCAGGCTTGAAAAAGTGCGAACTTGTCCTTTAAATGTGTAAAAGGAAACAATAATTTACCTGCCTGACTTTGTTCCTGTGCAGTGCTCATATCTTACAGTATGTCCCATAAATCATAACCTGCATGCAGGTCCGTTGTTTAATGGAGCATTCAGTGATATTCCTCAACTCATTAAGGAGGAGAAAAAGCACACGTGACGTGTTAAATTTGTGTCCAGGTGGTCATCAGTTACACGTGTGTATTACATTACTACTGGCTTGATACTACAAAGTAGATTCATAGAACAGCCAGGACAGCATGGAAACGATGGAAGCAGGTAGATGCGTGTTGTGTTGTTACTGATAAAAAGAAGTTATACAGATATATTTAACAACACGCTGTGCACTATTAATAAATAAATAAAAGATGCATTTTCAATTAGAGGTGAAAGATGAAACGACGGAAAGTTAATCAGCAGCTATTCCGATAACCCAATACTTGTTTTAATGAATTTGTAAAACAAAAAGGCCAAAAATAAAATCTTTATGTAATAATCTGAGCATTTTTGGGTTTTGGACTGACTGACATTTTATGAGTTAATGATGAGTTGCTGCTTTGGTTTCTGGTCCCAGCGCTATGGCAACCAGACATCATACATACCATACGCACCAGTTTGGACGCCATTGTTTGTTAAAAATTCTTGTTTCGTTGAAGTCGTTCCCCGCCACCTCCCTTCAGTGACATCACGCAGGATGTGAACGATGATCGCTCTCTGGATTTCAGTTCGGAAACAAGGCTGCAAGTCTGACGTACGGCACCCGCGCTCTCTATGCGGTAGAACAACAGGAAATTAGAGTAGAGGTTAGAGGAAAAACTTTAAAACTTTTAGGTCTGATCAGGTCCTCTCCTTCACAGGCTCTGCCCCTCAGAAGACGAATAATGTAAATCATTTTATAACGAGAACAGTTGCATTTTATTCTTGATTGATTGCAATTTTACAGACCAATTTTATTATTATGTGCCCGAGTGTCTAATTTTAAACACACGTCATAATTGAATGGGACAGAAGATAATAACAGTGAAAGTAATAATGTTTTATAGTTGGGGGTGGGGGTGTGTGTGGGGGTTATGGCATTATTCCCCTTCAATTACCTAACACACTTGTTTGAATAAAGATGTACAGTTTATGTGACGATAAAATAAATTTAGGTTCATTTAGCTTATTGAATTTTATATTTCATTATTGACGTATTTACATGCTGAGAAACCGGATTTCCACTATACATCTAAAGAAGTGTGTTGTGCTGCTTTCGTTGGGTTAAAACTGCCTGACAGGCCTCGGCAGGCAGTGAAATATGCTTCAGAGCGTGTACCAACGCCAACACATTTACAGGTGCGTCACTTGCTTTCTGTCCTCCTTTCCCTCTCTGTCTCGGCTGATTCATGTCTCTGCTGAATGAGTCTGAGCTGTAACTGACACACACACTGTGACAGATGCTGGCAGCCGACTCATTCCCCTCACTCCTCAAACGCGTTCATTTACATAATTACTCTCTCGCCACCAAGAGCGACCGTGCACTCACATGTTAAATACGCGTACACGCCAGCGCATGAACACAACTCAATAAAGTATATATATATATATATATATATATATATATATATATATATATATATATATATATATATATAAAGAATGCTTTTACTGTCATGTGGTTTGTACTAAAGCAGATGTAATGTTTGAAAGTACTCATTGTACCTGCGGTGGTTTTCTAGGTCACTGTATCCACTGCTGTGATGGGTTTCAGCTTTTAGCATTCTGTTGAACCATGCTGCTGCGTCACAGGAAGTCCGCCCTACCACCTCATCATGGCGGCATGCGTGACTATCTGTAACCTAAAGCATGTGCTGCGTTTCTGTGGGCAGTCCACACCAAGAGAAGTGAGTTCAGTTGGTGAACTGTTAGCTGGTGGAATAACTTATTCTTATATTAAAGAAAAAGAAATGCAAAGTTTACGTTTAAAATTTTCGATATCCGAATTACGCACCAAAAGCAACACGTAGGCTGCATGTGACCTCCAGTGTCCTGCATGATGGTCGTGTTTACACACTTGTCCACCACCCTCACCTTCCTAAATTGTCACTGAACATTGTGCAATTGTCCAATAACTTATAATTTATGTATTTGACTGGTAGAATATTTTGATGGCAGTCCAGAGTGAAACCAACTGTGATGAAGTCCCTTTTTATGGCATCTGAATTAATTTATATAATAAAAAAAAAAAAAAAAAAAGACAGGAATTTAAAGCCCCTGTGTGTAGGAATTGAAACTGAGACTTTGGTGGAATAAATCCCTGCTTTAGATCCATAAATGAACTGAAGAAAAGTAACACAGTACAGGAATGTCTGATTCTTTCAAAGCACAAACGCATGCCGTCAGAGTATTATGAAAAATGCTAAAGTCGTAGGAAAATGCTGCACATAAGGCCGTAAAAATCATCACCTCCTTTGTTCCACTTGATTTTTCCTGGGAGAGTTATGTGGCACTAAGAGCCATATGCTGCATTCCATGCATGGACTGCATTTTATAAGGGATGAAATGCATTACAGTATGAGCACAAAAGGCATGGTTGTTTGCATTAGTGTCAGGTCTTAATGCCATGGAATATATATATATATATATATATATATATATATATTGCCAACACAAAATAGAGAGAAGGAAAAAAAAAGTGAAAATAAATACATTTACAAAGTCATTAGCATATCAATTTCTAACACACAACACTTGACATTAACATTTTGTAATATTTAGCCAGCTCACATTCAATTTAAATGCCACACAGTTAGTGACATAAAAGGACATATCATGGCAAAATATTCCATTATTGTTCCATCACTGTTGTCTGATTTTTGTTTTAATTTGCTTTCTTCTTTCAAAAAAACAAAAAACCAACCAGACAGTAGATTTCACGTGTTTCTACTGAGAAACTCATCTGCTGCCTCAATTAGCTTGTTTGTGGACATAATATGAGCCTACTGCTCTGTCTGCACACACACACACACACACACACACACACACACACACACACACGCACACACAGCAGCCCTCTGCTCACATCCAGCTCTCTACCATGCGACTCGTGGGTTGACCGCCGCCGCTGAGGCCTTCCTCCAATCATCGCTTCCCTCCAGACCCTCGTTTCCCAGCGCTGATGATGTCTGCTCACTCTGGATGATTATGAGCGCCTGTAATGACTCACAGCTTTAATGCGTCTCATTTGGTGAAATGGACAATCGCTTTTCAAGGTTGAGGAAGTGCATTTTTTAGCGAAAGGCTTGTTTGTGAGTGTATGGGGTATGACCCACAGTGTGTGTGTGTGTGTGTGTGTGTGTATGCGTGTGTTCTCATGCTCCATAAATGTCAACACGGATGTTGGAGTTGTAACGTGGAGCGTCCCCTGGCTCCGTGTCAGTCATTCACTCTGTCATTGCTGAATGTCAGACCTGCTCTTCCTAATAAACTAATCTCACCAGAGGTAGAAACTCATCCTCCCTTAAATGTGATTTACGGCTGACAATAACGTCCAAAGTGCATCACTGACTCGTTACCTCGCCGGCTAATGGACACGCTTGCTGCCGTTCTTCCTCCCAGCCAGTTTGTGGGAGTCATTACTTCTTTTTGCCTCAGCTCAGACTCTTAGTTCAGCACAAATCATTAATCAATCCTAAACACGCTGCATTCACCGCTCCGGTAGGCTGTCAGACGGCTGGGGAACAGGCGAAGAAAGCAGCACCCATTTGATGAGTTTATTGGCTTTAGAAATCACACTTATAATTGTTACTTTGGGACAAACTAATATCCAGAAGACATCATTTTACATATTTACAGGGATAAAACAACAGAAAGTGTATTTTGTGTGGGGTTTCTATTCACATAAACCAGCAGATCATCAGTATACACAGCAGTATAGACAAAAAGCATCTTTTATAGCCTACCTAGCCTAAAATACACTATATGGTATTTACGAGTGGCCCAAGCTGATCTCATTGTGGGCTGATGAGTGTGATGGAGTCAGTGGTGTTTTCTTTTAGCCATTGTTGTCGCATTAACACTGCATTGCTTGAAAAGCAGCTAGTTAGTTTAGCGAGTTGGCTGCATGTCAGGTTTCAACAGTTCCGTTTTAATCGTCACACAGTTAATTGTTACAAAATGTATTTTTGATTAAAGTGGACCAGTGCCTAGACAAAAGTAATTTCTCTCCTAGAAATCATATTAATATTCTACTCATGACTGTAATTTCTGCATACATTTTTGTGGGTTCTTCTGTGGCTTGAGAAAGCAGCGCCTGTAAAGTGCATTGGGGACGGTGTCAGTTATATCAATTATTCCCTCAGATTTCCTGAATCACAACTACACCAGGAAGTGATGTCCTCTGCAAACAAACAAACAAACGTGACTGGATTGTTTACTTCAGTTCCTGGATCAGTGGCATTTTCAGTAACTGTGTATAGACATGCCAGCGTAAATAAAAGCGTTCAGTAACTAACTATACTGGGCTAGTGTTGACTGCATCTATATGTCACGTCACCTTCTTCAATGAGTCAGAGAGGTTTGAGGTGTCGTCTGCATATTTTCAGATCTCTGATGTTGTGTATCAACATATAGATAGATATACTTATGATATACTATTAATCCCAAAACTGGGAAAATTACACAATATAATAATATACAGGAATATCTGCATTTCTGATTAATTGGTTTCCTTAAAAATGAGATAAACAATTTCCAAAGAATACAAAACAATTACGTTTTATAAGTTTAATATAAAAGTGTTGTTATCTGTAATAAACTCTGTGTTTATTATCACATCAAGTATATATTATCATATTAAGTTATTCTGCTTATATACTACAAATTTTCAACAGTAAATATGTTTTGGAGGAAATGTAATGCCAAACATCTTTTGGAAATAATAATTATATTGATAACGTTCACTGACAAAATTGAATTTGTTTTCCTACAATATCCGTTTGTAGTGACTAAAGTTTGCTTATGCGGTTATGTTTAGGCACTCAGTACTCTGTTAAGGTTGAGGAAAGATTTGTCATTTAGACACTTTAGTGTATTTACTGTAAAAACATTTAACCAAAACTAACCCGTTCTGTTGCTTTAACCACACACACACACACACACACACACACACACACACACACATTTGTATAGCATGTTTCAACAACAAGGCAATTCCAAATGCTTTACTTAAAAAAGGCATCAGGATATCAAGACAGAATGTAAAACCAATAAAGAGGCTGATGGCAGTGAATGGAGGTCTGCTGACAGCAGGGTTGGATGAAGGTAATGGAGGAGTGTGTCTGGCGTGAGCGGGAGGGAATGAGAGACGGCGTTGCAGCCAGGGAGGCTCGGAAGTTGTTGACAGGCAGGCGAGGGCTGATCCTGAGACACGAGAAAACGAAGTTAACAGACGAGACGCGAGGAAACGGAATCACTAGGAAACAAAATGACGGCGGCCTTGAGTTGAGTTGAAACAACAACAATCCGGCGGAGGCTGGGTGACAAACCGGGGAAGGGTGGGGTGGTATGGGGGGTGGGGGGTAGATATACTGAAAACTGATGAGAGGCGGGCGAGCGAACTGAAAGAGGTGATGAGCCGACTGCAGACAGGTGTACAGGATACACCCACACCAACACACACATACACACACACACAAAACATTAACACAGAGACAGATAGACAGCAAAGCACAGGGGGATCTTCAGGTACTGTAACATTTGCTGTTGTAAAATATTTGTATACAAAGTTATGTCCAGGAGATAGTTTTGTGTCTTCCACGTTGTATTCAACAAGTTCTGACTTATATCAGTCCATCCTGAGCCTACCCATGACTCAGCTGATCCTCCTATATGTGTAATATAGATCAAAATCCAGCATCACATCATCTAACGCAGCAAAAAAGTCTCCTCATTATAATTCAGGAGTCATTACTCTTACTGTGGTTGCTGATTATTAGTATATAAACATATTTTTAAGGAACAAGATTGAAAAGAAACTGATATTTTGCCATTAGATTACATATTCCTCATAAACAACAGGTTATAAATAAAAGTGTTGTGTGTGTGTGTTATTCCAGAAACAATCACACAAGTGTCAGGCGGCTCAGTGGCCTACTTTTCAACAAGCTGATTTTGTGGAGAGAGAAAAAAAAAATAGAAAAAAAAATCTCATCCTCCTTTCACTCTTGTTTTTTTTGTGGAAGGTTAAAGGGGGTCTCAGGTGGCGGGGCACACTCGCCAATTACACAGCAGATAGAAGTATAACAGGAAAGCCATGATAGTCATAGGAATGGAAGGGGAAAAAAAACAACACAGCCAGGGTGTTACAGGGTAGCGAGGCTAAAGCCAGATGGAACAGACAGGGATTACACTCTGCTTTCACCAGAACTATACATCCGCAAAATATAAGCCTACAACTGGAGAGGATATGGACAGGATGTAAATGGCAATCTGCACTCTCAGCAGATGGATTTGTTAAGAGATTGGAACACCTGGTTGGCTGCTTAATGGAAATGGCAGTCGAGTCATTGTGAGTCAAATGTCAGACAATGTAATAAATGATTGTGTCACAGGCTATTAGTGCGGAGCGGCTTTGGTTGTTAATTTAGATCAAGGGTGCTCTAACTTTTTGACATGACGGACTAATAGAGGGAAAAGACGTGTGCTTCGGGCCAGGAATGCTGGAAACGTAGAGGGGTTGGTTCAGGTGCAGCATGTATTCTGTAGTGTTATATGGCTCCTTTCATAGATGATCACGTGACCCTTTTATATGCTTCATCCTTCACAGCTTTAGTCGTCTCCATGTTACAGATGAGATATTAGCCAATATGGCAGCTATGGAGGGTCAATAAGCTTTTAGTTACGGTTCACTTAGACCTTGGCACCGGCCTAAGACGTATGACTACGAAACATGGGGACTTGCTGTATCAATCTTACTGCTGGTTGGTGTTCGGCTAATTCAATTAAACCAAGCCTGCTGCCTTTACCCCCTTTGGGGGAGTATGAAGTAGATGAAATTAATGAATATGCAAGTGGAATTTTAAATAGTAGTATTTTTGTTTGAAAGCGGACCACTTCATTGTGTGATTGTTTCGAATGGAAATTCAGTGAGATTCAAATCAGCCTCAAAGGATATTAGGGCACGGCTGATGAATATCTATCTCTATGCAGGTAGGTAACCAATTAATAATGTTTTACTGAGATTACTATAAGAAAAAAAAAAGAGACATGCATATATTTTTATTGGTATTCCCAATAAATTACACCCCTATTCCAAGAAGTGTTAGACAAAGGGACTCAGACGATCACTGTTAAACTGACTAATTGTCCAAGGTAGGTGTCAGAAAAATTATAATGTATTGATATTGAAGTAGAAGATGGAGCTGAAACTGTCCAGTATTTTTGGCCTGTAACATTAAAGAGATAGTTAGGTATTTTGAGGTTGTATACTTATTCGGTTTCTTGCTGAGAGTGAGATAAAAAGACTGATACCATAGCCTTATGGTAAGCTGAAGCAGGGGAAAACAGCTAGTCTGTCTCTGTGCAAGGAAGAAGTACACAACTCCCCTAAGGTGCACTAATTATCAAGTTGTATCATACTTGGTTAATTTGTAGATAAACTGTTGTCTGTTATTGTAGGAGAAGTTTGTGGCGGAACTATTTCTTGGTGAACAGCCAGGCGTACTTACTGTTCTAATTAAAAACCTTATCAGAAAAATGAGCGCTTGAACTTCCTGTGATAAGAACTTCCTAAAATGATGTGCATGTTGATTCTTTAGGGGGAAATTATTTGCACTTTGATTTTTTTAGTTTGGCTCATGTCCCATCCACTAACATGAAGCGAGCAGGGACCTATACTGCATCCAGCCACCAGGGGGCGATCGATGTATTTTGGCTTCACTTTTGGGAATCTATCTTGTTCTTAATACAGTTAATGTGTGCTACCATCAGACTCCCTATGTGTCTTGCTTGGGCGCCCCATCTCAACTGCACTCAAGTGGCTGACTGGCCATAATACACACACAGCGCATAGCAAAAGAGCTCTCCTCTCCCACACACTATTTATTCCTAACTAAAAGGGTAACCCCACCACCCAAATTCAATAACATCAGTGACATGCTATCATTCCCAACTTTCCTCAACTCATTATTTAATGATCTGAACATACTCTAGTTCAGATTTACATGGGAAAAAAATGACTGCTGTGCTGTCTGTGGAGTGGGTGTTGTGTGCCTCTTCCTCTCCGCTGCAGCTATGGGTCTCTCCTCCTCGCTGTCTCTCCTCTCTGATGTAGTGACCTCCATCTCCGGACTCATTTCTTTCTGTCAAAGGATGTCCATACAAGCTACTAACTAGACATTTAAATTAAAGCTAGGTGGTAGCTGTTAGTGGCTGCGTTTGCTAATTTCTTTTAGCTAGCTAAACGGATGTCTCACCTTGCTGTTGATTAATACGCAACTCCCCCACAATCCTCTCAACATACAAACAAAAATGAAACTAAACCAAGCTTTGCTCTGAATGGGTTGGCGATGTTGTCTGAAAGTACAGACGAACGGGCGTGCTCATTTGAAAACTGAAAGTGTCAACTGAAATGACGTCATTGGTTGAAAGGTCACAGGGAAAGGCCATAAGGTCAAAATCAATAGGTGTTCTCCTTGGGGAATTTGAGTACGTGCACAGAAAAGTTCATGCCAATCTGGCCATCAGTTCACTCCGCCCTGCCTCTTCGAGATAACCAGGTTGCCCTCCGAGCTCCGCTCTACCTTTATAGCCAGATACAGCCAGACAGAAAGGGAGGAAGCTGAGTCTTTGTAACTTACTTTCTTCCACAGGTCATCAGTTTTGTACTTCATATTTTCCCAGAGGAGTGAGTGCAGAGATACTCGACGCGCTTTCATGTTTGGGTGTTAGCTATTCCTATGACAGACCAGCCGCCGCCGCGGTAGTCGCTATGTGGCAGTCAACATCTTGCTTGCTCCCAGCAGTGAAAAGCAGCTGTCAGCATATTAAGTCACGAACGCTCTGAAATATAAGGAGCTCCTGTTTTAAATCTCCAGCAGCAATTCAGTGTCGATACTGTCGAGGTGATCGTTTCCATACGTTTACTGTCAGTAAAATAGTTGCGCAGTGAAGTCAGCGGTTGCTATATTAACCTGTGCCACCAGAGACAGTTAAAATACAACATACTTTTTTTAATTTTTTTTTTTTTTAAAGATGCTGCGGTCCAGATTCCAAAGTGCCTTTCAGTGTTGAAAGCATTTCATTTGAATTCTTTGAACTCACATCATTTAGGTCGTTACTGTCTCTCTGTGGGGAAAATTAAACTCCGTCCGAGCTACATAACACACTGTAGCACAGCAACAAATGTAGATCATTTATTGTGTGCAGATTAAAAAATGCCTTTGAAGCGTGTTTACCAAACATTTTGAGATATAGGGTAAGTCCAAAATCAAGTGTTAAATGCTGGTAGTTGCCTGCAATGTGTTGTGTGCAGAAGACGTTGTGTTGCTGGCGGGCTGTTCTGCCATATTGCCATGTTGTGTTGTTATCACTGTTGTCAGATTTGTTATTATTTATGTGTGAGAAAGCCTTTTGAAATAAAACATTTACTGCAATTCTGCAGGATTAAACGGATTAAATCTCTGATATGGGTTAAGCTCCAAAAAAAAACACTGGATCCTACATCTCCCATAATGCACCTTAATATAATCTTTTCTTATACTCTCCCTCACTGGTAATCTTTGCACCTTCTGTTTGTAAAACAGCTTTTCTGTTATAAATTTCTAGTCTCCCTGATGACATCTTCAGACTTAATAAATAGATACACCGTTTTCACATGCTGAGTAGTACTAACCATGGCAAGTAAACTAACCGTGATGTGCAAAAGCATTACAATGCACCTTTAAATAGAAGTCTTTGGATATAATTTGATTGCAACCGTCAGATACAAACGGAGCTGGGACTGAAGCTCGATAACCCTCCTGCTTGTGTCTGAATACGTCTTCCACTGCGTCTCTCCCTAATTACTCCCACATTTCCAGGGAACTGCACGTTGTCAAGCAAGGACAGTGACAAAGTGTGTCTCAGTCCTCTGTCACAGTGCTCACAGAAACACTGTGTCTCCCCGGATATAAACAAAGTGGCTGCAGACGGCTTTCAGGCAAGATAATACGGCAGGTTGTAAGTCACCCTGAATTACAAAGGTGGGTGAGATATTGTGCTGCAGAGGAGAACAGAGAAGTCAGAGAAGATTGATAGGAGAGTGTGATAGTATAAAAGGAAATGACTGGGCTGATAGGAGAACACAAGGAAGCTGTGTAAATAGAAGAAAAGGTTAGATTGTATATAAAAGGAATGGTTGGTTGTCCGGACTCGTAAGTAAGAGAAATGAGCGAATGATGGAGACTGAAGGGGACACTTGAGTGATGAAGTGAGTGCAGGAGGAGATAAGCGGAGACAGTAACAGTGAGCTGTGAAAGGAGGGGACACCTTGTTGAATTGTGACAGGGCAACTCATCAGCAGTTAAGCTCCTCTTAAGCTTTTGGAAAAATCCCCCATAATGAAGATGGCACCGGTGTGTCTCAGAAGACTGGTTGATATGAATGCGGTGCGACCCGAAATGTGCACGAAGGCTAGGAGATTTTAATGAGAGCTCGGGAGAGATATGAAGGCGTCACTGCATGGAAAAGTGTTTTTTTGACACTGATAAGACGCTGTAGCTACAGCCAGGATACAATAGCTGTCAGGTAACCAAGATACATAGAGAGACCTCAGTCTGACAGCCAGGAACGCAGGCGTTTCTGTTTCTATGTGATTCACCTGATTAAATGTGATGCAGAAAATAAAAGGATTTTTTTTTATTATTATTTTTCTGGCATTGTTGTTTTGAGTTGTTCTCTCTCTGATTCGTTTATTTCACGTCAGTCTTTAAAGCTTAAAATCTGTTGAATCTGAGAGTTAAAGACGTACACCGAATGAACTGAATCAAGCTGTGTCCCATTTTATAGAGGCAGCAGATCAGAGGAGCAAAACTATTTCATGTTAAAGCCACTGAGTGCAGTTTTTGCTTTTTGTTTTTATATCTGACAGCAAAGGTTTGCATTGTAGAAAGATGCCTTTGTGTTGCTCGCGTTGTATAAATTGCTGTCAGGGGCGAAATATTTCAAAATCACTGCAATTTTTCAGTTATACACTGATATTTACTAAAACTCCAGATGTAAGGAAGCCCTCGGCCATTGTGATTCGATTTGCACTTAATAATGCTGAGTGAAATGTTTCTCACAGTGTGATCGTCTCAAAAAAAAAGAAAAAAGAAGCCATCTGGATTCTGAAGCTATTTTCAACCCTAACAAGAAGAAAGATGCCCGAGGAAACACCGAAGACTTCTCGGCTGATAGCTTGAAAACGATGAAATGTGAAGACTCTCGTCTGACCCCAAAAACTCACATCAGTCGATCTTAATTTTTGACACTACATAACTAGGCTGACATTGTGTCCGGCGCCGGCTCTGTGAAAGTTATAGTATCAGGTGTGAAATCTGCCGGGTTAATGAAGCGCTGCTACATATCAGACGTGCAGCAGCGTGCTGAAATGGCCTGGGAATCTGTCCCAGCAAGACAGGTTCCTGATACAGAGTGTTTCTCTGAGAAGAGAAAAGCAGATCAAATGGGAGGGATTAAGAGTTAGTGTGTCAGTCTGGGACACACACCGCTGTGATTGACGTGAGTTATGTAATAAGCCAAGGGTTGCTGACAAATGACACATGATCTGAAGAGCGCCCTGGAACTCTCTTCTTTTTTTCAACCTTTTTGCTCCATGATAAAGAACACTTGTTTGAACTTCCGAGTCTTTTCTTTTTGACAAATGGCTTCTTCTGTTGAACGAGCACGCGAGGCACAAATCTGTCAAACCAAATAGACACCAAAGAAAATTACTCTGACTTCAATAAAGTGTTGTAAATGTTTTTTTTAAATATATTGCCTAGTTGATTTAAGTGTGTAAAATGTAATTATTCAATAAGATATCATTTTTCTCTTTGGCAATAATGCAACCTTAAGCCATGATTCAAGATAACTTGTTAATTTATGCATTTGCATATTTGTACAAGTTACTTTCTTTACAATATAATCATAATAATAACAATAATAATAACATATAATATAATTTCATGTGTTGCCTTTAATCAAATTCATGGGTCTACATTTTACAAGGAACCCTTCAATTATCTTAAAGTACAAACATGCCATACATGCTGCCATAATTCAAAGACAAAGTCTCTCCCAAAACTGAAAAAGAACATGAAAAGTGTAGAGAGCCCAGCACGAGCAGGTTTTCCATCAGATTGGTGGGAGTGGCGACAGAGGCAAGATTATCTGGTCTAGACAACAGCGAGGAAGCAATCAGGCTCTGCTGACAAGAAGGTGAAAGCTCAGTGACCGTGTTGGGACAAGAACGGTGTTTAGACACAGCGGCCGTGCTGATCCTATACAACACGGCGATGGTCTCACGTCAATCACCGAGCTGTTTATTTCCACAAACAGAGACTCATTATGTATTCAACTGGGAATTGACCTTTATATTAAGCCCCTCCCCTGAGCAGTGCTTGTCCAATTATCGCTTAGCAACCGTAACTAGGCACGGCAGGCCTGTCAAAACTATGGATCCCTTCATACACATGCTGAAGCATTGCGTATGAGGCCGTAGTAAGAGTGAGAGCTGGATGCTGTCAGAGTTTAGGCCGATGTTAGCAGCTGTGTCCTGCTCTTCATTGGATTTTATAATCCAGCAAACCTCTGCCAAAGTTAACCAAGACATTTGCCAAACACATCAATTAGACTGGTCCTCCTTCCAATAAGCCTTCTCTGGTGTAATTATAGGAGTGAGACAGATTGTTTGTACAAGTATTTAAGCAGAGCAGCCAAACAAGGTTATGTTGGAATATGATACGTCTGATCTTTATCATATTCATAACACTCTGGCAGGAACAAAGCTTTTCTTTATTTGCACGTCCTCTATATGGATCGGCCGGTGAGGACGCTAACTTTTTGCCTCGGTACCAGTCCTGTAGCACGGGATCATGTACGTAGGAAAACAAGCGCAGATGTTTTAACAGCTGGAAACATCAAAAAGTGAAACAGAGATGGTGTTTCCAAGCAACGTACGGAGCAAACGTTAGCTTAACTCGCTGGCTAGCTACAGCTGATAAACGCAGCAACGGTACAACAGCGTTAAACTGCTTGACATGTGTAATAACAGTCGCTTAGTTAAATAATGGGTACCGGGTTATGCTAGAAAAGAGCTAGCTTATACATGTCAAATGGCAAAATTGTACAGCTGTTGTGAATGACCAGACTGAAAAGCCAGCCGTCATAGAGATGAGTGAAACGTTGATGATCACTTAAATCCGTTGATAAGGGTGAACGTTCGCGTTCGTAGTGTTGTACCTGGTTGTAAACACAAAACGGGACCGGAGGTAATTGTGTAACAGACGAAAACGGAGAACTTCAGAGAAAAATACAATCCTGCTTAATTTCGGTTTTGAACGCATCGCCGCCAATGTTGGAAAGATGTTGAAGCTGACGAAGTTTTTACTGGAGACCTGAGGTGGACGGGGATTAGTGATCGGAAAAATAAGCAGCACAGTCATCTGTGTTTGTGCTTCAACCGTGCTGTATTTTATTGTATTATACTATTGTATTGTGTTATTCTATTGTAAGACACATGGCTCAGTATCAGTCTGGGTCTCATCCATTGCAGGAGGGTTAATCATTGTTTGCAGAAAAAAAACCTGAAACTACTGACCTTAGTTTGTTTGATGAAAATGTAACTTATATCCCAAGACTGATAAATAAATACGTAGACGTAAAACAAAGATGATCCACCAAAATCTCATTTCTCGCTCAGTCAGCCTCCATGGTTCATCTCTCAAACAAAACTGGTTTTGACTGACACATGCAGCGCAGGGCGGGCAGAGGCTCGTGGCGGGAGCTTGGCCTTCGATGTGGAGAGCCAAGTCAATCACATTTTGGTATGTATGGGAGAGGTGGCGGGGTATTACGGCTACAGTATAGGTTTGGCAGGCTTAGCTATATTAGTTATGCTGGTGGTTCTTCATCGCGGCCCACAGCGAATTCCCCAGCTGACTGAGCAGAGTGGGGAGCCTGGATGATTGCCTGGGACCTTTCAATTTACCACTTTTCACACCTGGTCCCAGGGGGAGGACAGAGAGGGACAAATAGAAACAGATACACATATGAAATAATATGATGCTGCATTTCATACAGTTTTAATAGCTGATACGCATACATATAATATTCCTCATTAAGCAAACACATATTAGCAGGATCCTGTAGCACATCCCAAAGGAACGAAATGATCCACACGTTTCGTTTGTAGCCGATTGCCCAGTAACGGTATTTAACACAAGACCATATTAGGATGTGCTCGTATCGAAGGCGGTGTAGAGAGGCGGAGATAGGGAGGCGGAAAGATGTGGGGAATCACAGTATGATCAGAAAGATGCTCATACACCCTGAAACCATTCGGCATCCCCAGGGTTCACTGCCGCTCTGACCTAGATACACTACTTAAGCTCAAGAGCACCGGGGCAATTACTGAAAAGAAGATTCCACGGGCACAATGCTTTAATTAGACATGCTGTTTTAACTGCCGGCCGATGCTGGTGAAATGAATCAGAAGAGAGACTGCAGGGGCCAAAGAATAAAAGCTACGAGAAGGAAGAGAAGTTATCATGTGAACAAGCTCGATTTTGTGCTACGTACATGTATTGTAATTACAGATATGTCAAAAAAAACAAAAAACAACAACAAGACCCAACAACAATAAAAAGTGACTGGAGTGGATGCAGCTTCTATTTCCCCCTCAGCATTTCTGTCAATACTCTTGTTACTCCAGGATATTTAAAATTGATTACTTGTGCTTACCGTGCTTTGTGCATCCCTTCATTTCCTGATGTTTTTAGTTTTGTTTTTTTTATCAGTCATACAAGCTAGAATACAAGCAACAAGTGTATATATATATATATAAATGCAAGCTAGAAGTAGGTCACGATGGTTGCTTCAGCTGTTTAGAGCCACTCAACTTTGTGCATTAGTTCTTTCCTATTATCAGATGTGCTTTGGCCACAAGAAAATTCAATCAACAGAGAATAATAAAAAAGACACAAACAGGAAGGCAGGAGGCAGGAGTATACACGCTGTCATCTGCAGCAATGCAGGGTTAGATTACCAGCAGCTAGCAGTTGGGCTTTTCAGCTAATCATCACACACACACACACACCTCATTATATGCAGCTGGCCAGAGTGTTTTTTCAAAGATATTTCTGACCCTGTTTTTTCTTTGCTTCATCATGCTCCCTACCAAGCAAACAACAACAAAGATAAAAAAAAAAAAGAATATACGAGAAAGGGCTACACGCTAAAACAATCGATAAGTCCAATCACAGACAATAGGCACGGTTTGTGGACTCTAAAGCATAGCAGCATAGCTTGTCAAAATTTAGATTACTCTCAACAAGCTCCGAGACAAAAGAATTACAGCTCTTCTTTTCTTTTCTTTTCTTTTCTTTTCTTTATTTTTATTTGGGATAACCGCATGTAAAGATTCTGCTTGTTACTTCCATGCTCGAGCGCGCCTCCTGTAATCCCTCTTTGTGCCCGTCTCGTGTGTGGAGGATCAGTAAGACGCGGTGAACAGGTGTGAGCAGGTGTGCTGAAGGGGGTTTGATCTCTCCCTCTCTCTGGCCTCATTCATCTCTCTCTGTCACATCCAGCTGCGGCTCTCTGACGCTACCTCATTGTCATTCTGGAGGAGCGTCCGTCCTCTAAACTTATCTGTAGAGGAGTCAGGCTCTTACACTGATTATACGGATCCTCCAGGACGAGGAGCCTACAGCCAGCTCCATCTCAGACTTTATCTCCTTGTAGTAGGTGACAAAAAAAACAACAAAAAAAACACAAGCTTTGCACCCTTCACAAACACGGAGAAATATAAAGGGGTCAACCGATATTTTAGGATTAATGAAATTGCAGATATTTTTAGACTGTTTGTTTGCAATTTCCATAAGAAATACATTTTTCTTCCAGTCCGATTAGACCATGAGACATATTGTTGGCTAAAGATACAGTATCTTCCCAGCACACTTATGTATGTCTGGGAGCTGCTTTCCATAAGATATTCAGGTCAGTTAATGTTTGAAGGACATACTGACATCAACATTGTAACTTTATCATCTCAGTTATTATCTTGATGAGCACATGACTGTGAAAACAAGACCCTAACTAAGACCCCTGCAGGGTGAATGAAGCGCATTTTATAATTTTTAATCAAAAGTTCCTTTGTACGTTACACACAGATAAACTAAATGCTACATATTAGATGTTGACACCAACACACTGCTGCGTTCGGTGTTTGTTTCCTTTGCTCTGGTGAAGATGGTATCTGACACAGTGTCCTTCTGTTGTAGGAGAAGTAGGTGAGTTGACAAAGTGCCCTTCAGACAGCCATATGGCACCGGGCTGACGTCATGAAATAAACCACGCAGGGAGGGATGTTGATGTGGAAGCCCAGTAGCATAAAAAGAAAATGAACAAAATTATGAATTAACATACATTAATTTAGTAAGTCAAACTAATAGAGATATTATGTGATAGAATTATTATTGCTGTGCATCTGCAGAGGAAAACATATGAACATCCAGCAGCTTTTCATCTCCTTTACAGACGGGAATAAATATATATAATATGCAACATTGAGCAGGAAGTACTCACACTCTCCTTCCCTCCTATATATTTTGCATATTTTGTCAGATAAGCACGATCGCTAATATTTCTTCAAAGGGGAAGTGGCATGTTCCGATCGGCTGATACACCTCGACTCGCCTAAATTAGGTCCTGTCCTTGCCTCCGTCTTCCTACCATCAGACACAACCAGACGGCTGCATGATATAATCAGTAAAATGGTGTCGGTGTCCAGTCAGCACATTTTTCCACATAGGCAACAGTGACGCTCCAGGATTAACCCTATCTATGCATACGGATGGTGCCTCATGCTTAATATTAATGGACAAACATTTATTTCCCATGAGACTTCCGGGAGAGGCTTTTGTGTAATGAATTATTAAAGGAGTGGAAGGAAACCAGGCTGCATGGGTTCATACACTCTGGATTCATCAGGTGATGACAAGTATATTAGCTAGTTTGCATCCAGAGACTGAGGTGGATTAGCATGACGCACTTTTATATTTGAGCTCTTATGCATTATGTTTAGCTATACATCAATAGTCACAGCTGGGAATGATTACTGTCACTTGGAATGACCTTTAATGGAATTCTGAGGCAAGACAATAGCACTGCGGTGCACGTTATCCACATTTCAGAGCATTATACACACACATACTCACATCATATATTTTCACACTGCCTGTTAAAATTACCGTAATAAAAAAAAAAAAAAAATCAGTTTTATGCCCCGATTACTTTTTTTTGCCTTCAATATCATTTCCATTATAGTCCCTGTGTGGTTATCACAATAGCTAAATATAGTCTAATCACCGATAAGAGCAAATTTGCAGCTGTAGCCGCCAACTGCCTGCTTTCATATCAGGGTGATGAAGAGGCTGCGCTCACTGTGAGGCTTTGACAAGGCCGAAGAAGAAAATGTCCCCCTCAGAGCAGAACAACCAGGTGCTTTCACCCTGTTCTTGTCCCCGTGTAGTCCGCCAGAGGCGAAGCTGAAGGAGGTTAATTTGAGGTGCAGAGATGATATCTGCGTTATCGGAGTTTGGCCCAAATCAGCAAATGAAGCTGTCCTGGTGCGTTTTAATGAGGAGAATTCATTTTGGTAGAGAGGACGAATACGCGTTGATACTTTGAGGTCAATCGAGATGAGTCTGAAATGGCAGGTTGTCTGTGTGCTAATGGGTCTGTCCAGTGAAAGCGAGATGTGACAGAATGTTCTGTTGTTACATCTACATGCTGTTAAATGGTCCGTCTGCCCTCTCAACATCTGAAATATGGACCGCTTTACTAATCATCTTTGTAAAGGGCTGCAGATTATTATAGTGGGTATATGATATCTGTCATTGATTTTGAAAGTAAGGGGTAGAGAATTTCCCTCCGACACAAAGGGGTTAAATCAAATCAAATCCTGTTGGATCAGTCGGAAGCAAAAAGAAGAAGCTAATATATTACATCTCAGCCACATTCAATCCAAACACACCTCCCTCTATCATATCATATCATATCATATCATATCATATCATATCATATCATATCATATCATATCATATCATATCATATCATATCATATCATATCATATCATATCATATCATATGTGCGTTAACCTGCAGTTTTATATGATGCGTGTATGAGTTAGCTGCTCCAAATCCTGTTTATTTAGATACATGTATGTACACATCCCCCAACCTCAAGTCACCGATAAAATAAAAATACAACATATATATAATATTTTTCATGAAGCGAAAAAAATGTGATTTTGATGTAAAATACTATTAGTTAAACATACAGTATGTAGCATATAACAAGAGATCAGTTAACACACAAACACAAGTTATTTAATAAAATAAATAATTTTTTTTATTGTGTCCTTAAACTCTTATTGGTAGCTTTGCTCGTTGTTTATGGTTCTGTATGAAATTCAGTCACTTTAACTTATTGCACAAAATGGGGCAACATGGTCCAGTTACGCTGTTGAATTGTGACAACCGACTCATATTCGTGGCTGTATCCAACATTTTCTGCCAGAGTTCCAACTGTTTTGTTTATTTCACATGAGTAACGTTAGTATCTGTGTTTTCTGTTCGTACTCCACTAATTAGTGTGAAGTGGGCGGGGCTCAGTTGGAGGTAGGCAGCACGTGCTTCTTTGCACCAATCAGGAATGAGCAACATGTGTATACCTTTACATCTGAGAGAGAACAGTTGGTATTGTTATTATTATTATTATTATTATTACATACAACCACAAGATGTTGCATATCAGGGAAACATAAGCATAGGTGATTTCAAGCTACTTTAACCTGCTGGCTTTTTCTGGTTATAGCAGTCTCAGTCAGTTTAAAATATAAATCTATGTTTCTGTATTAATGTTGTGTCGGTCACAGCAATAAATCAACAAAATCTTTGAAAAATAAATTGAAGATATTAGTTATAGTTTCACAATCCCTGTGAAATCAGGTTCAGTTATTTGAGTAAATGTGATAACACTCCAACCTGTATTAGAGTGTCATTACAGCGGCAGAGATAACTGATGTTCTGTCCTCTCCAAAAATCCTTGAAGTGCGATTACCAGCAGTGTCTGCTCCTCATAACAAAGATCTGTTCTAATGATAAATATAATATAAATATGAAAAGGACAGGAAAAGAGAAAAAAAGCTAAAGAGTGGGAAGAGCCGCAGAAGCATTTCTGAAAGACTCGGACCTCAATCAGTCAGCGTTCGGTCAGATAAATGGAACGGAGGGAAGGAATGTGACGGTGCTGCTCCTCTCTCAAAGAGAGGTCAGGGTGTGCTATAGTGGCAACGCTAGAACAGTGACGGAGCAGCAGGAGTTATTTTGCAGGCACCACCTGACTGACGCTCTGGTAAATGTACTTTTCACCAGAGTCACCGAACTGATCTAACACCATATGCATGATCCATAACAACGCTGGAATTTATATCATGTGCAAAGGAGAGAATAAAAGTTATCAGTATGCATGTACAATGCAAGCAATCTGCATTTAAAGTCAACATACAGTACTTGAAATTATATTATATTTTAAATGAGAAAACATTCTTATGGTTGCATTTTAAACATCTTAATGTATATATATTTTAAAAATGTATAAAATGTTGCTACAGCTGATTCTATATCTTTTCCTAATGGTAATAACACACTGCTCAAATTTAACTACTTTTGTCAGATGTGAGCAATGTTATCAGTAATGCTTCTATCTATGTGGTCGTTTCATTTGTTGAATAATTAAGATTTTTTTTTCATTTGTTTACAGAAATGAGCAAAAGTCATTTAATCACTGATGTTTTTGCACAGTTGAGCCAATACTTCAGGGTCAGCAAAGTGAAAACCAAACTACACAGGGAAAAAAGCACTTCATTACTATCCAGACATGCACATCAGACATCCAAACAACCCCATCAGGTCTTATTTTTGCAGAACATAGATGAACTGTTGACGTGCTCATTTCATTTTGCACCCCTGCCTGTAGTCTTCAAGCTCTAGCTGCAAACAGCAGCATACAGGCACAGTAGTCGTATCGATCTCCTGATCCTTACTCTTGACAAGAAAGTGACTGATGCGTCCTGTCAAAGTATTCCTTGAAGGGTTGGGGGTTATTGCAGGTCATCCACAATAGTTGATCTCATAATAGAGGAAAGATTGTGCTGTCGCTTTCGCTCTGAGATTGAAGCGATACGCTGTTTGATGTCCATTGTGGCAGAAACATGATGGCTCCCCCGCAGAGGACGCGTTCAGGGCCACAGGAATGTCACCTGTCACAGCACTTCAACTTTTCTCCTCCGCTATATGTTCCTGTGAAACCGGCTGCTGTGATATCGACTCACATGTACAGTTTTTATCCATCCTCTGTATTGAGCCGCACTGATAGCAGAATACTAACCGTTAGCAATACGCCAGAGGCTGTCTGGCTTTGTGCCTGTGTGGACATTAGCATGCCGGCGTGACCTTAGACCTTCTGACCGCGTGGAGCCGGAGCAGAAAGTAGCTGCCGCGGAAACCGCCGGGCGTCAAGGAGACAGAGATTCAGCAACAATTGGAGATGACAGCTCATTCATCACGGGCCGACGTATCCGTTCCACCGAATAGAGCACATTCTCCACCCTACGCTGCATCTTGCTCGCTTAATTAAAAATTGGAACAGAGTAAACAACTTCAATGATTTCTACTCCTCGCATTGCTACCTCATTAAAAAAAAAACATACTTTTGATGTTTGCCGTTTTTTTGTTTTTTTGTGAATGAAGAATGGAATTGAGCTGTTAATTTTAAGGACGTGCTTTGATTATTCTTTTTGTTGAGCTGCTTTGTTTTCAGCGCTGCGTGGCATGTAAGTGTGTTTGTGTGTGACGGAGATATTGCCTTATTGTCAGAAGAAAGCTGGCCACACACACACACCTGAGGCTGGTTTTAGAACAATTTCAAATGTCTATATATATATATATATATATATATATATTTATATATATATATATATACATATATCTGGTGTCTTTCTCAGGCTTGTTTATTCCTGTATATAGTTGCATATTATCCCTAAGCGCTCTGATTAAAGTGCATATTAAAGTTAATACCAAAAACATTTCACACATCAAATAACAAACGGTTATTGATGATAAATACAAAACATTCTGCCTGAAGGAAAATAAATGCGCCTCAATTCAACTCTAAATAACAACATCGCTTTTGATTTTATAGTTTGTTTTTTCTCTCTCTGTGGGAAAAGAAATTGAAGCGAAGGGAAAGTAGAGGCTACCGACTGATCTACTGATTGGGCCCACTGCAAACCAACTACAGGTTTGAAAAGATGGAGAAGAAAAAAAAAGGGTCTCAAGTGGACTCTGCTGCATTTTGTTTGTGGTCTGAATGATTTTCTGATAGTAGATGTCTGATGTCGGCATGGATTCAAAAGACTCGACTTCTATTAAATCCATCTGCTGATTGTGAACTGTTCAAGAAGCAACTTACATCTGGATAATTAACCTGCAGCTTTATGCAAATCACCGACTCTCCTCACACCTCTTAGCATTCAAATAGCCGCATTAGGTCCATTTAGCAGTCTAATAACACTAACCATGCTCATAATCTCTGTGGGTTGGATTTCTGCATGCGGCTCCTGGTGATGCAGGATGACAGTGGCCAAAACTGTTCAATTAATGAATTACCTGTCAGTCTGTATAACTTCACTCTCCTATTATATACACACACACATATATATATATATATATATATATATATATATATATATATGTTATTGGACCACACTCAACAACAAAGCTGTCAAGACTCATTTGCAATGAATTCTGGGTAAATTTAATATTTGTTTCAAACTAAAATGCAACCTTGTGTACAATCTTATTGCAATAAGATGGTTTCTTCAATTGTAAATATGTAAAGACAGTCTCTCTGGGAAATGAAAAAAATACATATTATCAGCGAACATTAATAGTTACTTTTTATGTCATAAACTGAGCAAAAAATAAAAAACATAACTGTGGCCACTGGTTTGGTTTGGGTAAAGATTGTTTTTTACAAGGTCGGACTTTAATCAGCATGTTCGGCCTGAGGCATGTCAACAGTTGTCATCAGGAAGTGGCAGCATTTGATGAAAACAACATCTTGCCAACTGTTAAACACGAGGGTGGCTCTATCATGCTTTGCTGAAAATATTCTACATTTTTCCATGTGGCTAAACTTATATGCATATAACTGTATATGTATGAAATGAGACCACAAAGCAGACAAATAACAAACCTCTCCCGCAGTGAGCAATAGTGTGTTTACTTCAAATCAAATCAAATCAAATCAAATTTTATTTATATAGCCCAAAATCACAAAATACATTTGTCTCAGAGGGCTTTACAATCTGTACAGGGAGTGACACCCTCTGTCCTTAGACCCTCGATTCGAGTGAGGAAAAACTTGACCACCAAAAAACCTTTTAACAGGGAAAAAGGTGGAAGAAACCTCAGGAAGAGCCACAGAGGAGGGATCCCTCTCCCAGGACGGACAGACGTGCAATGATGTCACATGTACAGAACAAATCAACACACACATATTGTACACTCCACATATTGTACAATGAATAATAATGAATTACAGTTGATGATAAGAATAGGTTACAATGAATGATGAATTATTACAGTAGCAGCAAATCATTACATAACTATAAACTGTAATAGGGATATGGCAACAATGATGACGGCGACAACACATGCAGTAGACGCCACGCAGGACCACAGCAGCAGACACAGTCCACAAGAACCTGCTGGACGAGAGAGCACAGAAACTCCGGGGAAGAAGTTTAATTAGTAACATGATTGATAGATGGATTAGATAGATGGATAGATAAGGAGAGAGAGAGAATGAGAGAGAGAGAGCGAGAGAGTATGTGAGTCCCCCAGCAGTCTAGTTCTATGGCAGCATAACTAAGGGATGACCTGAGCCAGCCCTAATTATAAGCTTTATCAAACAGGAAAGTCTTAAGTCTACTCTTAAAGGTGTTGACCGTGTCTGCCTCCCGAACACAGAGTGGTACTTGTTGTTTTAATGCCCATGCAATCTCACAGAGAACGTATGTAAATGTCTCAGCCCAATAATAGAATGAATAGACCTGAATGCAAAGCTGCAGCGAAACCTGCTAAGTTTTAACATCAAAATGGTCAAAATCTACATAGGAACCATGAGATTTTCAGCCAGAATCGCAGCGCCACGATGCATCGAGATGAGATCCCCGCGAATGTGAAAGTCCCAGACTGTGTTGATTCCACTTCCACCACTCATCAACTAAAACTCTACCTGCCAACTGGACAACAAACATTCTGACCAAACAGACTCACCCAGCTGTTAATCACACATATTTACCTGAAATTACTTGTATTATCTAAATTTTCTTATGACTCACAGGTGCTGAATATGAATGCATTCAGAACTGTTCATTTTATGATGGTTTACTGAACTGTTTAGTATTCTCTCCTTAATTAGAGAAGAGGCTAATTTGAGGGCGCGGGAGGAATAATAACCGACAGCAGCGCTTGCATGTACTTGTTTTTGATCCATTAAAAATGAAAATAGCACCAAAAGAGCCTTCGGTGTGACAAGAGGATCGAACAGCGTCTTCCAAACATGTAATGTTCCCTGTGAAAGTCAGACCGTCCGTTAATAAATTCATTTAGCTAAAGAACCACCATCCTGCTATGTGTTTACTATGTAAGTACTCGTCATTCGAGTTTTGACAGTTTGGTTACTCGTCATGATCACATGTGGGCACATGAGGACAGAAAGCTAACGCTAGCTAGAGTCTGATCATCATTATAAAGTGACAGACAGTGCGTAGGAGCTGCCTATGAAACAGGAATGCTAGCCTGCTAGCCTCAACGTTCCAATTAAAGTACAAAAGTTGAATGTTGAGAAGGGACAGCCAGCCTGAATCACTGGGCTTGTTAAAAAAGGAGGGAAAAAACATGTATAACTGTACATAATATACAGGCATAGGTTTATTAAGAGACCTGGATACGGCGCCGATGTTTAATGTCGCTGCTAATTTGCACCAGCGGCCTGTCAAGTACTGCAGCTGAAGAAAAAAAAAAAAAGCTTTTTCTACATAGATTGGCATTTTTTAAGGAAACGTGTAAAACCGTTAACAGCAAACGTGTACGTACCATTAAAAATCAAACAACACACGAGAGCCTCTTTGCCACAGAGAATAAACAGTGCTTCCAATCATTTCATGTTTCCTCTAAAGCCTCCGCAGCCTGGTGGGAGGCTGAAAAAGACACAAAACACAACACTGTTTCTACATGACTTTATTCTTCTGATCCAATATAAATCAGGATGTGGTCTTTGTTGTATGGCTGACATCTTTTTTTCCCAGATTCTTTCAGACATCCTGCATCATTTGCCCTCTTTTATGTTTCCAATCTTTTGATTGTGTCCGACTCTTCCTTTCCTTTTACTCATCAGTATCGTGTGCGTCCTTGGGCCAGAAGCAGAGCAGAGTAAGCCATCCCGGGCATCCTAATCTCAGGTAATGGAAGAAGATTGGTCCCATCCTCCTTCCCTCGTCCATCCTGAGCCTCCTGTCCTCCAGGGTAACTTATCCCCCGGTTTAATGAATGCTGAGTTAAAAATAAATAGCAACATTAAATCCTGTAATCCGTTGCCCGCGCTGTCCGCTCGTCTACCGTTTCTATCATCCCAAAGTCCTGAGGTGTAAGACGTCAGATGACAGAACTTTGCTCACTTAGACTAAATCAATTGTACATGTCGATACAGAAATTATTAAAATTGATTCATGGGCAGATTCATCAAAAAAAAAGAAAAAAGGAAAGTGGGTGAAACAGAATAAATGCAGCACAATGACCTTGAATTGAATAATAATCGCTTCAAGACTTTGCAGTAAATGTTCCTCATTCAAGACGCAGCAATAAATGGGAATAATCCAAGGACGTGTAAGTGTGTGTGTGTGTGTGTGTGTGCGCGCTTTTAATTACTTTTTTTGTGAAAGATGTGTATGTAAAGAGTCGATTCCGCAATAAATTTTTTATAATCAGTATTTGCCCATATTAATTACCCAAGACAGGATTTGTCCAGTGGATTCAGTTTTTCTGATTTTTAAACATATATTTCAAACATTATTTATTTTTATGAATGTAAATCTGGGGGATAAACGTTACACAAGTTAAAAGAATACGAGGGTGTATCCATCGTGAGAGAGCCACAACTCGTCATCTTTTCCCATCAGCTCACGGACCCCATCTGACATTCACAATCAAACTAACCATTTGGACATAATGTGGCCAATTCCGTTTTATATCGACCTAATCAATAATGACTCAACTCGTCGCCCAGCTGAAGAGGGAGGAGTTTACGAAACATTAAAAGGCACTTTCAGACCAGATTTAGATTTATGTAAAGTGACTTTAGCATCAGTGGTTTTAACCAGTGGTGGGTGGAGAACTGAAAATCTAGTAAAAGTACAATTACTCCCATCTATGCTCAAGCAAAAGTTAAAAAGGAACCTGGTTATTAAATAAGTCAAAGTGCAAGTTGCTTTGCATTTTTCTATGTTTTATGGTGTGCGGGCTCAATAATGAAAAACCAGCACTCGTTGATAGAAACTTCTCTTTCTTTAATGAAGTAGGCAGGCCAATTAAAACACATAAGCATAGTCTATACAGCTGAGATATGAACAGTCTCTCTTTTTACTCATTTAAGGCACTGACGTTAGTTCCTGTCATCTCTGTGCTGTCAACCAAGAAAAGTCTTGAAAAAACAAAAACAAAAAGACTTTTTTATTTTTTCATTATTTGTAAGTTTCACCTTCATATTCACAGCGGCTCATTCATCTCACAGACTGTGTAGTACAAGCCTGAGGGTTGCCAGATCTTCAGGTCACTCTTCATCCAAACAGCCCACTTTTTACAGGAAACACACAGAGCAGGCAACTCGTGTATCAACCGTACCACTTAACCCCGTGTAAAGTTAAAGTGCCCATATACCCTCACTGCCTGTCCCCACATCTATGGCATACATACAGTCGGGTTCGAGCAGCTGCCAATAGAAAGTGTTAAACTGTGTTTTAATAAAACCGAGACGATCCCAGAGATGATTAACTTTTCATGCATAAAGTTTTAAACCACTGACGTCAATTAGTTGAGATTAGACGAGGCTGCTGTTTGTATACACTACTGTCAAGCAAGGCTGAACTTATGAGAGCTTCAACACACACACACACACACACACACACACACACACACGGGCCGTGGGTGTGTGTTATGTGATGTGGCGTTCCAGACTAGCAGAGCTGCTCTGTAATTGGCTGAGCTAGCTCATTAAGGGCTCTGTTACGGCCCCTCTGGGTGCTAATGTGACCCCTGAGTGGCCGGCAGCCGCTTTCATCCAGACTGCTACCCCGGCTTGGTGGAAACCAGACCCATGACTCCACAGCAATTAGCACCCATCAGCCTGTAAACAAACTGCCATGCTAGCCCAGGCCGCGTATAAAAACGCTGTGTGTGTATGTGTGTGTGTTTGTATAGGGAAGAAAGTACAGTCCTTATGTGAATGCATGGTTGTATTTTTTTTGTCTTCTCAGTTTTACAAATTCAAATATAGATATATTACCATAAATGAGTCATAACTGAGGCATTATGGAATAAATGCAGCAAAAAAAAAAAAAAAAAAGCATCTTAAATTACTGAGAATTGACCGTGTGCTTCGTAGAGGCAGGCCACGCCGTATAATTAAATGGCTGCATTTCAGATTGTGAGAGTATGATGACAAGGCTCAACAATCAGGTGAGATTTGGTTAAGGAGTGTGTGTGTGTGTGTGTGTGTGTCACAGCAGCCCTGATGAGGGCTCACTGCTGCAGCCAGAGATTTGCAAGACTTAACTGGAAATCTGTTTGTTTTGCATGAGGGGTTCATCAGGAAATCTCAGGTCATTTATTATTATCAACTGCTAATCCGTCACAACAAAGACAGATGTTTAATTTGTAGTAGATTCATCCTTCTATGTATTAAGATGTATAAACAACCTTTATTCTTGTATTTGTAATGTTTACTCTAATCACACAAAAACATTGTATCTGTAGTTTTTCTGTGCCGAGGTTTTCAGATATTTGCAGACTTTGTCACTTGGGGACAGCTAAACTAAGCTGTAAACACACTATTGACTATTATTACTTTATAAAGTTGTTTTAAAGTTGCCCATTTACACCCAGCTGGTTGCTAATTGTCTCTATCCATCTAGTACTGGGGAACTAGCTTATTCTAGTAGCTTTTTCACCAGCTGCCTGCTGCTGCTTGTCAGGCCAGAACTCAATCAGGGCCAAAGAGCTGAAGTGTCAATTTATTTGGCAAAACAAAACACACTCCGACGGTGGAAGAACTCTAGTATACAAAAACTACTGAAATCAAAATCACTCTTAAAGAGGAAAACCAAAAGTCTATAAACAATAATTTACCTATTACTCAACAACAATGAAAGTAATGAAAGGACAAAACACTTCGGCACCGGACAAAAGGAGACACATGATCTGAAACGAGAAGATGGGTACATTTCAAAATAAAACAGGAAGTCACAAGACAAACACAAGAACACCAACATATCAATACATTGTGACACTGCTGCAGGAAATGACTGATGAATGTGTTGAAACTGATCCAAACTAAACTATTTAACCAAAAGCAACCAAACCCACCAGGACTGATCAATATTGATGAAAAGGTTGATACCACTCTCGTGTTTGTCTGTTAAGCTAGGAGTGATTAGCTTAGAGAGATTAGCCTAGCATTAAGACTGCAAACAGCTAGCCTAGCCAAAACTTGTCAAACGTATAAGCCATAACATGCTAGTTATTAGTGTGGCAGGTCGCCCCCCTCCCTGCCACTATATGGCACTGTGCCAAGGTATAGAGGAACTTGGTACAGGTAGACACGCGCCCCTATATATAGAGGTGTGGGCACGGGTGATTCCCTCTTTCTTCCACTTCCTGGGGTTGGTTGTGGCCTGTCAACGTGGCCATCGTGGTGGTTGGGCATCATACGGTCCTTCCTCAGGTAACCATTCACTAGTCTCCTATTTCCGTCGTCAGCTGTCTGATTCAGCTCTTTGAGCCTTCGGGGTTTTGCCCACTTGGCCCGTCCATGCACGACCGCGCCTTCAACCGGCTGGCGGACTCGGGGCCACATACGTCACTGTTTTAATTCATTGTGTGTTATGTCTCGTTGAATTGTTAGTGTTTTGTGTTTGTATATTTTGGGTTATTTTATTTAATTGTTCTCACACCAGTCCTGTGCAGCACCTTTGGCAAGCTTTTTAACTTGTTTCCTGTGCTTGGTTAGGTGTTGGGGACCAGAGGCAGTGATCCGGTCCTGGTGGTGGTCCCCCTTCACGATTTCCTTCCTGGTTTGGCGTGTGACTCTAGTGTCACGGGTGTCTTATTTAACCCATTTCTATTATTTTGTTCCTGCCATCTGGTAAGCCCAGCCCGTTCCCTTGCCTTTTTTATTCTGCTTGGTGCTAAGTTTAGGTGATTATTATTGTCAGTATGTGGTGTGTGAACTCTTAATTTTGTTGTTCAATTGCTTATTTTTTTCTTTGTGTTTAATAAAATCTTTTTCCTGATTTGTAAACCGTCTCTTGCCCTTTGGTATCATCGAACCTGTGGCCTTAGATGCTAATAGCTTTCCTGTGGGTATAAATACCCCAGGTGGCGTTGTCGCAACATCCCCCTTGCTCTTGCCACATTTGCTTTAGAGTTACTGGCAGGCATTTTTCCATCTTTGGTCAGGCTAGCCGTTTCCCCTGCTAAACTGGGCCAACTGTCTCCCAGCTCCGGATACATACTTAACAGATCAGAGTAGTATTAATCTTTATATCTAATCCTCTGATTAAGCATATTTCCCAAAACGTCAAACAATGCCTCTAAGAAGCCCAACGAAGCTAGAAAGTACACTGAATTAAGCACTTGCATGTGTGTGTGTGTGTGTGTGAAAGAGAGAGAGGTTGTTCCCGGTTTATTGTTCGGAGGCATTCTGTTAAATAATGAACAAGGTGTTGTGATTCCACTGTCCTTCCAGGTATTAACGCTGGGACTCAATTCTCTGCATCCTGGGATCAATTTTGTTGGCCTGATATAAAAAAAAGATACTATAGCCAACTCAAACGTGCCCGTCTGGCTAATGAATATAGAAACATACATGAAAATGGCATCGTTTGGGCTTGGAAGCAGCCCAAAGGCAAATGGAGTGTGTGTGTGTGTGTGTGTGTGTAGTTGTGAAGGAGATGGAGGCTGGCTCACTGACTGAGAGAAAGCCTGAGTGCTTTCATACGAGCTGCCTCGTCAGTGAAAAGTGTTTCTCTCCCAAAAACCGTCAAAGCACAAATGACAATCGATGAATTATTTTGATGGCAATGAGTACAAACATACTGCACCTTTCAGCCATGAGCTTCTTGGCCGTAAACGCTAGTTGTAAATTAATGGAGAATTATTTTTGTGTACTTGAAGCATGAAAGTGACAGCGTCCCTTTGAAAAAGTTTCATCTTTTCCTTTTCCTTCTCTTTTGTCTGTGCAGCTTTCTTTCTTCTTTCCAGCCCTTGGGATGAGTGACACTCCTCCCATGCCATCCTTAGTGGGCACCTGACAGGCTCAATGAAAAGCAGCTGGCAGGACAGTATTGAGGAATGGAGTGAATAATTTATCTGAGCATCTGGGCCCATGTCCCTCATTCATCTCAGCCCCCCGTCTCTCTTTTACCCTCCACCCCACGTATCCTTCAAGAAGAAGAGCTTTCCTTTTTTGTGTCCTGTAATTTTTTTCCCCCTTCAATCTCTGTCTCCTCCAACCATCCCTCATTCTTAATGTATCTAGCTTAACATCCATTTTTCAGATTTGATTTTGTGGCAAAAGACATACCAGATAAACAAGGTGGGAATCTATTTTTGGCCAATTTTTTTTTTTAATTTATTGTTTGGTAAATTGATATATTGCTGCACGACATGTGCATCCAAAATGACGCTTGGTACGAGAAAGAGCTTTCTTCTTTCTTTTCTTTATATTCAGGTTCATTTGTAACGGTCCGCAGTGTCGCAGTAATGGGTCTCAGCTGTGCTTCGGCCATCTGGACTCTCTTCCCTTTGCTGAGGCTCTCAGGAGATGATGCCTCTTAGAGAGATCCAGCTCTGTCGCAGGTTGCCAGTGTGGCGCAGATTCACAAATCTGTGTCACACCGTTGTTTGCTGCCTTGTGTAATCTAACTAACATCAAACACTGCGCATCACGTGTAGGAATATGGTTTTGCGTTTGTCGCGTGCGATAAGTATTGTAGGGCATTTAGTTGAAACACAGGGTAAATGACCATCACTAATACAACCTACTTCCTGTTGAATATATTAGATGTCATTTCCAGTAAACATCTAAATATCACAATGTGAAATTAGTGTTTTATGATTAAAACGTACAGACGTAGGAAGGCAGCAAGTACTCATTCATCCTTTACTTTGCTGTCCAGTCTGATCTCAAGCACAAAGCTGATGAGTATGTAGTTTGTTTACGTGACGTAACAGAAGTGCTCCTCACTCACCAGGTGAACAAACATATTTGTCTTCGTCTGCCAGATTCTATTTTTATATTTCACGCGCTGGATCATTTTCCTTTGCCTCGGCAGGTAGAGAGAGCAGAGCTGGCAGCGTAAGACGTTCAGAGAGTTTAGTCGTGGTTCTGAACCTGAGGTCAGGCCGTCTCCAAAACAAAACACGCGTTTCTGCTACACAAATCTGTATTTTTCTCTCTAATGAAATCATGTGAGCAGCTTAAAGGGGACACGTCTCTTTGAGCGAATAAGTCATAGACATCTGAAACAAGAAGACACACTGAGAGTTAACACAAAGCTTAAGAGCCACTGATTCAATCATCAGCGATGCACTGTGGTGTATAAAGTTATCATATGATTTATCATAACACATTTCACATTGTAACCTCAAACGTACAACATAAATTCTTCTGAAATGTAGTGAATCATAATTATAAAGTGCAGTTGTACAGTTTCTGGTTAGCAGCAGCCCTGGTGGGTAGCAGAGGTAAGTTATCTTCCAGCCCTGGTGGGTAGCAGAGGCCCTGGTGGGTAGCAGAGGCCCTGGTCAGGCTCATTAAAGACGACTTGCTGTCCTTCTTTTTTCTGCCACCAGGTGTTGCAAAGGCCCTCTCTAATCACTACTCTACTTGAATGCAGCAAGGACTCCCAAAGCTTGTCCTACTGCAGTTACTGGCTAATGTAAAATATTTAGTTATTGTGTCTTATATCCGTGTTTTATATCATATAATGCTGAGCTGGATTAGTATTACTGTCTATTGTTAGCGGCCAGCTCTGCTCCTTTAAGGTGCGGCTCGGCGCATGTGTGTGACGCGCAGATGCAGGAAGGTAAACGGTGAGAGTGATACACACCCACGATGGTGGCGGCCGCACACAGGAAAGTTAGCAGGCGTGTTATGCCTGAGTTTTAGACCGCAAAAGACAATTGTGTTTTTGTGTCAAAATGACATTTTTTTTTTGTAAATATCTAAACTTTCAGAATGAGACATCCATCAAATCTTTATCTTATGATCATAAAGTCATGACTGTCCTGTGTGATCAGAGAAGTTATTAATAAGAATTGGTGATGCACATTAGCAGATATGAAAGCAATTCTGAATAAAATGAAGTCACTGCTCGAACCTTCCTCCAGGTCATCTCTACGGGCAGCGCCCAACATCTCCAAGACAAAATAAACATTATAGGTTATGAATGTGTGTCAATATCCATGTTTCCATATAAGTTTTTTAATGATCACCGTTGAAATGTCACAAAAATAAAATGCTAATTAGGCACATTTCCATCAACTGGTTTTGTCAGCAGGCAGGAGGTAAAGGCTGTAATAAACAGGGTAGAAGTAGCAGCTGTGAAGCTTTGGACATGTACCAGAGACAAATGGAGAGATGTCTTCAGGAATTGGTTTCAGCTGGGTAAGACGTAATTGTTCTTTCATGTCAGCGAGTGTTTGTCACGTTTCAATGCTGTCTGGAGGCGAAGACAAAGAAACGCATCGATATAGGAACATCCACGAAGAACAGCGGATCAGTCATACGGGTTAAAGGAAAAAGTGTTTCCATCTCCCATTTAGCGTATTAAACTCTTTTAGGTAGAAATATCTCAAGCGAAGCATTAAAACGTTTTCAGGGAAAGTGTTAAAATTAAGACTACTAATAAAAAGGAGGCTATGTCTATGTTCAAAGCCAGCAACTGATTTCAGTAGTAAATGACAAGCCAGTGGTGGTAAATGACAGACTGGCAGCATTTTCTCTTTATCACTCTCTGAGGCAGCTGCCAACTCTCTGAGTTTGGATATTAATTCACCCAGCGGATCAGTTACTGAGCCAACTCCTCAGAGGCTTCAAGTTTCCACATCACACTTCAACTAAATATTGGACTACGACTAGCCTCAAAACTAAGCTGTAAAAATCAGATTATCGATGAGCACAGAGAAACATTCCACTTTCAGCAGATGAATGTGAAAACAGTCGTCTAGAGTCAAACTCGTATACGTCGTACTGCACAGTGAAGCTTTTTCTGGATGGTTTTTTTTACATGCACTTGAGTAGGAGGTTAATATAGCTTTACAGCATACCATCCAAAAAATACAAGTTGGTAATATTCTGTATTTGTAACAATATTCTCTTCATTATTGAGTAAATAAAACAGCAGAAACTGAGGCAGTGGAGAGGGATAGAGACGACCGGGGAATGGATTAACAGGCCAGCAGGTTATGGAGAGTTTGTTTGTAATCCCTCTGCCTGGTTTCATTAGAGCGAGCCGTCATTCGTCATCGATCACTGGTTGTCATGGAGGATATGCGGCTGCCGCGAGCCCATCGGCTCTGTTCCATTATACAACATGCAGGGATCTTAATGGAATGATTCATTTACAGAGAGAGAGAGTGACAGTCGCACAGTCAGAGAAAGGTCGCAGAACTCTTTTACCCCTCCGGCTGACAGTGAGGCGGTCGGACGCGCGCGTGTGCCATCACAGCGGGTCTTTAATGGCCCGGATTGTTGTGAAGTGTGCAATCAGACCGAGTTTCCTTCACGGGTCAAGAAACAAAAGTGTCCAGTGGTTCCTGCCATCAACCAGTTTGGATTATTCTGACCTTCAAACATCATTTAAACTGAGCTGGAAAAAAACGTGGAGATGCTTTCACACCAGGAAACAAAATGATCCATTGTTGGAAAGCTGATACAAAATGTATATAATGCATCAATCTGGCAATACGTCATCCAGAGTCCGTCCAATGGCAGCGAGCCTGCACAATCAAGGTAGATAATAATCGTATAAAAATGATTAGCCTCCTGTAATCTATATTATATGAAGAAAAGGTTATATAGGACCAGAGCATTATCTGGAAAACATCACATTTATTATTCACTTTACACGGATATAAAACTCACACTGAATTATGTTAATAATTGCCAAATAAGTTAGTGTCTGTTTATGAGTTGTAAAAAGTCATTAATTAATTTTTTATTAGAAGTAGTTGTTTACTGGTAAGCTTGGCTCCGTCACATTTAGCAGGATGTAGGAAACAGCCTCATCGTCACTCATTTAAACTTCACTCAGTTCTTCAGATGATTCCAGCGTCGCATTCATCAAGCAGAACTCTGGTTTGATGAAATCGCATCTTTTTATAAAAATTGCACGGACGTGTTGACTGGCGAATGTCAAACAGTAACGTTGCGCATTATTACTTTAGTTCAAATATTCATTCAATATTAGCTGAAATGAAATGTCTTTCTTCAGGAGTCATTACAAAGTCATTACGTTATGATTTAGGCGTATTTGTGTTAAACTTTGTGCAAAAATAACATGTCTACTCCTACACCATACCGTGGTTTGTCTGTTTACGTGCAATATGATGCCACGACTGATCAGGCCAAAGCTGGACCGAGTCCCCCCCAGTCTGGGTGAGCTGGTGTGAGATAATATCATACACTGTGTGGTCTAGTATGGATTGGGAATTGGGTGGAGGCAAATTGAGTTTTACAACTAGACTTGGGACATTTGGCATTTGGAATTGTATTATATTTTATAATCCAGTTCATCAGGTGTCATCGGAGTTTTCTGACCATGTTTGAATTGTCTCTCCATCAACCGATTCATCTACTTTTAGCAATTTGTTTTCATTCATGTCTTTGTCTTTACGAAACTCGGGACTTTGGGGTTTACACGGTGACGGCACTCTAAAGGCCAGGAAGTCTTCTGGAAACAAAGTGGTTCATTCGATGTGTCTGAGGGCAAAAGTGTATAGCTGTTCCAAACGGACGCACTCAAAGGCAGCTGTGAGACACCATATTCAATCAAATGGGGATAAAGCTGCACACTTTCAGAATCATCATACTGACCCCTAGCCTCGTCTGTAACCTCAGCGTTTCTTTTCCACGCAAACATATGCCATCCCACAGATTGTCTGCTGTGTGTCCAGGATGAATAAAGATTTGCAGAAGGTGAAACCAACATTTAAATCCAATATTTCCTCAGACTGTATTCGATTTAAATGTTGATTTTACCCCAGACAGACATTTATCTTCCTGGACGTATGTATGATTATGAAAATACCGTTGAAAATGAAATGCCGCTGGATAACAGATTAAAAAAAACAAAACAAAACTTTTCGACTTCTCAAAGTTTGTGCAGCATAAACAATCTTTTCACATGACATTGAAAGTGATCTTTTTCTCCCAGCGTTACTCCACTCCTCCAATGATTGCCGTCTGGACGGGACAGTCCAGCAGTGTTTACGATCCTCACAGGAAGTGTCAGGCTGCCGCTTCGTATGAATGAACCGGATGGCAGGTCGCTGTTTGTATGCCTGACAGCCAGCCGGAGCGTCTGATAAGAGTCAGTGGTGAGGCTCTGCTGTTCAGAAACAACAGGATCAATAATGTGCCTTTTTCTGTAAGGAGGGAAGAAAGTGAAAGTGAAAACAAACACATTGGATCAGGGAGAATGTAAGCCAGGAGAGTTACAGACTTGGCTCTTCCTCTCATAATACATCATTAGTTAATATCAGGCTGGCAGCTGGGATAAATATTACTGTTTTGTCAGGGAAAGATATTGTGTGTCAAAGTATCATCTCAGCTGTCAACAGCATGGCATCAGAGGTTGACAGAGCAGATTTAGCAATGAGCCTCAGGCACGCCTTTAAAGCTTTAAAGTTTCTGTACATCTACTGTACTGTATGACTGTGTCACATGTCCTTTGTCCGCTTCTAGCAGCACATCAGTCATTGATACAAACACTGAAATATTGAAATAATAGAATTCCCAGAATATCCTCAGTGTCACTCAACATAGATACATTCCTAAATAATAGAATGATGCTAAATGTGTATCATATGTTTCAATGGGAGACGGATCTACATACCATACATCAGTTTCAGATAGAGAAACCTGTCAGAGGGGTGTAACAGTGAATATGAAAACAGCACGTGCAATGCAGTAACATTTAGTCATTATTGAACTCAGCGTAGAACAGTGTTTGAGAAGCCGCCTAATTTACAGCAACAGTTACAGCAACAGTTGAGTTCAATGTAATCAGATGGGTTAGGGTTAGTACTGAGTCAAGGTGCATGAGGTTATGCACGATAACGGCCATGTAGGTGAATAACACGAGTCTGCACCAAACTGTATATAATATTATTGTTACAATATTATTATAGTAGTCAGTATTTTATGTCAAATTATTAGGGCCTGTTACAAAAGAAAATCTAACAATGTAGTGTAATATAAAAAAAAAAGTCTTTATTAGGAACTGATTGCATCATGAGGGATTTATCAATACTACTACCCGGATCCATGTTTATTACTAAAGAATTGCTTTTTTAGAAGAAAACAGAATCAATTACACAAACGCAAAAGCACAAAGACAACTTTTCAAGTACGTCAGGTGTCCATATGAAGAGTGAGAGAGATTTTCCTTGATGTAATCTTTCCTCCCGGAGCTTAAATGAGGTTGTGAGTTAGTCATATCAAGTGAATATCTATCACGTTTACAGTCTTTTTGGGGTTTCCCTCTTGTGTTCGAATTCCCTCTTTGTGTTTTAAAAAGGAATAGCTGAAATATTTCAGATGGCAGGAGTTACATCAGGGTCGGGCTCATGCTTGCTGCATATTAGATGTGACGTCTGGTGTGATGTAGTAATGGGGACAGCCTCAACACCGTTTAGCCTTTAGACCCAAATTTCAAAGATTTCAAAAAAAAAAAAAGACCATGAAAGTTTGTAGTATTTTTGGATTTGGAGTGCATTACTCTGTTGTGTGGTTTTATTTTTTCTCTTAATATTTGTGTTCGCACTTTTGTATGTTTTTTACAATTTGTAGCATTTTTATTTTTATTTTTTTTTGGGACTTAGTGGCCACTATAGAAATATGATCTTGTGGCAAATTAAAATTCAGTGTAGGCGCTGTTGATGTGTGGATGGTACAGTACAATAAAACATGTACTGCATGTTATTTAAGTATTCTTTAGAGGAAATATGCAGAAGAAAAAAACATTAAGAGTTTGACTCTGAATGACTCAAGGTGGTGAATAAGATTATGCCGGGAGGCTGGCTGCAGTGAAATTCAATCCCTCACAGTGAGACAAATTGTTCCATTAGCCACTTGCTGTCCTTTCAATTTCTCTGCCTGTTGATTAATAGCTAAAGAGCACTGCCTGTCACAATGGGAGTCTAACTTGGCATGTCTACCCAGCTACTCCTCAGCCAGGGCCTTCTATAATGAGCCCGTGCTCTCGGCGCCCAGCGGATTGCTTTGATGCTTCTGCTGGTTCGCTTATACAGAAACACACAAATCTGCCCACTCACCCACCCCCACCCCCACCCCCACCTGCCTGAAAATTAGAACAGTAAAAAAAGAGATAGTACCATCGCAACAAATGGAAATCGCCGTGATATTGTCAGTCACTGTAATGTAATGCAGTAAGACGTGCATTTCCAATTTCCAGTTCTCTTCCAATAGCTTGACTGGGTTTATCAAGAGCTTATACTTAGTAAATGGGTGAAAACATAGAGCTGCATATTTCAGCCCAAAGGATGAAATAAGAGAATGGCAGTAAAAAATCAATTGGCTCTGGCCGAGACGTTCAGTAATGCCTCAGTGTCGGGGTGGAATGCTAATGTTGCTCTTCCTCTTGATCAGTGCCCTGTGGAGACGGACATTCCTCATTCTCTCTTTCCACCGCTTTTCTTCCTGAACTGCAGACTTCTCATTTTTAACTCTGAACCTTATCTTGCTATTGCAGAAAATATATGTGCAAATGTGACAGAAATTTAATGGCGACAAGCAGTGCCAGCGCGAGACAAAAAAACGGTGTACGGCTGTAGGCTGCGTGGCTCAGTGGAGAGTGACCAACGTTGACGTACGGCGACAGACATCAGCCGTAACCGCGACCGCACTGCAACCGTGTGCACACGTTGTACAAAGCTATACAAAGATGTACGTCAAATATGTTTAAAGAGATCTAATTGGTATCTGGATTGTTACGTATGTCCAGTCTAGTCAGTGTTGCCTTCATCACAGACAACAGAGTCAACAGGGTAGACATAGACATGTGACTGTTTGGCTGTTTCAGTGCCTATGTGGGCTCCTGGCTGTCTCCCATCAAGCTCATCACCTGCGTTGTGTCTACTTCTTCACCCATTCATCACCAGAGTGTTGAACCCTCACTTACTTGCATAGGAACCTCTTTTCTTTGGCGACCCGTGCCAGCCATTCTCCCTCCCATAGTCGCCTCCATCGGGGACCCCAGCCTGGGTCTCCCCCCTCTTCCAATAAAACACCATCTGTCTGTGTCTCCCTCTTGGGGCCCAGCTGTGTGTTTAGAATGAATATTTAGTATTAATGATTCACTCATTATGTTGACGTTCCTGGCGGCATGACTGTAGCCGAATAAAATTATTATTTTTCAGGCTTAATTCCCCATAATTCTCATCGTCATCGCCATCAGCTTAGCTGCAGCTCAATATTTAAGATGGTTATGAAAATCGCATATTTCTTTCAACACCCACTGGTGTGTCATCATCATGAAGAAAAAAAACCCAGATTATTTTATTCTTGGAATACATTACAGTATAATAACTGTGATGTGATTTATAGTAAAATTACGGCAAAAAAAATAATAACTCAAAGTGGCTGGTTGACAGTCTATTTATTAATCATTATTTTGCGCTTTGCTTCATACATGAACCATAATAATTCACAGCTTATAAACTGACCTTTAATGAAGTCACTAAATCTATCAATATAATAATAACCCTGCTCAATCAAGAAGGAAACATAAATACAAAAAGCTCTTAATTTCCTGTGTCCAGTCCCGTGATGAAGAATAGATCCTAGGTCTAATTTACTGACACACACACACACACACACACACTGTGGTTCCAGAGGAGTGACACGTGTGTGCAGACGTGTGACCATTCTGCTGACTCCACTCACTCTCCGATGGATTTTTAAACAATAGTTCCTGTGATTTCCCCCGATGACAACCGGATGGAGAAAAAGCTCCCTGATTGATTGCTACAAAATTCAGGCACTTCCAGGCTGGCACGAGCTGTCACACATCGAACGGCGAGAGTGTGATTTAAGTTGGCAATCAAATCAGTGATGCAGGACTTAAAAAGAGAAGAGAGCGACTCTTCTTCCCTGCTGAAAGAATGAATAATAAAAAAAAAAAGATCAAAATAAAATATGGATAAAAAGTTTAAAAAAAAAAAAGGGAGTCTTTTAAAGAGTTGGAGATCCAACATTAGCGCTGGCAGGCTGCTCGTCTCTGGTGGGTAACGTTACTGAACCACGGAGCATTGCAGCTCATTGTGCTCATTCTACGGTCCACAACTTGACTGTTTTAGTTTAGTCTCACAGCCTCCATCAGTTGTTCAGTTCAGTCCAGCACCCGTCCAGCACCCGTCCAGCACCCGTCCAGCACCTAATGGGAGACTCACCAAGTTATCGACTATCTGCTGAACACGGAGCATCTAGCAGCTGAAGAGCCAAATGTTTCTCCTCAGGAGATCGAAACAGAGCTAAAAGAAGAGTGAACATAGGACTTGAAATTTAAATTTCCAAAAAAAACAGATACAACATTTATAAAGAGCAATGAGTGATTGATATTTTATTTATCATTATTCTCATTAAAGAGAATATGAATAAGCATAAGAAAACATTTTAAACTTTATTGCTGATAGAAAATATGTCCTTTTTTCCCCTTCATGCAAACATTTATTTATTTATTTATTTATTTTTACAAAGGGCCAAAAGGAAGCTCAAGTCCTTTGTAAATGTTGTATTCTGACCAGAATAATGAGGAATGGATTTTCGCTTGCGGATTTTGAAAAAAAAGAAAAAAAAATCAAATCAATATTCTGTTTTGATTCCTTTTTAATTTCTGTTTCATGTTTCATGTCTCACAGCCTACACACTGCGGCAGCCGTTTACTGGGATCGCCTTGTTTGCCAGAGCAAACTAATCCTTTCTGATACTGAAGTAAAAGTACACAACACTTCTTCTTTTTACAACAATACAATTTATTTTACCAGAACTCATCAACCTTCCACACGGCGGACATTATGAGGGCTCATAATGTGAAAACATTCAGGAGTGACTAATAGTAAACAACAGTGTTAATTTAAAGTGGATTCATTAGCTCTGCTACAGTCATATCTTACCGCCTTATTTCATTTTATATGGTCAATGTCAATGCTGTGTTTACTGCTGCCCTCGAGGGGCCGAAAATCAATTAATGCAGGTTAAAGTGGTGATGAGACACTGTAAAAAAAACCCAAAAAACGATTATATGTAGCCTACATTCAGTCAGCAATAACTGACTTTATGCTTTATTTATTAGGTTATGATCTTATGCCAGTCACATTCTGAGTCATGATGATGATGATGATGATGATGATCGTGTAGGGCGTGTTCCTCTGGTCGGGTGTAAACGTGGCCGTTCTGAGTCACGCTGTCAACCAGCAGATGGAGGAGTCGTGTTTCAGCCGCAGTGTGATGTGTGTGTTGTCATTCGCAGCAACAAATCAGCCTCCGTGTTGTTGAGTCACATACCAGCCAATAAAATGTGTTTAATGGTCCCTCATCAAACGCATTTAATCACTTGGTACATGCTATATATATATATATACAAACACATAATCTGATCAGTGATCAGATTATGTGTTTGTTTCTGAACACTTCATGTATTTAGCTCTGCTTGCTGTGTTAGCTGTACTGTACTGTGTACAATGTTTTGAATTATTGAACACTTTCCAGAAACTCTTTTTTTTTTCTCTCATCATTTTAAAAACCGACATGCCCTCTGAAGGAGGTCTTTTTTTTTTTTTTTTTTTTTAATTGGGTTTCGATTGATCTTATTTCTCAATATGTGGGCAATTTGTTATGGAGTGCACATAAAGAAATTGACTGGATCAGAAAGACTCGGCGTAGCTGCTCCACCATATTAGTTGCACGTGTGAACCTTAAAGCTGCTGTGTAACAAAGCTTTATGGATCAGTTTGTTGTCACTTCCTCTTTGGAAAACCTTCCATCTGGGTTAAGGGGATTAGGGCTTGACTGGCCTTAAGAACACTTGTGTATTAATAAGTAATTGTACCAGCTTGGCTGCAGTCAGGACACAACATACATACTGAATCATAACTACATAAAGGAATCAAAGGAAGTAGGTTACAGGCGCTTTGTTCAGTCTTAATCCAACCTGGAGCACCTTAGCAGTGTACCGTCTCATCGCCCTGGCATCCTAATGAGCATCACAATGTCACAGACAGGGAGGGGAGGATGGGAAAAAGCTGCTGGAACATCCATGTTTAGTATGCATCAGGTGTTCCTTCATTGATCTGAGGAGATTCTAGTTTTGGGGAACGGCTGAGAGAAGTGAACATCTTGTTTTGTTTGTTTGAGAAGAGAATGCTGTGATGGTTTACGACCTGCAGACACAGAAACTGACTGATTCCAAACTGTGAGTCGTCTTTTTTTTAACCAGATGAACCATTCACGGTACATTCACTTTCTGAACTGAATTAATATATCTAAAGATAAATGCTTGCTTATGCTAATCATGGACATCTGCTTTGTAAAGCTTCATCAAAATTGCAATAAACTGTCATTATTTGCATTTTTTCCTTCTATTTAATATATTGTTGACATAATTTTCTATATTAAAATAAGGAAAAAACATTTAAAAATTTTTTTTTTTATAATTTAAAACAGGGGGGCAAATCTGTAGCTGTAGCTCCGGCTGGTAGTGACGCCACTGACTATAAATCTAAAAATCAATCAATCAATCAACTAATGCATTATCTTTATTATCCATCAAGTCAGCCTCGCCTCACACAAGAGTCATAAAATGTCATGTCATCTAATATGTGTGTGTGTGCGTGTCTGTGTACATGCGCGTATGTGTGTGTGTGTGTGTGTGTGGACTGGCACCAAAGAGCACATCACTGATACAATATCAGCTACATTAAATACTACCCTGCAGGAAAACATTATACACAACAGAGACTTATTAAGTATTGATTTGATACAACTTGTTACACCTTTAATAACTAAAAAAAGGTCAAATGCTGCAGACCAAATGAAACAAGCACGGCTCGGCTTAACCAGGCTGGGTATATGTTAAGGTGGAGGCAGTTGGCCGAGATGGAGCTAAATTATGTCATTATTGAGAAGACGGCACAAAGCAAACTGCTTCAGACTTTTACTATTTTATTTGGCCCTAAAATGTGCCAGGCTTATTTTATTTTAATTTTTTTTTATCATTTCCCCATAGTATAGTTTAAGATACTCTAATGAGCACTGTTAGATTAAAATGGCTCGATACAGGTGTTGCCAGTAATTAACCCGTTTATCACTTGAATCAGCAGTTCCACTCGGTTTTATGGGATCTTTTAGTGTCTTTCAGGTCAGCAGTTTTTACAGTCAGAAAACGGTCATCAGGCCTCTTTTCTGCAGCGGGTAGCAGTTTCCAGTGGAAATGCTCAGACAGACACGGTGAGAGACGAGCTGGGGAACATGGCAGAGCGTTCAGCTGCTAAATGCCCTCAGGAGACCACAACAGATATGAAGGGAGGGTATCATATCAACTTTCAATGTTACGTTATGTATAGCCTCCTAATGGCCACAAAGGTCAATTGATGCAGGTTTTAAAAGGAAAAAGGAAAGTGATATTTACTGTTCTGTAAACTAGAAGCAGCATGTTTAGTCCAGATACAGACCACAACGCTTCTGCTTCTGTCGACCAGGGGACCAGCATCACGCTGTGAGATTCTTCAGATGTAAACCTTCAGGTTCGCTGTTTCGATGCATCTTCACTGAGAGCAGAGAGAGAGAGAGAGACATCAGACAGCAGAGACAAAAGACTCCTCAGATCCTCCTCATCCCGTCATGCATATGGAGGAGGCGAGGCGGGCAGATCCGCGGTGCTCCATCGTGTCCTGAGATCAGGCCTCTGAACCTGTGCTGTAACTCGCAGCAGTGACAGTGTTATTGGATTGTCTCGCTGCTTCTCATGCTTCCCCTACACCTGCTGGAGAAATATCAGTTGTGAAGCGAGCGTTGTCTTTACTTCGTGATTCAAACATCCCACATGTTTTTTTTGTTCATTGATAACTTTATTGGTTTTTATTTTTTGAACGCACTCATGACGTCACGTCTCATGTCTTGAGAATAAAACCAGCAAAAAAAACTAAAACCATGAGATTAAATTTGTGTCATAATAATTGAATTAAATCTCCCACAAAATCAAACAAATAACTATCTGCTGCTTAATTTTTCAGTTTCAGTTCTGAACGTCGGAGCTTAAACTGATAATGAACACAGTGAAAATGAATAATTACCAAAATCAGCCACAGGAGAATTCAGTAAAACGTATCCACGCGTTAATCTCCAGTAAACTCGTCTGGAGGAACACACGAGTTCAGTTCTCCAAACTTTGTACTGGTTTCTTTTCCCAAACATACAGTATATTCCTGATCTGCTGGTGAAACATTCAAACCTTTCACAGCGTCTGGGACAGAGCTGCTTTCTGTGTACAGAGTCAGAACTAAACATGCATTAAGTTTTTAATGCACCAGAAAACTTGAGGTCTGAATCAATCAATGCTTAAAAACTGTTCTCATTCTATACTGTAATTTTACTCCCCTGATTAATTGGTCCTGTCCTATATTTGCTAATTTTATTTTACTCTCTTAAATCCCTTTTATTTTCCTGCGTGTTTAACGCCTTTTATTTAGTTTTATTTTACATGAAATACTCTGAACTGTTGTAGTAGGTGTGATATAAATAAACTTGCCTTGCCTAATACACAGGTTTATATAAAAAGTACTTACAGTGTGATTTACTCCTCTTCCTCCCCTTCCCTAAATTGCAAATGTGTTGCCCCTTTATTCCTTGTACCACTAATTATAGCCTAGCCTAACCAGTATATAGTGTATTTCATTGTAATTTGTGCACTGTAACCTAAGTTATTATTGGTTACAATCATGCAGGCCTATTAAATCTTCTTTATTCAGTCATGTCATGTATTTCAAAAAAATAAAAATAATAAACAATTAAAATCATAAATAAAATCCCCACAATATACCCATGCAATAAAAACAAACAGTTATCAGAATACAGCGCATGAACTAACTGCTGCTGGAGTGGACACCGGGTTGGTTCATTTGTCTATAGAAACTCTTCCCACGCTCGTCTCTGCGCTGGTTTTCATGACACAGCGAGCACACTGTGGGATTGTGTATTTTATTTGTGTTTGATTCAGAGGAGACAGTAACGCACAGCAGCAGTATCACACCACATGTGTTCGACAGAGGAGTTACATTTTGACATTGCTTGAAGCTCATCACTGCAGGCGCTGAACAGCATCTTTAATTGGAAGACGTGCTTGTTACTGAACGTGATGAGATCTTATTTTGTCTGCCAGTGCAACATCAATGAAAGAGGATCTATGCTGCTGCCTTCAATCAAACCTTGACAATCCGACATGCTAATGTCTTCACAACAGTAAATGAAGTACGGGTTTGTGCATTTTAGCACATGTGTTTAAAATCGCTTTGATTGGAGCAATCCATTGTGGGGAAAACTCAACGTCTATTCCTTTTTCATATTATTTGTATTCCTCTGTGGAAATTATGCTTTAAAGCCCCGGTGGGCGTGTGGAGAATGACTTGTGATGTGTTCAAACACAAAGCTCAGCGAGGCAGCGTCAGAAAAAGCATTCAAACTCCCCAAAACAAAGGAAGTCGCGTCCTTGTGCTTCTGCTGTAATGAACACCAGACCTCCACACGACTCGCTGTGTATCCTCGGAGTTGCAAACTCTCTTCCAACTTTACTTTCCGCATACTTTGTGTCCCAGGGAAAGGTGGGAACTATTGATCCACTTCAATCAGGAGAGAAATATGAAGTATTTAAAATTTTGATTCACTACCAACATAACCCTGTACCTTGGTAATCAATATTATTTATCGAGTTCTGGTAGCGGTGGAGGTGTGAAGAGTGTTAGCATCGGCAGCTAAAAGCACAACGCTAGCTTCAGTCATTCTGACTAATCCAACCATTAAAGGAATAGTTTACTGACTTTTTGGGCAATATACCCTTTCTGTGCTGAAAATCAGGATTTACATTAAGATTACATTAACATTGGAGCTAGAAGGTGATTAGCTTATCTAATGTAAAACAAATGTAATGAAACAGCTAGCTTTGCTATGTCCAAAATAGTCAAATAGTCCTGTTTCTAAATGAGTATATTGAGTTTTAAAAGTCCAATCGAAGCAGCTCTATTGAAAAGAGAGCAACCTAGGTGTGTGTGCGTGTGTGTGTGTGTGTTGAGAAAAAGGGAGATTGTTCATCCGAGTAAAACAGTGACTGTGAATGCCTCAGCTGCTTTAGCTTTCCCTGAGGTCTCCTTGTTCTTTGGCATGGCAATAATCCACTTAGATGTGGTGCCATGAAAACAATCGATCATTACTGCACAAACCGACTCGTGGTAAAAACACAGAGGGTTTGCGAAAGCTCCGGGCAGCAGATAAGGTGGTAAGGTTTTACTAACGTATCTGATCAAGCAACAGTTCGGGGAGGAAAAATGGCTCACATTGCTCTCAGACTTTTCAAAAGCGGAGATGAAAGAGGAATTCTGTCAAAAAAAAATGGAAAGATGACGCCTTCTTTCCATCCAGTTCCTGTTTCCATTTATTGCTTGTACAACATGTTTTACTTTCTCTCCACCGCCAGATATTATCCTCCCTCTACCTCATCCAAGTACTTGGTGGTTGTGATGTTACAAAAGAAAAATTCAACTGGTAAATTCAACTCGGCATACTTGCCCTGTTTTTGTAGTAATAAATTATTGAATGCAATGAAACACAGCAGGGTGTATGATCAGGATAAACAGCATATTATGGCACCAAACCAGTAGAAACTGGTCCACACCAGAACTATAAGTGAAATGAGCTCCTGTTTTATCATTTCACTTTAGTTCAATTCTATTGAATCTGTAGGGGACAAAGTGTTTCCAATGGACATATTATTCATGGTTATTTTCACAAAGAATACACAATGAATGTATGTATGTATGTATGTATACATGTATGTATGTATGTATGTATGTATGTATGCATGCATGCATGTATGTATGTATGTATGTATGTATGCATGTAGACAAAGGCTGTCATGAGCAAAAACGTCTAACAATTTACAACGGTTTGTCATCAGCCACGGATTTCTGTCAGTCGGTCGGTTGGTTCAAGCACTGGATTGATTACGGTGCCATTTGTTTCTGTTTCTGCATTGTTGCAGTGTGTTGCAGTCATAAATGCAGTATTTGAAAATGTTAGTATGACATATTGCCATGCTAAAGACATCATGAGTGTCTCTATGAATGGCCATGTCAGTCAGTTGGTCTGTCCACCACTCTGGTCTACACTTTTTGATGGATTGATGTGAAGTGATGTGTGTTACAGACACCCATGATCCCCAGAGGATGAGTGACTTTGGTGATCCACCACTTTACATCTAGCACCATCAGCAAGTAAAATATTTTAGTTAGGCTTTAGCCTACTGTGGAATTATATTTGTGCTTATAATTTGAACCTAAATATACATACAATCCTCCAGCTGGCTAAAGTTGTGGCAAACATATAAGCAAGTGTGCAGGCACAAGAGAGCAAGCAGCAAATATCCTGTGGGTTGGGCGTGTACGGAACAAATTAGTTGAACTGAATAAGAGGTTATTATTGTGTGCTTATGTAGATAAGACCAAAGCAAATGTAAATGTTTGAGCACAGAATACATTTTATTTGAACACATGTTAAGTCCTCATGTAGACTCTATTATATGCACTCTTATCCACATTTTAATACACACACACAAACACATACACACACACACACACAGACGTCAGGACAAACAAAAATTAAAGTGAGAAAAAAAATCTCGTGCATAATCAAAGCATGACACTCCAGGGGGATAAACAATGGGAGAAGCTGTTCGCTGCTTTATCGCAGTTGAAGCCTCGGATTATCAAAAAAAAAAAAAGGTGAAACAAAAGGGAAGCGAAGGGGAAAAAATGTTGTGATTGTTGTTCAGAATTTTCAGTGTCTGATCTAAATTCTCAGGGCTGATTGGTTCTTATTCTGTACTTAGAGTCACCTTAGTAAAGGAGAAAGGGGTGTTCTTCATCACTTACCTGTTTCATATGCTGAGACGTAACGTTCAGGTCGGGACTTCTTTGACTACAGAACTGGTTCAATAATTTATAGATTATTAATGGGATGCTGATAGTATTTAGTTTTATTAGTAATGAATGGTTTATATACACTGTACAGATGATGCCATGACTATAGCCCATACTACATCCAGCCCTACCACTTACAGCCCACAGGACCATCTACTGCATTATGAAATGGTCCCTGAAGTTCACCTTAGGGAATATGAAATATGGTGGAATGCTGTTGCAGAAACATGCAAGGGTCAGGAGTATCCCTAACCCTAACCCTAACCCTAACCCGTCTGGCAACAACTCTATTTGGTCTGTGGACTGTGGTCACCCCCATTCCTTCCATATTCCAGATGTCATTGGGTTTAAATCTGTGCCTCTGCATGACAAGGTCAAGGTTCAACCTACATTTTCTTTATTGAAACTCATTGTGCAAGCAAAGCTTGTGGCCTCTGGTTTGTGGATGGACAAAGACAGTGTCTCTTTAATAAAAGGCAGTGAACCAGTCGGGGATGGTTTGCTAAAGTTCCAACCATCATAAGGGAACATCAGTAGTTGTAAGCCAGCTTTCCTACTGCTGTAGAAGGAGGCTATGATCAATATCCACTGACTTTTTAAAGTATTGGACCAGCTCCCATTCTGTCCCCACTGAGTTTATGATGATGATGATGATGATTCTGATTCTTCTTCTTCTTCTTCTTCTTCTTCCTCGCAGAAAAGCAATTTATAAACGCTGTTGTCTGAGGCAATAAACATTATAGTCCTCTCTCAACAATGTGACTGCTAGCAGAATTTCTTCTTTCATGGTCTGATTGTCTTTTCTTTTTTTAATTTTGCAATGGTTTGTGCTGTTGCTGTTGTTGTAGCAACTTCCTCTTTCAGGTTTGATTCCAGCATATTGAGGATGAGCATATTTTTTTCTCCGGCTCTGTTTCTGATTGCTGGTGATCAAAGATAAACTACAGGAGAAGGAAAATGTTTGAGAAAACTGACATTAACTGCGTAGGGTGCAAAATACATAAAAGTCTTCATAACATATTTTCACTTATTAGTCACATAGTGAAGGAGAACACTCTCATTCTGTTTTACTCTATTAATTAATACCTTTCTTGGTTCAACAAGTCACTTTGATTGCTGGAGAAAAAGAAGGACGGCTCAACAATCTAGCCATCAAATGTTCATCATAAATTATTCAGAATATGGTGAATTGGCAAAAATGTTACAAAGAGTCATTTTTCTATCTTCATCAGACTGTGATTTCTAGAATTCATCCAAGGCCTTAGACAGGATGGCTGCTGCACATAGTAGATGTTCCGGCATCTTTAAAGGAAGAGATCTATGGGGAAGAAACAGCCACAGTCACATCTGCAGAAATGTAGGAGGATGAATGAATTCTCACTGATAGCTGCTAAAAATAAATGACAGTATGAGACAAACAATCATATGTGGGCCAGTCATCTGCTTGGAAGAGATTAAATAGCCCAACACCCTGGACACACTGCCTGCATCACTGCACTGTGTTGCTCCACAAGTTCCACTCATTTCCAATGTAATGCTACATTTGTCCCGCGAGCCCAAGCAGTTACACTGTAGGTTAGAAGCATCAAAATATCCAATGTTGCTCTAGCAGTTGCTTATTAATAAAATATTATGGGGCTCTCAGATGAAGTTCATTAAAATGCAGTAATATGAGTCATTAATGCATTTGCTATTGTTCACTACTTTTTTATCCTGGTGAGTTAGCTGTTTAGATTTAAGGTTTTGTTCCAAAATAATTGAATCGTGTGTTATCTTTAAAAAAAAAAAAAGAAGCAAACAAAACAGAATATGTTTGTGTGATATGAACATAGCTGATAGTATTATTTCTAGCTGCTACGGATATCAGCAGAGGGTAGGACAGCAGAGAGCAGAGGCAATTTTAAATGAAAATAAAACAGTATGTTTTATTTTCACACATGGACTCAGGAGGGCAGACAACCCAGAATAGAGCACAACTGAACTGAAAAGACAAGACAAGACAGAACTAAACAGGACAGACAGAAATGAACCAAAGATCTGACAAATATTAACAGAAACACAGGACTCAAATACAAACAGAACTAATCAAGAAATGGGGTGAGTGGGTAAAATAAAAGCAGGGAGCTGATTGGTTGGGTAAAACACAGGGCTCAGTGCAGGACTGATGAGGGTGATGCAGGGAAGGTGTGGAGGAAAAGTGAGGAGGGAGAAGCAGGCGGTGGGGAGGAGCACAGAACACATGAGGGAAAAAACAAAACAAAAATACACAAAACCCAAAAAAACTAAAGAAACCAAAATGCCAAAGGACAAATACAAACACAACAGACGCTGCACTATGAACACAAAAAAAACACAAAAAGAGTCAATCACCAAAAAAAAGCTTCTGATCGGAATGTTCTGGTCCACCTTAAAAATGTTAAATTCATTTTCAAAATAATTCAGGAACTGAAAAATGTAACAAATAAAAGGGAGATGATTTAGATCATTTTTTTCCTATAACCATTCTTCATGGTAAACTTGATTTTCACTCGATGACAACCTGAAGGTCAGCCTCTCTTTGTTAATGTCATGAACATGAATTCCTTGGACATCTTATGGACATATATTTGCTATGGATCAGTATTTATGAAAACTTTTGGAGCTAAAGACACATGTCCAAACACTTGACTTGATCCATTGATGATGTATCACAATGTAATAAAACGTAACATATGAAAGGCCACTTGCAAAAACACAAATGAAACAATTAATATACATTTTTCACTGAGTCATTTGATTTTCATATGTGAGACTTTGTTTCTTCCATCTTGCTTAAATGTACTCCACTATATTACAACATGTGCGTACCAACACAACTTTGATACTAATGGCTATCATATGATATGATAATCATATATTATATTATCATATGAGGATGAACCGTAGCCTAGTCAGCATCAGCACCATGGTGAGAAGACTGTATCCTCCACAACAACATGTCCATCACAGGGATTGGAATCAACTGAGAAAGTTGTGTTTGTGAAAAACCTCAGGTCAGGCTTGTCCTGCCGCGTACTCGGCAAACACTGTAAACAAATTTGATGCACTAAATCTGTACTGTCAGTGTGTTTCCTACAGGGAGCAGAAAGGATATAATAGTGAGGGGTAGATGGAAAGCAGGGGCACAGGGTGGAAGCTATGCATATGACTACGAGTGACAGAAGTAGGAAGCAGGAACAGGGGAAAGAGGACGTAGAAAGAAGGAAGGAAAGAAAAAACAAGCAAATAAAGTGAGGACAGTGAGATAGACAGAAATGTACAAAATGTAACAGTAAGACTGAAGGAAGGTGTTGGAACCATATTAAATCCTGGAGCTATAATTAGAAAATATATAAACTTGGTTTCAGTTAATTGCGGTATTTTTATTTATAAAAGAAATTATTATGAGTGAAATTATCTAAGACATCCTAGTTTAAAATTTATAAAGGTGAGAAATGTTTATTTTATTTCAACCTGATGGTGACGTCTGTAATGCGCCTCCCACAGACAGGTGGCTATTTCATTTTATCAATGAATGTTTTGGAGTTGTTATGGACGGAGTGTTAAAGTTTACCGACCACACACACTCATGCCGAAATGTTTTTGGACCTTGCTTGTTAAGTTACTCATTTAATTTTGTTTTATAAGTTTTGTAAGTCAACCGGAGATTTATGTTCAATAAATGACTTGGATGAGTGATGGTGCACAAGCCACGGTAAAGGTTAGAGGAGAGGTGAGAGAGTAATGTGACCAATCTATCAAAGTGTTTTGGTGGTTGCTCAAAAAGTAAAAGTAACTTTTCTACTTTTGTTTTCAAGTGCAAGTGAGACTTTATGGATAAGAATTAAAAATGAATGAATGAATCTTACTTTCTTCCCTTTGGGTTTGTGCCACTTGAAGCAGTAACGCTTGCAGTAACCGTATCATTTCCCTGAGATATGAGTTTAGGAGCTTCTAACCTTGGTAACATTTCCAGAATAGCAATGTGCCACGAGTGCTTTGAAGGGAAAGACAAAAATCCATTAATCTTCCTCTTGCCACACGTATAAACAGAACAGTGAGAATACTTTGTGCTGACGGATGTTCGATTAAAGGCCTGCAGCCTCGCCTTGGAGACCAGGTGACATAAAACATGGATCCGTATTTATCAAGGTCCGTATGAGGAGCTGCTGTCAGAGGACACTGACGTGACGGTGACATGGCGAGAATGCTTTCCAGCTTGAGCTGTTTGTGGCGTGTCCTTGATGTGGGGGGGGATAATTACAAATCAATACTTAACTCATCTCATCTCAGCAGAAAATGGGTGTAGTCTGACTACATCTGTCACTTTTGCAGAGGTGGAGAGCACAGAAGTCGCTGCTCGGGGGGAAATAATGCCCTTGTCGATCATCATGTAGCCATCTTGAAATCACAAGTCACTGGTGGTAAACTGGAGATTGAGCTTTGAGTTTTTTTGATTCTAAAGTCTTAAAGTAACAACTAACATGAGTCTGATTGTACATACCGTATTTTTCGGGCCATAAGGCGCATCCGATTATAAGCGAAAACAAAACGTGTGTCGGATAAGTCGAACTTTATTCGACTAATTTACAATAACTCTCAGTTGTGGGTTAACACAAAAATACATTCTGCCAGGCTGTGCTGCTTATCTTCAGGGCTGCACTTAGTTTCAGGAAGGTGCTCTTTTACTACAACCTGCTGCTAATGTTAATGAGCCTGATAAAAGGCAGTGGTGACATACTGTACATATACACAAAACTTTTCATGCCAATAACTGTTCTATGTTCAGATCTTAACTATATAATTATGGCTGTTGACGGTACTTTGTTGGTTAGATGTGATCTCACAAAAAAATACATAGTTTTTCATTGAGTTGAGGTGAGTGATGTCTTTTAGAGCCCAGATATGTACTCAGCAGGAGATTATGCAGTTCATGTTTCTAGTGTTTCTATGCCTAATAATCTCTCTAACAATCCCAGTTCGATTTTTTTATGTAGTCTCAGTCTTGTACCTTCAACTTTTTACTGAAGCATCATATATTTTCTAATATTTTAGTTTTTCATCTTTTTCATAGTCATTATTAAACTAAAACATTTCCATGCCGAGCCAAGCCAAACAGGGAGCTCAAGTTGTGACATGGTGCAAAAAAAAAAAAAAAAAAAAAAATGTGATTTTTATTTCTCAACCGAAGGTGCCCAAAAATAGCTCCTCTCACTTCAGAAAAAATTAGTGATTCTCTTGACCCAAATATCCACATAATGTCAGTGGATGGAAACTTGCATTAATTAAATTTTCCTCTTGCCAATTTTCTGGTGAATTTGAATGTAAATGTAGTTATGCTTGCATAGGAAAAATACTTAGATGAATAATAACTTACGAACAGAAAACGCAAGAACATAACACACAAGAACATAACACACATAACACATCACAGTATGAAATCGTATTCTGAAAAATAACTAATAACTCAATGGAATAAAAACATATATTTTCTTCTGAAACATAGTGGAGACTATAGTGTCAAAAAGCCCTGACAGTACCAATTAAATACCAATACTTTAACTTAAACTGTACTTACTGTAGGGCCCCTACTACTGTATATACTGCGTATTCAGTGCTGGACTAAATGTACTTTGCATTTTTAATAAGCAACGTATACCAGACTAATACTTACGGAGTCTAACAGTACAACATAACAGTCAGTGGACACTTCAGCTGCATGATACTACGGTTAAAGGCCTTTTGATTTCGAGGGTGATAGATAAAATGTACACCAGTGTATGTCTACTGCATCAGCCATACAGTTGCATGTATTTAATACATGAAACAGAGCTTTTTCTGTGTTGTATTCAGGGTGAACAGAAGGAGTATCTGACACAGCAACAAGACTGTTCCGAAACAGATAAAACTTCACTCTTCCGTACAGATTTAAATGTTAGTAGCGGCTAATGTAGCTTGAAGTCCGGTAAACCTCACTTTAACTCCAGACCTCAGGATTTATTTCTTTTTGTTGTGGTCTTGACCCCGGCAAATGATCAGATATGACAATCAGCTCCCACCAGAGCCATAAAACACTGTACTCGCATACAGTACTCCCCAACATCCGGTAGTCATGTGTTCCTCTGTAAATTATGAATCATCCAACACAGCAGAATGAAAAGAAAAGTCACGTGAAGCTCCTCTAAAAGCTCCTCTGAATATTGAAAGCCTGACACTGACGACACAGAGTTGATTAGTAAAATCTGGACAGCCTTATTCTGTCAGTTTGGATTTTACTGAGTAATTTCTACGTGTCATTGTTTATCAGCTGCTTATTCATTATCCGTCAATGACTGAATCTGTAAAATAGCGCAGATTAACATACTTTGGATGACTTATTTGACAGCCGAAGCTAATTAGCCAAACCAGAACCGATTGTAATTCAAACCTAGAACTTATCTAATAATTAGTGAAAATGTGAACGACGTGCTGCCTCCGTGTAAAACAAATGAATATTTGACGAAGCAGTCTGAAGCTCCTCTCCTCATGGTTACGTAAGGGCTGTTCTTCTCTTATAGAAGTCACTTCATTACCGGCATGGCTGTACCGCTCACTGAGCCACAACTTGAGCACAATGCAAAATGAATGACAGCAACAACAGAGGCAGGCGTACAGAACTCATAAAAACTGACGAATGCTGGAGCCGAGCTCGTGCGTCATGACCCTGATTCTCGGTGTTAAATCTCTGACGTGAACGATGCAATATGAAGAAGAGTTTGGGAGGTAGCAGAAAGCCATTCCTCATTTCTTTTCCTATTCTCTTCAAAGGCGGCAGATGATATCAGTAATTTCCTCGTGCCAAATATCTGAAAACACGTCGGGATTCTTCTGTGTCGAATGTCAAGTGAAGACGCGGTCGTGTGTCACGGTCACAGACTCATCTCGTCTTATTCATAAACGCGCAGATATCAATCCAGTAGTTGAGGAAATGAGGAGCGACAGCAGAGAAAGTTGTGTGTTGTTGTTGTTTTGTTTTTTGTATAAGAGAAAAAACTGGATGACAATCAAATGAATGAATGACCCATTTTCCAGTCTAACCTCAGTGACTCAGAGTTCCCTGATTGTCTCTGTTCCTCCAGCACAATGTGGTCTGATTTCATTTCCTCCCTCTTTCATTGTGCATGATGACTGAAGGGATAATGGGGGAAGAGGCACCTGTAATCAGGAATGATTTCAGGGACAGGAAATGAATCTGTGACAGGATTTATTCCTCTTTGTCTCTGTTTTGCACCAGTGGGAATCCGAGACTTTCACCTCAGTTAACTGCTGTTGTGTGCTGATATCAGACTGACTGCCAGTGGCAAGAAATGTGTGCTTGTTGTTCAGAATATTTTTAATATATTACTCTGCATGGCAAAAAAAAACAGCTGGTGCTAAGACTTGGCATTAATTTCCAGACCGTATTCTTATAATTATTATAATTATAAGTAATGTTCAGCCTCTTTCATACATTTGAGCGTGAGTGTGAAATGAAGATAGAGAACTAGTGTACGAGCTTCCAATAAGCAGGACATGTTCTTCGCATATATTCTAACGTATAGGGAACGTTTACAAACCTAAATTATTTTACTTATACTACTAAATAGGTTTTTTTTCGGTTACGCTGTGCTGGCGAACCTGATCACTGCCTTTGCTCACAGGCAATTTCTTTTTTTAATACGGAATATGGCTCTGAGGTACAAGATGCAGGCAACAAATGCGCTTTGATTAATGTTAGTTAAAGATTGTAGTGTGGTTTAAATGTTAATTAAAAAAAAAAAAGTTTCAATGCAGATTTTTTTTTTTCTTTCCCTAATTTTATCGTAGTTTACACTTTTTGCACCAACTTGCAAAATACATTAATTAATTAGTAAGCTGCAATTTAGTTTAGTACGTGAAGGTAATTTGTGGAAGACGGAGTTGGTGTGTAGTGAAGTGTAGTGAAGTGAAGTGAAGTGAAGTAAGGAGTTGAAGTATAACAACACTGACAGAAGCTGGTCAGCGGCCCAAACAACAGCATTCAGGACTTTTTCACAAAGCCTTTTTTTTTATCCTCTGTATCTTGTTTCAGCTTTAATCTGTTATTTTTTTTCCTGCTCAGGTTGGTTGTGTGTCGTATCCCTTCTTCTTCTTCTTCTTCTGCCAGACACTGTGTTAGATATAATTGTACGTGTGGTTATGTGATCACACATCAGACATCTCGATCCGTTCTAGTATCGGCTTCAACTCCACTCTGATCTTCTCGCGGCTCAACAGGCGTATTTCAGTTAAGAAAACCACATCGATCTCTGCGTGTCTCTCGTCACCCGGCTGGTATGACAGGAGGGGAGATATGACCGAACTCATGTAATGCTGATAAACTCACTCCCACTCACCGTTTCACATGCTCTACCTTCTTTCGCTCATCACTCGTCACTTCATCGTTTATCATCCCTGCATGCACCCAGAGATCAAGTCATTAGACCTCCGGGGCGGTGTGGTAACACCTCACCTCAACCTCACTTTATTTATCAAGCATCAACCTTTAACCCTTTGTTGCAGTACGCTCACACGAGAAAGACTTAACACACAGGTTTCAGGCTGTTTGTTTAGTTCATCTTGTAATTTCCTCTCTACTATCTACTGTATGTGCATTTACTGTACTGAGTCATCTATCTTGAGGAGTGCTTAAGATGCCTCACTGCTAATTGTAACTGCTGCAATTAAAGCAGTTGAGGAAAAAGGCTTCACACTGCTTCTTCAGGAAAACCACAGTCTGCGTGTCACTGATGACATTGTGTGAATTATTGTTTAATTACTCATTAAGATGGCTAATTAGGTCATAATCAGGTAGTGGTCATTTAAATATCAAAAAATGAAGGGCAGGGGAAGAAATGATCATTTTATTGTGAAACATTTGGAGGAGTGACAGTCAGACAGCAGATGCAACACTGCCCTCTTCAGGTCATATCTGTGTTAGTTGTCTGCCGGATCATTTTGGTTGAGTCAGTGTTTCTTTTTGTCACTAAGTTGTTTGTCTCGCAGGGATACATGAATTATATTTGTTCTACGTGGCAAACAAACAGTGAGCGATGAGGAGTCGCCCACGCATCAGATTTTACAAGAACAAATGTATGTGGTTGCAGAGTTTTGCTCCTGTTCAGACACAAGAGCTCATGTATGAACAGCTTCTAAAATCAAAGACTCTTCATACAGTCGATATGACAAAAACATTGGCTGCACAATTCTAATAACTAGCTTCTCAAGTTGCACCTTTATATGTTACACATTGTAACTTTTGAGTTTTCTGCAAATACCTTGAAACTTAGTTATGGCATTCCAATACATATGCGGGGTAGAAATTAGGGCTTCTGTTGGTTGGTCACTGATGTTGAGCAATAAGGCTTGATGTCAGCAAACCAGTTCATCCCAAAGGTGCTGGATGGGGTTGTCAAGTCAGTCCAACCAGTCAAGGTCCTTCCACACCAAACTGGGAAAGCCATTTCTTTATACAGGTCTGTTCCAATCCATATAAAACAGATCTACGCCTAAAATAGACAAAAGTAAATGGACACTGGTGCCTACAAACGATAAGGTAGAGGTCTGAAACTAACAGCCTGCCTCAACCTGACGTGTATGCAATGAATGAGTTCAGAGCTGAAACGGTTAGTGAATTAACCAGTTGCTTAATGACAGAAAATTAATTTAATTTTTGAGCATAAACGTCAACGTTCACTAGTTCCAGCTTCACATATGTGAGGATTTTTACGTTCAGCTCAGTGAAACTGTGATGCAAATGTGCTTTTGGACATTTTAAAAGAGAAAATGATTCATTGAGATTAAACGATGATGAAAGGTTATTCGTAGCTCTAAATTAATTTTCATAGAAAATGTTTTCATTTCAAATATAGACTGAAGGAAAGGACAGATAATAATACACAGTTATTGGATTTGGGAAAAAAACAAAAACAGAAATACATTTTTAATTTTTCTGGCTGTTGTTCAGTAGGTGGCAGTGTGGTCCTTGATATAACGATAGATAGAAAGATGTTGTCACAGAGTTAGGGAGCTGCATGAAGTAAAGAGGACTGGCTGACCTTTAAATGATGTCATGGGAGCGTCCGCTCAATTGTTGTTGAGTATTCTCAGCTTCCTGTAATGTTTTTAGTAAATCGGTGATTTTCCACTTGAGTAACAACGTGTGAAAAACAAGAGCAACGAGCAACAAGCGAGCAACGGCTGCTCTCAGCTAAACTGACACGGTGGTGATGCTGGCCGATGCAGGGCAGCACCAACAGGATTGTTTGGGAGGGTCGAGTGCTGATATTTGATACTTTTACAGCTCTGCTCATCATCTCTTTTGGCGTGGGATCTTATCTTTTTCTTCTTACGGAAAGAAAAAAACAAACCTTGCCATTATGTAATGGGAAAAGGGCCGTTCGCTGGATCCTTAGTCTGTAATCCTTCTAAGAAAAAGAATGTGGAGTCAGCTGGAGCCCAGCCCCACCTTCCACGCTAAATGGAGGGATTCCTGCAAGAAGACACGTCCTTAGTCATGTCTGTAGTCGGGGTCATGCGCTGGGATAAAATGAGAGTTTGTAAGTGGGACAGAGAGAGGGACAAGAAGAAGAGGCAGTCTTCCTGTCTCCAAGTGGGAGACACTTGTGGCCAAATCTGGGCAGGATGGGAGAAACGACACAAACAGAGCTCGAACACGGGGATTGGGCCTTGGCCCAAAGACGGAGACAAAATTGATAGTGTTTATGTTGTGGAATTCACTGCAGGGGAATTCTGAAAGGATACAGGATGTGTGTTGATTTGTATCAACATTTTTCAGTGAGTGTTGAATCTGTCTTCCATGTCAGCGTTGGAGAGCTAATCAAAGTGGAACATGTTATTCTGATAGATATTCCGACACAAAGGCCAAAAGTCCATTGTGATCAACTTCAGCTAAAATTAGAGGATGCTCTATGAAACGGGAAACTGACAACAGTCGGTTATTATTCTGATAGGGAACAAATATCAAATATCTGAAAATGTGTATTTCTAAATAAATGTGCGTGAAAGTTTAATCTCACATAGCACATTGAAGAACGATGATACAGAATCTTGTAAATTCAGTTTTGGGTTTGTTTGTTTTTTGTTTTTTTTTGTAGGTGAATTGAATTTGTTTGTGTTGATGTATAAAACTTAGTAGCAACTTTCTTTTTCAGAAAAAAGTCCCTGTTACTGCGGATGCTGTGAAAGGTTGATACGGGAGTCGTCTCTATCAAACCTGCTGACAGCCAAGTTACTGTGAGACATCGCTGTTGAGTTTGTAATGTCATTTTTTAATACTGTAGCAGCACAAACTGAATTCCAAACTACTAAGATGAACGGCACTAAAGATAAGATATTAATGCATGTCTTACTCATCGCAGTAACCGCGACGACGTCATTAATGTGTTCGTCTGAATTCATCATAATCTTATTTTAGTCAAAGTTTGCTTGAGATGAGTTTTTCAGCTTCAGCGTACAGATGATGAAGCTTTGATACCTGCTACCTGCCGAAAAACCAAACGGCACGCTGGCAAAGTTAGCAACGTAGCATGTAGCAGCCTTCAAGTGTCATATATTGTCTACGGGAGTCGGTGGAGACCAAAACAGAGCTAATAGTGGATATACAGTATATTCGGATCAAATTCATCAGGTGGCTCCAGATGATTGTTACTGCTCTGTGTCTCCTGGACACATGTTGCTTGAGGAGGTGGTAATATATCAGACTAGTGAACAGAAGCAAATGTGCAACGTCTGAACTTCATAAACACTCCCGTCCTTGGAAGCCACCAGAAACATTAAAACAGCGGTGTCCCATTAAATAATCACCGGGCCAGTGAAGCCCTTTAAAATACCGGTTGGTCACTTCTGCTTCCATTTGATGTTGTCAATATGAGAGATTACAATTGTGCAGCTTTAATGTCTGCCTGCAGTGAACTGCCAAGGTCATAAAATAAAATAAAATAAAAACCAAGGCGGGGTGAAAACACAGCCAGGACCTTGTGCTTACAGTAGCCGTTAACGTTGTGCTTACTACTCTCTGATCCCTCCGTTGGACACAGCGTCTGCTCTCTCTCACGGCTAAAAGCGGCTCTCTGCGCTAAACCCACCGCCGCTGGGTTCATTGGCCGTGGAGATGGAAGAGACTGGAATGGTTTTCATCATTAGCATGGAAGCATCTGCTGGGGCCTGTGTACATGCCGCCGCTGCACGAGAACACTAGCATGCTTATTAATGTAAGCAGAGAGCAACAGTTTTATCTTAAGCAGACCGTGCTAAAATGACTTCATATAGGTCGCGCGCGTGTGTGTGTGTGTGTGTGTGTGGTATTATCTGAGGACGTGAAACGTACCAGGTATATTTTACACTGGCTTCACCTTCTTACAGGATTTACAGATTCAACCTTTTATTAAGGCAAATCAGGCAAACTACTCTGTGTGGCCCCGAAGGGTCTTTGTGAATCAGTCATAGAGGGAAACACGATAATCCTTTAAATACGTAGACAATGACAACACTTTCCAACAGACTCTTCTAGTGGGGATTCGTTGTGTTGCATTGGTTTATATTAGTGGTGGGCCGTTAACCTTTGAACACCTCAGAACCGGTCGCTGCGTGAAGTGAAAGCTGGATTGTCAGCTTTTCTAGAGGGAGTATCAGACGGCGCGCTTGGCCAACCAACAAGCACTTCTGTTGGAATATACCTTTAGATAAGACCCTATAGTCAGCCATAGTTGACACACACACACACACACACTGTTCATAGGGCTGAAGAAACAGGAAAGTTAGTTTCTCCTGTACACAAACATAAAATGTAAAAATCCCCCATAAAACCACAACTTGCTTCTTCATTAGAACATGAATGCTAAGTTATGGTTCAGACCTCAGAGGCCGGATCGCTCCGTGTCTTAATGTTCTATCCGCGCTGTCTTGTTTGTTTGACCGTCTCCTCCTGCTTGAGGTATTGCGTTGCATCCTCACGCTCTGGTACTGGAGTGTTGTTATCTTTTGCCCCGAGCTTAAAGAACAAACAAAACTTAGCAACTTTCTGTGATGATGCAGCGGCTAAAAAATGGCCAGTGGAGTGCGTGTATATAGAGAGCTGCCATGCGGAGTAGATAAACGTTTAAAATATTAATTATTTGATCATTATCTGCTGGCTGCAGCAACAAAACAATCTCAGGCTAAAAGTGGGACGGAGGGAGAACGAGACATATTTCAGGGAAACTGGAAATACACAAGGCAGAAGGACACATTATAAATCACAAATATGATTATACATTTGGAAATATGAAGCATGAAGAATATTTGACTTAATATTTTTTATTTTTTTTTCCCCTAAATCTCATTGGAACATCTCCCTTTTCTTTCCAAACTAAATCTTTCACCTGCTTGAACATGTCCAACTTATCTTTTGTCTACATAAACAATGTCTGCAACTTTTCATGACCCCAAAATATAAACTACTGCGGACGAGTAAACACGTTTGATTACAATCATTCCCAGCGCTAAATAAATGATCGTTAAGGCTTTTCTTAACGAACGTCCAAAAAAAAACAAAACAAAAAAAAAACGTAGCTCATAAAATAAAGTTAAAAGTGTCTTTATTCATAAATTCATTCATGTGTGACAACATGCTGATCAAAAGTTACAGTGGAAAAGTTCTATTGTGACTGTGACTGTGAGGTTATTTAGGAGCCGGGGCTCTGTGTTTAACTGTGGTGCTGAGTGTGTGTTTGGGGAGAATGTAAATGAATGATAAATCTTTGGAGTGCTGCTCTGACAAATCCCCCAGCTTCTTCTGTTTTCCTCCACCAGAGCTAATCTCTCTCTCTCCATCTCCTGCGGGCCTCCTAGAAAAACATGTCTATTAATAATGTGAATCTGCATCACATAGAATTGTGACATATTTAAAAATACTTTTTTTTTTTGGTAAAAAACATCTTATTTGAACGTCTAGCACGGAACGAGTAAACAAGGCGAGGGATGAGAAGCATCCCTCATCCTGCTCCAGTCCAGCCCTGAGGACATATAGAGCTTTCGGAAAGGAATTAGAGGGTTGAACCGCGTGTCACAGCCCTGTTAACCTCCTCAGCGGCCACCGTTATGTCCTGCCGCAGGACGCTGGCTCCAATTGGAAAGTGCCTTCAGCTAGTTGGTTTGGTAAAAAGCTGTCCATAAATCAGAGAAAAGAGCCAGAGCTGCTTGAGTAATTATTCCAACCAGAGCCGTTATTACTACCGTACGGTGCTGAAACATGACAGCGGTTTAGCGCGCTTTATATTTACTTATCCTGATTCACTAATGAGTCAGACCAGGAAACGTGGTGGTCATGACTACCCGAGTCAAGGATATCTGTGTTTGCTTAGCCTTTCGTCTGCATCAGCTCATACCAGCCAAACTCCCCGGCTGTGTCGTTGCTGTACATGTTCCTATATTCATATATTCAAAACGTACGTACGCGAGGGCAGAAGACGACACAGTGATTGTCCAGCTGTGTGAAGGTGAAACAGGAACGTCTCCTTTTCTATTCACAACGACTTATTTCACTTGGTAACACTATGAACGCCTTCCTTTTCGGCCTTTGAGTGTTGATGAAAACCTTCCAATGTGGTGGGAATGTGGTTCTTTTTAAAGTACACTCATTGATTTACCGGGAAGGCAGTGAGACAAAATAAATCCAGTTGTCCACATGATAGTAACAGAAGCTAGTTATCAAGCTATCAAAAGTCAAAGCGCTTTAAAGTACACAAAGCTACCATCTAATCAACTGTGTAACAAAAACCAACCGGCTCTGGCCTCCTACGGGTGACATAGGTGGCCACCTAGAGCGCCACCCAGAGGGGAGAGCTTACATTGCACACAGAAATAAAGATATTACTGTCTTCTATTATGTCATACTAGAAAATAAACGTCGACTCAATATTTCGGCCTCTGCTGCTTCAATTTCTTTTAAACTTGTCTGTCATTCGTTTCCTAACTTTATAAAAAATGCAATGCTAAAATGCTGGATTAACCCTTTAAGCATGAAAAAAAAACCCTAAAGCCCAATGCGTTCTCCATTCTCCAAACAATCAAGCTTTTCCTAGAAGTGAATTTGTGAAAATGCGGTTTTGACAGGATTTTGATCAAATTATTATCATTTGTTTTAAGTTAACCTAAAGTATGTTCCATGTCACTTCCTCGTATTTTTCCTCGGGATTCGAAAGAAAACAGAGATATTGCTTCTTGCACAACCTCGGCCCTGACGGTCAAACATCACCTTGACGTGGTGCTGATGCTGTTATTTAGCTACGGAGTGATGTGGTGCCTGGAGCTGTGTCTGGTGTTGACCCAGGCAGACCAGTGGACAGGATGTTCCTGAGCGTCCCCGAGCTCCGGGCTCTCTCTCCGCGGCCCTCAGCCTGTTTGTTTTTCCGGCTGAGAGCTGCCATTCGCCCCCCACCCCCCGTCTCCCCCCCCACCGTCACTCTGCCTCAGCAAGAATGTAAACACATGAAGGATACGTGCACATCTTCTGTTGGTGATGTATATGCTTTTGTACAAATGTACCCGGGACAGCGTGTGCAACATATGTGCAGAAAAATGTTTGAAAAACGATAATGAATTTCTTCGGTGAAGGTTTGATCCATCCTACACTTGGATACTAATATGATAACTATTAGTGGTTCCATGTATTGTGTAATACAGTGCATGTATGTACACAGATTAAACATCCTCGCTCTCTAATTTCTATATAGCATCTTCACACCGGGCCGCCTCTTTACTAAGAAATGTTTGCACTCATCGCCTGAAAAATGGTCAATGCTTCAGCTCCCAAACACAGCAGGGCAGGCCTGCAGGCATCAGAGACCCAAACAGTTTACGCACCGGCACCGCAACCTGTTTAACCTTCCGCATAGCACCTGTCCTGTCCACTAAACACTTCCCAACCCATTCGCAGGAGACCGTAAACATTCGCAGAGCTGTGTTTACCCGATACGTGTAAGAACACCAAGCCCGCCGCTAGCTGAGCGCTGACCTCCACAGAGGTGGTTAATGTGGTCGACCTCTTTCAACTTTCACTTGAGATTCACCCCTGGAATTTATGGCTATTTGTGTGGGCTGATGTCAAATTTATGTGTTTCATAACAGAAAGTCAGTTTGATTGGTGGGAAAAGAGAAGGTATTGCATAATTATACTTCAACTTTATGAAACACTGTCAGCTGATTGTTTACGGCGGCATAACTTGACCTTTAAAGGTAAAATCGAAATTCTGTAACGCTATTTTAAAAAATAGCAATCCAATGTGGGGTCCTTTTAACATCTTTTTTATTTTTACACATATGTCTGCACTAGTAATAACTCCTAATAGACCAGAGTGCAGTGCAGCCAGACGATAAGTAGCATTTCTGACGTGTTGATAAACTAGTTATGATAACTAGCTTTATTTATGAGCCCATGATCTGAGTGGTAATTGAAAACAATGTTTCCAATCCTCCGGTGGGGGTTGTCAAAATGTTTTCTGTGAAATAGAAGTTGAGGTAGATAAGGTAGTAGATATCAGTGACGGATGATACCTAACCAGGTGGTTTAACATTGGCACTCTTCCGTACATGCGTGCAGTGATACAGTACAACCCCTCGTCATGTCCATTGTTCGACTAGATGGAGTTAAAGCTTGACAAAACGAAAAAACAAAAAGTCTTGACAACACAAGAAAGTCCAAAGCTACGCTGATTTATATTTTCATATTAAGAATGGATCAAATGATTTCATTTATCGTCTTTCTTGTCATTGTACTGGGAGGTAAAATGGGATTTTTTTTCCCTACGGCACCAAGTGCAAGAAACGGTGATAAAACAAGAAAAACAACGCAAGGGACGAGAAATACAAAACAATACAGTCCAAGAACGGTGCAGGTCTCTTACATAGAGACGATAAAAAAGTGCAACATTATAAACCATATCATATAAAGTGACTGGGTGAATACGATTTAAAGTGCTAGAGGGCTCATAGTGACAAACACACAAAGAATTATTACTTTTTTTTCACTTCTTTCTATAGATTTTTCGGGGGTTGGATTTTACTCCACTGTTTTGGTTCAGTCTCACTGCTCTCATTAACTTTGCTTATTAATATAATGGCATATTTAGCTGCTGAAGAGAGAGAGAGACACTAAAACAAAGTTAGAGAGAGAGAGAGCGAGTACATAGTGAACAAACAGACTCCAGATGAATGCTAACGTTCCTCTGCGTCTGCTGGATGTGTATATAGGCAGTCGCTAACAAGCTAACTTCACTGCTACAACTTCATCAGGTGTTCATATGTCGATTACATATTACACGTTACCCGAGTTTACCTTATTAAGTCTTATTAACAAACAGAAGACATATTTATTAACATGGAAATCTTTCAGTCATACACTTCTGTCTTAATATAGGACATAAAAGGAGACTGGTCCTGCACTTTGGTTGTGTTCTGATGTCTGGCTCATGTGTTTATCTCTTGTGACAATAATGTATTATACATCTTAACCCAGATATCATGGAAAGGCACTCGACAATTATATAATGTTTGGTATGAAACAGATAAAGTGGGATTAGGTTGTCTGCTTGTGATTCTCTGGTAGTGTGTAATCGTGTTGATGTTATACAGTTCGTGTACGCTGCCGTGCATTATGCTGTATAAAGTAAATGTGAAGCTTTTGTGTGGATGTGCCGTATGTAGCAGAAAGCGTTTCAGCTTCCTATAACTCACTTCCATTCCATTTGTGGGTTTTTATGTTTTAAATCAAACACGGGTCCTTCCAGTCGTAGTAATGTGTGATAACACACAGGCGTGTCTGGTGCTGGATCTGGTAACTTGAGAAGTTAAAGATCAACTGTGCAGCTGGTTAAACATTAAACGAGACAAATATTACTCCTGCTCCTCATTCTTTTGTAATGACAAAACACTTTGTCCGGGCATGTTGCCAAACCAGTTTGCCCTTTTTTTAGTACACCGTCAATGAGGTCTGCTGTTCTCGCACGGTGTTTTTTTTATGGATCGCAAGGTGGTGTAATGAATAGAAATGAAGAGTTGTGGCATCGTCTGATCCACTATGGCCACTCCACCTCAGAGGACATTAAAGTTTAAGTATCAACACGACCTTTTTGCGCATTTCACGACGAGTCCGACCGCAGTTTTAAGCCTTTTGTGGTCACCTTATTGAATTAGCTATCAAGTGATTGTCTTGTTCTGTGGACATACAACATTGGGACACGTCCTGGTTGCTGATAGCAGGTTATCACAGGCCCTCACCTTTGTCTAGACAGCGATATGACATATGAATAATATGACTCGCATGCTTTTGCATTTTCCGTTCGCCGTGTTCATTTCTAATCGTACGTGAAAACAAGAAGTCAATTGTTTGCTAGTGCTACTGGATGAAAACAAGAAGTCAATTGTTTGCTAGTGCTGCTGGATGAAAAGAAGAAGTCAATTGTTTGCTAGTGCTACTGGATGCTGGGTGCATGTGATAGCATGCTAACAGCTAACTGATTGTACCAGTTGGGGCAGTAAATCATGCTGTTAACTCTGCATTAACACGTTATCGCCTCATAACGTTGCTTATTCGCGAGTCCAGAAGACACTGGGAAACATTAGCATTGATGACATTGGATCTCACCAACGTAAATCCAATATTCACTCGCTTTTTAACTCCGTTTTGGGCTCCACCAACTCCTGCTGAAAATGTCTGGTCCTTAACCTGCTAAATGCTCCGCTTCGTTCAGCAGCTAGTGGCTAACTGTAAATAAGGCTCTGATGAATGCACTTGTCCTTGACCATTATGTGGGTTTCAGATAGACACACCTGAACTCGCTCATTGCCTCCTCTCAGCTTTTCCCCCGTCCAGTGGAAAGCAAGTCGAGCTTTAAATGAGAATCCCATGATGACCAGCGCCCTGAGGCCATGTCTTCATTACCTACCAAACTACTTTCCCTGCCCTTTAAATCTTCCCAAATTGCAATGGAATATTCCGGTACATGTATTTCCCCTCTGCTCTGAGCCTTATATTTACTGTGTCTTAGTTAGGCACACTATGTGGGCATACAGCCCCATCAAGGCTGTATATTGTCAGGCTCACGGCGTAGGAAAAAAATTTAATTTGACCGGCTCCTTTATACATCACAGTCAGAAATAATGGCAATGCTGGGGAACTATATGTGGTCCTGAAACACAATCATATTCCATATATTTTCTCTGCAATGGATTCTGTCACATTCATAGCACGGGGACATTTGAAAGCTACATCACCATGTAATAAAAACACAATCACAATTCCACATGATGCATTGCTGGGGTTTGCCCCTTCACAAAACAGATAAGTACGCCTCTCCGCTTCACCTGCCTCTTCTTATTACGTGTTGCTTTTGTCTTTTTATCATTTTTGCCTTCACCCTTTTTTTATATTGAGTTACGGTATATTGAGATGATTAATGTAGCGTTCAAGATATTATGGTGATAATTAGCTGCTGTTTGTTTTCCATTGCTCGGTGAACCTTGAGACCTGTTTTTTTAACATTGTGCTTGTCTCCGTACACGCCTGCTACAATAAATTATGTTCTTTATATTAACATCAAATGAAATGACTGAAATCAATGTGAAAACTATATATAAAACTTTATAATGTGATAATATGTCCGACGTTGTGTTCTCAGCTCTTTTTATTTTTTTCCATTCCTTGTTGGCAAAATAAAGCAACTAATAATGTTGTTATTACTTTCTTTGAGGTCGTGTCTGTGAATGCGTATATTGCGTAAAAGTCTTCCTCCCATTCCCATTCCCATTCCTCGCTAACAAACTGAAATTTGAAATATGTATCGAGGCAGGCTTCATGCCCGGCACGAGGCTCACGCATCAGGCAGCTTTGGCCTCCTGCTCTGCTTGTGTTTGGCTTCAGTCCTGTTAGTTTACACTTGCGCCCCATTAGTGTCAGAAATCCTGGTTGATGCCCAGTTACTGTGTGAGATAGCTAAACAGAAGGGAGGGGTGGGTGTTTTCCCTGGTGTTTTTTTTCTACAGTGCAGGTGGTAGTTGCTGGTGCGTGTATGGATTTCTAATGATTTTAATGTACAGTGTGTGCCTGTATTTAAGTGTGTGTATATGCCCACTGGCAGTAGGTACATTAAAGAGAGAGTCAGTCTGCCCATTTGTTCCTGTGTGATCAGTTTTCCTGGACAACTAAGTTAGTCCATTTATGTAGCCGGCTCTCGCTGGACCTTATCTTGATTGGTTGGGGAAGGACGGGGTGGGAGAGGCGATCTGTCAGTGAGAATCCACAGGCACCCACTCAGTTGCGCTGCGTCTATAGAGAGCACACACAGATCCACCTCCGTCACAGCCTCACACTTCTTCATGGACAGAAAGAACGACGAGGACTTCTTCACCAAGGATAACCCTCCAGTTAAGTTTAATTATTAGGTGGTAACTCTTTTGACAGGTCAAAAGATCAGTTCAAGACGTTTGGATTCTTAGAAACCTACTAGAAAAGATTCAGAACCATTTTAAGTAATTATTAAGGAATATTAGAGAAACTGTAGGCCACAATCTACGGCAAGAGACTTTCTCTCACTGCAAATCATCCTGCAAAACAATTCAATCTATTCTGAATGAAGCTTCCTGGAGCTACCGTACCTAGAGAGGTTCAAATCAATTGTACCGGAGGTGGCGAGGCAAGGAGAGCCGTGCTGAGTTGAAGAGAAGATGAACGAGAGAGCAGGCGAGTCCAGGGGTCAGGCGGCGAACCATCTGACAAACTAGAAACGAGCTGCTTTCAATGTGAACACACAGCATCATGTCATCCCTGCTTCCGCTCTGGTACAAGAGGACCTGGGCCGCAGCGAGAGACACGCGTCTGCTCTTACTCCTCTTTGTCATCTTCAACCACCAGGTAAATGAATACCTTATACATCAACGTTAGACATTTAAATGAACTTAGATTCAGTCTTAGTATTAGCTGGGTCAAACCTGGCGCGCTCTCTTTTTACTCTTGTGCTACGTCTATGTCGAAATCGTACAACATTTTATTTTAATTGAATTTTTTTTTTTAGTTTTTTTTTTTTTTTTAAATAAAACTTGGCTGCACAGAAGCATCCTCAATCTGATTTACTGTATGAGGCAAGATGTTGTATTTATATCCACTGCTCATCCAAAAACACATTTTCTGCAGCATCTACTTCCAAGCTGAATATATACCAGTAACCTGCTACAAACATACATGAGATTAAAGTTTTTCTTCAATGAAATCAAAGTGAAACAAGCAAAGCAACACTTAAAATACAAGCCAAATAAGATCACTGAGTCAACGCTATCATATAATATAATAATAATATAATAAATAATTATCAGGGGAGTTAAACTCTGGCTGGATGTAAAACAGATGTAGCCCCGTGGGAGACAAGAGAGAGGATCTGGAGACAGCAGCTCTTGTCTTTCCTTTATTGGTGATGTCGCTCCAGACAAGTCAAGCCTCAGTGGCCCAGGTGGAGGTGGTGGATATGCCAGCAGAGAGGTTGCAGAGTTCGGATGCTTTCTCACTGAGGTGTGTAGATCGTGAGTGTTCAGCCGAGATAGGAAGCCTCCTGCCCTCGGCCCCGACACTGAACTAGAGATGACAGACTGTGCGGCCAACTGTGCTGTTCAGTTTGCTTCTCACACAGTGTAAAGGCTTATTTGCCTCGGTGATGACGGCAAACGAAGGAGTAATCATAATATATGGCTTAGTATTAATTCATACGATAGCTGTCAAATACAATAAGCCTTAATCCAGGAGACACTGTCCACATCGTTTGACCATCGAGGATAAATAGAAGGAAGTGTGTTTGCCTTACCGCAGGCGTTACACGAATGCAGCCAATCAGATTGACATATTATTACACACAGGTGAAAATGTTCCCTCAGTAAGCGGTGTGTGTGTGTGTGTGTCTGTGTGTGTGTGTCTATGTGATTAAACACTCCCACCATGTGGGTAAATACAAATACTGCATCATCCGCTGCACACTACAGCACATCCATGCAGGAGCCGCACATACTGTGTAACAGGATTACGAGCAGATGCACGGATAACTCTTCATAATCATCGGCCTCGTTATTTGCTCGGTTTTATATAAATAGGGTTTTTCATTCAGTGTCGTCACATTCTGTACTATTACACCTTCACTTAGCACATCATAATGTATAGTATAGATTATGATTAAGTGACAGTGTAATAAGTGAATCAAGTTTAATGAGCAGCTCCGGACAATATAACACAACTGTTATTGATCCCGGTCGGTTCAGTTAAGTTCATCCAGTTAATTTTGCTTTAGAACATCTAATGGACAAATTGAATTTACTGCTAATTCAGTTAAGTCGAAATGTTAAAGCGTCGGTCGTCAATATTTTTTATATTATAATAATTAATAATGGATTAAATGACTATGAGTAAGCAGCTTTTTACCGTCATGTCAGCTCTCCGCTCAGCACTACTACCTGTCCGTTTCCTCACAGTTTTTCAGCAGAACATTCTGATAAACTCGTTGTACGTCAGCTTACGCAGCAGCAAACAGCAAACAGCAGACAGACAGGTAGTGACTAAGTGGACGTAGTGGACAAATGGAGCAGCTAAAGAGCCAGGTGTCTCGCTCAGGAGTTGGCGAAGACCGAAAACAGAACCTGAAAGGAAAGTCAATATTAGTCTTACATTCATCAGGCGGCCAAATGACTCCAAATGAATGCTAACGTTGCCCCATGTCTGCTGCATGATAATAGGCAAATGTTTGCTTACGCGTTCCACATATAAAGTAAGAATATGTGCAGGATAAAATGTATTAATGACACACTATTTTCTCACTGTCTGACTCATTTCTGACTCCACATGGAAGGTAACAGGCTCAAAGCTCGAAAGTCTCATCTCCAAACGGACCGAATACTGGGACACCTGCAACAGAACTCTGGCAAGAAGAGCACCCTCAATAACTGGTGAGCTTCCTGCCAAATGTTCTAATGTCGTTCTTGAAGAATCGATGGATGTGAGAGATGATCTCTTGCTTTCCAGGAATCTACTGTAAGGGAACATTTGACACGTTTGTTTGCTGGCCCCATTCATCTCCTGGGAACGTGTCGGTCCCCTGTCCTTCTTACATACCGTGGATCACTGAGGGTAATGTTCCTGCACAATCATTTATCATTTATGTCGAGTGAATCAAACGCTGACTGAATCACGTTGGTGTACTCGCTAGTGATTGACAACAACAATGTAAAATGCTTTAAATCTGAAGCTCTAGTTTGCCGTTGACTGTGCCAGCTCTCAAATTATTGTAACTGGCAACTATTTTATCACTGAAGAACTTAAACATTAAAGTTTAAATATCATCCTAGATTTTTGGATTTAGCTGTATAATAATGTGAAAACTCTTGATTACCTGACAGATGAAACATATCAATGTGACTTTTCAATCACCTGCAGACGGCTCCAGGAGGGCACACAGGGAATGTTTGGGAAACGGGGCATGGCGGAAGAGGGAGAATTCCTCGGAGACCTGGAGGGATGTCTCCGAATGTCAGAGGAACGATTACTTCAAAGACACGGTGAGGAAGACGAAGAGAAGCGTTGGAGCTGAAAGACGAAAGATGATTTATGGTCTCTAATCCATCCTTTATCTTGGAGTCATAACCTGTTCTATGAAAACAATCAGGCCTTGTTTTCAAGACGTCACTGTCCCAGAATGTCTTTATTAGTAACACTGAAGACATGTGCCCATTTCCTTGTGTGTATGTGTGTGTGTGTGTGTGTGTGTGTGTTCAGGAGGAAGAAATGCTTCTCCAGACACCCCTCAGGCTCATCTCTATCATCGGCTATTTGCTCTCCATGTTCTCCCTCACGCTGGCTACTCTCCTGATGAGCATGCTGAGGTGAGAGGCTGCGGGTTGACAATTCAAAGGATCATTTGGGAATATTAGTGAATACGTGGAGGAAAAAATTTATATATATATATACAAACCCTTTGTGGTTTTTGAGCAAACTGTTGGCAGTCGAGCTGCATTGTGGGTAATGTAGGCACCAGATTTTGACAATAAAAGAAGCATACGTGAAAGTACTCACGTAGCGATGCAGCTTCTATTACGGTACTCATTCTGATAGACAATCCATATGATGCAGTGAATAACTAGCATCAGTCATTGTCAGTCTTTTTACACTGATGTCATGGTGACGCCTTGCTGGAGATGGCCCACTGAAATGAGACATAATTATTTACCAAGATATTTACACGACTATGTATATGATCAACCATTACTGATACGCTTACCGAGCTTTTCCATGTAGCTGCGTATGTGTTTTGATTATTTTCACTCGTGTCATTGATATATATCCTCAGTAATGCGTTTAGACGCGCAGGAACTATGGATCAATGCCTTCCTCAAATTGCTCCTGTATCTGTTTACCAGGAAGCTCCACTGTACCAGGAACTACATTCACATGAATCTGTTCGTGTCGTTCATCATGAGAGCCGTGACGGTCATTTCAAAGGAAATCCTATTTTACATCATGTATTCCAACAAACCCGAGGACGACTCTGGATGGAACTCTTACTCAACCACTGCGGTACACTCACCGCTGCCTCATTGTTCACGTTAGCAGACTGTTGACCACCACTTTTGATGTAACCGTAATGCACTGACATGTCTAATCCATCTTAAGTATACTCTTCAACAGGTAGGGGTGATGTGCAAATTCTGCCGCGTGGCCATGCAGTACTTTGTGGCCTGTAACTACTTCTGGCTCTTGGTGGAGGCCATTTTCCTCCACACGCTGCTCTTCACCGCTGTGCTGACCAAAAGATGTCTGCTGAAGAAATATATGCTGTTAGGATGGGGTGAGTCAGCAATGAAAGCGTGCTGGGGTATTGGGAACTTCCATATATGCAATGTTGATAATCAATCAATATTTTCTTTCGTCCTCTATAATAGTAAGAGTGAATATACTTTGGTTGTGAACTGCTGGGACGAGAAGATATTTTTCTATGCTTCTTATTTTCAATGAATTATAATATTTTGATCGATCCGCGTGGTTTCCCTGTACTGTGTTTCTATGCATATTAATTCGATGCATACTGGTGGTGAATTTAGAGCTGTGACGGTTAGTGTGTGAATCATTTAGTCCATTGACTTGAAACTACTGCTTTAGTTCGTGTTAAGATTCCAGTAAATTAAATGTCTTTAGGTTTTAGACGTCTAATAGCATCAGCGTGGGTTGCAGGAAATGGTTTCACAAATCACAATTTCCAGATGATTTATTGACCGGCAGATCACATCAATAAAACTAATCTGATTAATTATTAATGAAAACAATCAACAATCACTGACTTACACCCTCCGGTTTGACGCTCAATGGATGTTGATAATTAAATAATGTCTGAATTTACATTGAGTTGTTCCATGAGAATCATGTGCTGATGAAGACGTGTTGCTTTCCAGGAACGCCTGTGTTGTTTGTGACGCCGTGGACGGTGGTTAAGTTTCTATACGAAAACACAGGGTGAGTGTTTGAATACACGCTACACTTTAATGAATTAATTCCAACAAATAGATCTCTTTCATTTGCTTGACTGTTAAAGAAATCTTTTTTCTTTTTTTCTAAGATGCTGGGCAATTGTGAACAGAGGGTTCTGGTGGATCGTAAGAGGCCCGATTACTTTATCAGTGCTGGTAAGTTCGGGGGTTTGAACTCATTCTCCTTGTTTCAAAAGTCCACATTAGTTACAGACTCGTCATGCTGCTTCGTGTGAGTTCCTCTGGTGCTCGGCGTCTAGTAAATTTCATTCTGATTTCACAGCACGTTTAACGCTTTCCTGTCTTGTGAGGCCTTGTGATATTTAAAACCACTGTATGTCGTAGCAGTCCCGAGCATGACTGATGGCTCGTTTCTCGCTACACGACTACACACTGACAGAGGGATCCTTAGATTTAGAATTAATTCAATTTGATTGTGTTTTTTGTTTTTTTTCTCATAACCTATCTTCGATGTGTGTTGCAGATCATTTTCTTTATATTCATCAAGATTCTGATGCTGCTGCTGTCCAAGCTGAAAGCAGATCAGGTGAAATTTACTGACTACAGATACAGGTATTTCAACGCAGCATGTGAGGTTCATTGTTTCACATTTAAATGTTAATCGCAGCGCTAATTAAAAGGTCACCACAGGAGTTGATCTCATCCATGTCCATTGCTTGTTGAATCATGTGCCAGTAGAACATTTACAGCTAATTCTTCTGGCTTGTTGAATACAGCATTAATTATACACCTCTGTATGTTTTTTGTTTGTGCTCCGTCAGCTTGGCCAGAGCTACGCTGGTACTGATTCCTCTGCTGGGAATTCACGAGGTGGTCTTCACTGTGCTGGTGGATGAATGCATGGAGGGCAGCAGTCGTTACGCCAAGAACTTCATCAACCTCACCCTCAGCTCTATCCAGGTAGAAGCTATAACGCTGATTAAATACTTGACAAGAAGAATTGTTCGTTTTACATCCGCATCAAACTTGATTTGTGTCCTTCTTTTCAGGGCTTCTTGGTTGCTGTGCTGTACTGTTTTGCTAATGGAGAGGTATGTTTTTTTTAGTAGCTGTAGAGCCAGATAGAAGGTAAAGACTGAGCTAAAAGATAGTTAGTTTGGTCAGAAACACAGCTTCAAAATAGTTAAAATGTTGTTTCTTATACAACTTATAAGGTGAAAATATGTCAGTCTTATGATCACAGCTTATTCCAATAGCGGCCAAAATCAAAAGTATAAAGACCATACCATATCCAGACGTATACCCATACACTCACATACATATTTAGCTATAGGTTAGCCTGGTTCCAGAGCTCAGAATTGCCATCCATGTTGCTTGGACATGGACATTGCTGTACAGGTTGTTGTAAATAAACTTCTGTGTTGACTGAACGGGTTCCAGGACCTTTCTAATTTCTGTACTAATAATTTTGGGGAAAACAAAACAAAATACCCCAGTATGGATTTATTGGATCAAAGAAAAGGAAATGTCATTCCAGGCTTGGTATCGCTAGGATTTATTTTTTTTGTTTTCTGTCTGTATTCAGGTCCAAGCCGAACTGAAGAAGCGCTGGCAACTTTTCCTGTTTACCAACCACTTCCAGGTCAGGAGCTGTTTTCGGGGCGCGCCCCTCAAGCACCTGTGGAAGTGTACACGAGGACACCATCCACGGTGCTCTCGGCAGAGTGAATCCTACAACGAGGGCGGCACCTCCATCACGCAGCTGCACTTGTTTCAGGTGGCTGTACATAGCGGCGGTGGTGCACATACACTGGGAGAGGTCAAAGGTCAGGGGTTGAAGTGCTGTGACGCAAGAGGGCTTGACTTTCTCACCAGGAAGAGCCTCTCCAGTAGTGATGGGGAGATGACGTTTGGGGAGACCATGGAGGAGGTTCTGGAGGAGAGCGAGTTCTGATCCGTCTTTGGTGGAAAAGTTTATACTCTCTTAGCTTAGAATAAAGGCTAATGTGCTAGCGTTTTGGACTCTCTGGCTCTACGTTTTTTGTCGTCATCAGCACTGTCAGGACTTCACCAACTAGGCGCAAAAGATCGGATTTTATTTCACCCCTGTGAGTGAAACCACTGATCCTGGTGATTCCCTTGAAATCAATTGATTTCACCATGAAATTCACAGTGTTAAATGCTGGTGTGAGCAGGCCCCGGCGCAAGAGCACTCGGTCGGTCTCTGACTCCCTGCTGCCATGTGTACCATAGAGATCCTATGATGTGATATTAATACTGTCTTAGGTGACGTATTTGCGTGTTGTTGCATTATGACAGCGAGGAATCGCTTTTAGACACGAACCGATGAACTGCTAGTTACGGTGAGAAACATAGTTTGATTTGACACGATGGAATAGATGACTTCATTAATTGGATTTTTTGGGTACACTGACGAGCAGCATGAAGTCGGCACTTGAAATGCCTTATTTTGCAGGAAGTAGCATTTTTTAATTCCCATTCCATGGTGTCTTTAATGGGAACTTGGAGCGAACAGGGTAGATACACACTGCACAGTAGTGCAGGGTTCGGGGCAGTGGGGCCTAGCGACAACTTTTTGCCCTGGTGGCCCCTAACAGGTTTATCCGGCCATGCATCCTTCCCACTGGTCATGGGATTGGTACACTCCGAACTGGGAATGTTGGGAACTTGAATAATTCTTTGGGAATGTCAGAGATTTCAGATCATTTGATAAATGGGTCATTTTACGTGAATGTACCAGAATGTGTTGTCCGTATAATTTCCGTTAGATCGCTTAAGATAAAGGAGTTCAGTCGGATAAAGGAGGAAATAAAATGTTTACTGCAGATTTACCAAAGAATCAGAGTTAAGTTAAGGAGTTTTCCACTATAAATTGTTTAATTATCTCTTTTTGCATAAAGCCAGGCCAATAATCTACAGTTACTGTATAAACATACAATACATTCTTACTCCACAATCACTTTCCGTATTTATTTGTACGTATAGTAAACCTCACAGTGAACCTCATACTATATAAATGCAGCAACAACAGTGTTAAGTAGTTTTCCATAGATTTGTGTTTTATTTACCATATTAAAAAAATTAAAAATAACATTGTACAATGTCAGGCCAGTTATAAATGGATATAAAATCCATACGGCACACCATCTGGATTGAAGTGTGCATATGAATACAATGTATTTGTTGTGTGAATGTGAATAATGCAGAATGCAAAGGCTCCGCGTGCAGCAGGTTTTACAGCTTTTCGTGTTTTCTATTCTTATGAAGCTTAACGTGTATCAAAGGCATTGTTGTACAGTCGAAACTATCACATGATTTGTACATGTAGTCTCACAACAATGTATGTGCACAAATAAAACAACAGATGATGAATTATTGTTGCTCTCTTTTCCTCCACATGCATCTGACAGAAAAAGCAGCTAAACTTTCCATATATTTTATATATATATATATATTAATTTCAGGATCTAGTTACTCACTATATTGCACTATAACATTGTGTGAGAAGCACATTATGTCACCCCGCTTCCTGTGTCTGTATATATTTATATATATATACAGTTTATATAAAAGTACTCTGCTAGGAATAATTATTTGTGTGTGATAAGAGGTTTCTGGAAGAAAAAAAAAGCAGCATAAGTGGCTTGTGGCTACTTCAATGTCTGCTTGGTTTTTTTAGGAATTCTTAAATATAAAAATCATTAGAGAGCTGCTTGTGAAAATGTATAGATAGAGGTGCAATTACTAATGCATCAGTAACACACACATGATAACTTTATGGCCTATTCACTAGTGTCCGTGGTAATTATTTGACCTAATGTGTTAAAACAGGCCTCCTCTGCCATACATCGCAGTAGAAAATGTCTCCTGGTGGTTACTAAACTGCGACAGCCTTAAATAAGACACAGAGACATAAATGAGACAATAAGACTGTCTGGTTTGCTGTTACCTTCAGTTTTAAGGGGTTTTATATGTGTCTGTGTGTGAGTTGTATTTACGCCCGGATTTGAGCCAATGGCAAAGCTGCATGAGTCACGGGGCCAGGAGCTCTGACGGCAGCCTACTTGAGCCTCCCTCTTTCCGGGCTCTCAGCACATCATTGCCCGCCTGTCTCTCCCGCTGCTGCTGGTCATGTCTGCGGAGCGCATCGGATACATCAGCCGGGTGCAGTGCTTCAGCGCCTGCCACCGGCTCCACAGGTAGCCCGGCATCTTTACATTACACAGAGCAGTCTGCTGCTTCATGCGACCCGCTTGTAGGTTTGTTCTGCTGTGTTGTTTTATATGCGTGGGAAACAGAAAGGTGTGGACAAATATCCCTGCGAGTATAGATCGGTGTGTAGTTGTAGTAGTAGTAGTAGTTGTTGTTAGCCGCATGTGTTCACTAGTGCGTGTTAAGTTCCGTTAACATTAGTGTCGTGGGATTTGTGGTTCATTCGGATCAAGAGAGAAACGATTCATTGGTGCGTTCACGTGCTGTCGGTGATGTTACAAAGGGAAAATGTGTCATTTTCTGTTTTAACTGGTGCTTAATATGAAATTATGCAATCTAAATAGCAGATAGAAATAGATTCCCTTTCATACTTGATGACTATTATGTTGTAATTAGTAATGAAAATGACTTGGCGGTTGTAATGTACGGGGTGTACCTGAAGGCATCATTCCTTCCTCTCCTCTCTAGCATTTACCTGAGCGATGAGGAGAATAAAAGAGTGTATGGAAAATGCAACAATCCCAACGGCCATGGACACAACTACAAAGGTTTTTCTTTCATTCACTCCTGTTATGTAACACATTATATAGTTATATCATTCATTAATTCATTCATTCATTCATTCATTCATTCGCTTTCCTTTGCCTCCACAGTGGAGGTAACGGTGCGGGGCAATGTGAGTATCTATCAGACGTTTGGAGTTGCTGTTTTTAGCCTTGAAGACATTTTATGAAACAACAGACAATTTCTGATTTTTAATTATTTATTATTGAATAAATAATGAGGTCAATATTCAGTAGAGTTTAGTTTATTTTATTCCTTTATTTTATTCCTGGCAGTGAAGGACTATAATTTAGGCAATTAATCTGAACATTTCTGAGGTATTCTACTGCATTAAAGTTAATGATTGATTCACAAAAATGTATATCTGAGCCTTTTAATGACAAAGTAACATGAAAGATAATAATCAATAATGAGTAGAAAGTGATTGTCTGTGGTTACAGCTGATACGGCCTGGTGGATAGTGAAACATCTTCAGGACTTCTTCAGTGTTTTCTTACCTAATAATCAACTTCCTCTTGTATTTGTCTGCAGATCGATCGTTTCACTGGGATGGTTCTAAACCTGTCAGACTTGAAGAGGTGCATTGAGGTGAGAGGTTCACAACATCACAGGGTGTTAATGTAGAATATTAATGTAGAAATCCATTTAAACAGACGGCTATGAAATGTCTAGTCCCATCAGTGTCTGAACCTTGTTACTCGGTTCAGCAGTTCATGTGGACAGATTTCCATCCAATGTTTACATTTTCGCAACATTTAGTCAAAATGAAGAAAGGCATCAAATATCGGGCTAAAATCCATCTGCGATAGTTACAATATTCACCAATTTGATTTTCATGAATGGTTTCCAGATCTCGTGATCATTTAAAGGACGGCTGTGTGAACGGCTCCGCTGTTCTCTACAGGCTTGTTGTCTGGAGGTTTCTGTGTTGTGGACATCATGTGTTTCTCATTAATTCACAGTTTTAGCCAGATGTACTCAGATTGCAGTTTTGTTTGTCAGTCTTTGATGGAACTCTGCTAAATGTTTAACATGCTACTGGATTCATGTGGACCACAGCCTGCCTTTGACGTTGAATATATCTGTAGCAAGTGTTGTTTTCTGTTGATGGCATGAGAGATTGTCAAAATGGAAGTAGTTTTATTTGATTTGATTTTCTCAATGAATCTATGAGTTGTTTAGTTTATAAATTGTCAGAACATGATGAAGAATCACAGTTTCTGTTTCCCAAAGATGCAACTAAAAATGTTTTATTATGTCCTGGCCAACAATCTACAAGCAAAGAGATTCAGTTTACTGCCATAGAAGCCAGAAAATATTCCCATTTAAAAAAAAAAATAATAATAATAATAATATGCGAAACAATGATTCAGTTAAATGTGAAAATAATTGATCAAAATGATAATAATTAATTTTCTGTCAATTAATTAATTGCTTAATCGTTGCAGCTCTAGTTTTCATTTTAAGTGAAATTCACTCGTTCATTCGCACATTAAAGCTGCACTCTGATTTTTATTTTTATTTCATTATTACTCAGGATCAGAACTCCACAATAACCATCAGACAAAGACATTAATTAATATGTCAAACACGTTGCCAGGGCAACGTTCAGGATTTCTGTTTCTGGTCACCTGATAAATACACTGTGATATTAATTGTTCTTTTGACTGAAAGATGAGTTTTTAATGGAATCATTGATATTGAAACAAGGTAAATAAAGAGTCTAACGGTGCAGATGTTCTAACTCCTGCAGGAAGTCATCATGGTTCCACTGGATCATAAAAACCTGGATGAGGACGTCCCATACTTCAGCAGCGTTGTCAGGTGTGTATCCTCAACACTTTCCACAGATGACCCTGTATGTGCATGTGATCATTGATCGATTACTTTTCCTTTTTTTTTTTTTTTACTGATCATTTCTCCTTTTTGTTCGTCCGTCAGCACAACTGAGAACGTGGCCGTTTACATCTGGGACAACATGGTGAAGGCGCTCCCGCCCAACCTGCTCTACGAGATTAAGATTCACGAGACAGATAAGAATGTTGTCGTCTATCGGGGAGAGTAGAACTTTGATTGCTGCTTATTTAACTTCACTGTTTACCTGCCGTGAACTCAGACTCTGGTTAGTTAGACTGATACACACGTTTATGATATTTTCGGGATTCTCTTGCACTGTTTTTTGTACCAAAGCCTTTTTAGGGAATCCAAATGATCGCTTTTCTTGAATTCTTGTGAAGGTGGAAAACATTATTTAGAGCAGTGGTTCCTAAATAGTTGCCCAATAACCACAGTGTGCATTCATATGAAAACTATAAATGACTAAATATATATTTCTGTGACAGAAGTATGCTCTTTTTTTTTTCGGCTTTCTTGCTTTAATCGTCTGACGATTGATCTAATGACATAAACCTCAGGTTGGGCACCATCACAGGATGCCAGAACTGTTCACTAATAAATCATATATATGTGGATTTACATATTACATATTCATGTACTTGATTTTAAAAAGGAATAGTAAATTTATTTAGAAAATCAATTAGTAATAATGATTTCTCCCAGTCTGCCATAAAGAATTATTCTCATTGAAAAACAATGACAGACAAATATCAACTCAACTCTGAAAGCGGTCATCAGAATACACAGTTACACTCACAGACCACAATGCATTGCTGTGAGGTGGCCAAACAGTGCCATCTGGTGGCACATACGAGTACATCTCTTCACTTGTTGCGTTTAAATGTGATTATGTAGTTGGTTTGTGAAGAAATAGTTTCTTACAATAAAAGCAAAGTGTGCTTTTTGAAACTGAATGATTTCATAATTTTTTCTACATTATACAAAGCAATAAATGTATATGAATAATTTAGTTTCAGTTTATTGCAATACTGTTGAAACTCAGGACCTCTTCTATGAAGCTTCATTATACACTTTGTTGACTTAGACATCCACACATTACTTATGACAGCATTTTATATATATATATATATATGACTTTTGCAGTATTATAATGTGATTTGCATTTTTTTTCACGTGTCTTGCACAATAGCACCAATCTTGTATAAGATCAAAAACACCTGAAGATATCCAAATGTTTAAAAAATAAGACAAAGTCAATACAGTTTGAGAGTAATATGTATATTGAATTAATGGAACAGTTGTAGCAAGGAATTAAACATGTTTGGTGCACTTTTTATAATGTTAAAACAATGTTATTGGCAAATATGAAAATGTGTCTTTTTCTTTTCTGTTATAGATAGATATACTTTATTAATCCCAAAAACTGGGAAATTAGAGTGATTATTAAGATCCAGAACAGCCACTGATGAACCTTTAGGTGAGACTGTTAGTCAGAAATATTGTGGACGTGTAGCCACTAGAGGGGGGCGTGTTACTTCTAAGAACATTATATATGAGTTTATGATCCAGGCTTTATTGACAGAAACTCCACATACTAATGACCTGAGGTTTCTATGTTAAGTCAAGTGAATAAGACCAGATAACTCACGTAGCAGCGCTGACTGAACATAAGGCCTCATTCTTTATCAACAGGAATGTGCTGCTCCTCCAGAGATCTTTATGTCATTTTTTCCCCCCCATATTTCCCAGCTGTTTCCACACATACATATTCCATGCTGCAATAACAGATCCGTATGATTTACGGAGAGCATTCTCACGGCTATGTAAAACTGTAGCAGAGCGTTCAGTAGCAGTAGCCAGGTACTCCGTCTCCCCCCGACATACGATAACAAATGCATTGTGATTCATTACCCAGGGTTCACCGTAGCAGACCTGTAACTCTGTGGGGGTTTAAAAAGCTCCGGTGACCAATCACAATGTAAATACAACCTATCACGGAGGGAACGATGCACTGTTACTGCTGATATGCTGGCAAAGGCCATCTCTCAGCCTTATAATAATAATAATAATAATAATATGAACTTCTCTTGAGCTTTTTCACACTTGCCCGTAGTTCAGGCCCTTAAAGCAATAGTTCAACATTCTATTAAACACATATGATAAGACGTTCTTATCTGAGGGTGGTCACAGTCCTTTCATCTAACTATTAGCAAGAAAGCAAATGAGTACATTACTCAAAAATGTCACACTGTGTCTTCGACCACGCTGCAAATGTCTCGTTGCTTGACAAGCTGTGACGTGATCACTCTGACGCCTTTGTGAACACAGACCACAACGTGTGAAATATCACTGGATGCACATACGTGGATGATGACAAAGAGGGGGGGGCTCTTTCTTTCCCCCCCGAGTTGCAAGCGTTATGTCAAGATTCAGCTGCCAACTCAAACCTTTAATTAATCAAATTCCAGCAACATGTGTCACGAACAGAAAAACAAAAACAAGCCGGCGCAGGGATGCCACGTCTAAACTCGGACTCCGGATCAAAATCAGCTTTTCTTCTGGCTCCGCCTCTGGTTGACTGATCCCAGATCAGCAGTTAAAAACCACCGACTCTTTACAGCACTGTGTAGATACACAACAAATAAAACTCTATAATCACACACTGTGATAGAAGGCACTTGGATTACTGCAATTAACAGGTAAAAGCCAGTGATTATCCTGCTCCTTCATGGAAAAAATATTCCTGAATTATCTTCGCTTTTATCTCCTGACAGGAGCAACTCTGTACTCTACTGTTATGTGTATTTAGTCTATAGCAAAGCAGATAGGGGGGGGGGGGTCAGATTACATTCCCTAATTGCCTTTGGCAAACGTAGCCACACATATGATTGTATCACAAAACACACAGAGGCTTCACTCTGACAGTTTGTTTAAGATGAGAGTCGGAGCTTCATGTTATTTCTTTGGTTTCCGGTGATGGATTTACATGTGATCGTTTTGTCTGTGGCTGTGTGGACGACCAACATTAGGCAGCTTTATCAGAGACGTGGCACCGTGCCACAGAGATAAACTCTACAGGAACGTTAAGGGTGCAACGCAGTAATTCCTCTTCAATCTGAAGAGCTCTCATTAAAAAAACAAGGACTCTGTGAAAGAGTTTATAATGAATGGCTTGATTGATGGAGTCGGTTTGGAAAAGGAAGGCTGGGAAGCTGATGGTGCTTTCTGTGTATAACACCTGTTTTTTTATACTGACTCATAATGATTCAACAGCTGAGAGTGTTTAGTTGTCAGAGATTAATGAAAGCTCCTAAAGTCACAGGAAGCGTCACGACGTCGCTCTGTTTTATACTGAACTTAAAGCCGCATTAGTTGATTTGCTGTCCAATGTGGAGGCAGCGGAACAACATACATGACATAATAATATAACCTTCTAAAGTTGGTACGGCTAAACTGTAAGTAAACTGCTACCAATTCAAACATCCAGCATGGAGCAACATTAGCGTTCACCTGGAATCGTGTTTTTATCAATGTCCTCACTCCTTTTAGCTCTGCTTTGGTCTGCATCAGCTCCTGAGAAATATAATAGTTTATTGCTAAATGCTCCACTGTGTTCACCAACTCGTCACTACCAACCAAACGTGGTTTTAGTTTGGGTTTTTTTGTTTGTTTGTTTGTTTGTTTTGCTGAAAATGAGATTGTTGAAAGGAGAATTTGCAGACCAAAACCAAAACCAATGAGCTAAAGATGGATCAAAGCTAAATGAGTCGGGTTCTAATTCTCTCTGAGTTCGTCAGTACGTACGACCCCTTTCACATTACTTATAGTAACTTGAACCATCCATTAATATAAAAAAAAATATTGATAATAATAACAGGTTTAACAACCTCAACTGTGTTACATAGACGAGGCCCACAAATACCACAGAACCCGCCACTGGCAGCACAAAGTGAGAATTTATTTATGTGTTCAATTGCTGGATGAATCCTTGAAAGATATTTTTTATGTGTTATTCAGTCTTCATCACCCCCCCACTTGAAGAGTGTATATGTCATCTGATCAGAGGTGCTGAGAGCCGTGAGACTGAACCGACACAGTGAAGTAGAAAAACCACAAAAACCAAAACAACGTGCTGAAAGATGCTAAAAAAGCCCCGTAGAGCTCCGGGGAACTGCGGAGTTTGGGATTATTTCTTTGTAGGTTTGTCACTACGAGCAACGCGTCCACATTTTACATTGTAATTTCATGCATTGTTAATATAAAACTATTGCAGCTTTAAATAAAAAGTAATAAGAGTATTTAATTGTCAGACACGGCAAAGTAAACTCCATCAAATTTCCTGTAATTTTAAAAAGTTACATTAAAGGCTCCAATATTTCCCCAGTTTTACTTGAACTATAACTTATATGTAAAAATATCTGACCTGCAGTTATGACTGCCTGGCACTCCTCCTCCTGTATATTCAGTTAAAGTGTAAATTGACTTTGACGTACAGTGTGTGTTGTTTTTTTTTCGCAAAGGTCAAATTCTTGAGCTCGGCACACATGCTGACATCCGCTCTGCGAAACGCAAGCCAGAAAGCGCCTGTCATCTGATCCTCCGGCGGACAATAAGTTTCTGCTGCCAGGCTGATTAAAAACTTAAATGACATGTTCTCCTCACACCATCGAGATGAAACGAGACAAATTACCCTCGCTGTCATTCTCTTCTCATGCTGGAAGGTAAACATATCACTGTGTGTGTACGATGTTTCCGCAGGTCTTTGGTAAGGAGATGACTGTCACACTGTTAAAACGAATAATATGATTTCACAAGGTTTGATCAAATACAGATACTGTCTTGCTACAAATATTATATATATTTGTATATATTACAGAAATGCTTATATCCACTTTTGAGCTTTAACATTAGAAAAATCTCCATCTAAATCACTGTTTTACTACAACAGTACAATAAGATTATTATATTATAAGTGTCATTTCTCTTGACACTAGTGCAGAGATTTACCTCTTCGTCTTAGATACAATCACACTTTCCAAACGTAGTTGTATTGGAATTCACAGAGTGACTGACAGTCATAAACCGAAGCAAATTACAGTACTTTTCAAGCGACTCTACGGATGACGTGTTGATTGGCAGGTTAATCGGTCAGACATTCCATCTCGTGACGTGTTCAGTGACATCTACTGGATCAATCGGCACGCAGCGTTGGACAGGTGTACATCAGAGTACTGATGGTGATCACCTGACTTTTCATAAAGCACTGCCATCAGACTCACATGTCATAAATTTGGATGGATTGTAAAACATTTGGTTCATTCATTCATGGTCCCCACAAGATGAACTGCTGCAAAATGTGATTATTGTCCAATATTTTCCAACTACCTGCTGATCTAATGACACTTTTTTTAGTGCTAATTAGCGCATGTTAGCATGCTATCACGCTATCACGCTAAAGTACGATGGTGAGCATAGAAAAACATCATATCTGCTAAACATCAGCAGGTTAGCGTTAAACATTAAAGTTGTTCACATGCGATCAGCTTATGAAATATGATGCCTTGTTATGGATGAAAACGCACAACTTGAGCTAGTTACAACGTAACCATTCTGCTTGGCATCGCATCAGTAACAATGTTTTAATATTTAAAATATAATTTAATTTTAGTACAATTTTGAATGCATAATAATCCATAGTAATACTGTGTTTTTATACTGTAGTATTACCCCTTTACATGAGGAAATTACACAAATTCTTCTTTTTTTGTATAGTAGTATTATTTTTTTTATTTTTTTAGCTATAGATGACAGAGGAAGTATAAAACACAGACATTTCTAACCTTTGCATTAAAATCAAGTAACTTGGTCTTTATCACTTTGATACAGAATATACATTTGAGGTAAACTTGTGTTTTTATTAATCATGTTTGACATATTGCGGTTGCAAATTAGCCTGCTCTGGTGTGTTATGCACAGGAATGTATTTTTTTTTTTAACACAAGGTGTGTGTAACATGAGGCGAGGCAGTGTGTTGCACTGCTGTCAGACATAAGTGTGTGTGTGTGTGTGTGTGTGTATGTATGTGTGTGTGGGGGAGGGTGTAGGGGGATTGTTCAAGCACTTTTGTGTTTTCTCTTTGCTCGTCACCTCCCTCCCTCCTCTCAGGGTCAGGTAGCAGGCGTTACACACTTTCACAAACACACACACTTACACACACCCTCTCCCACTCTCACTCTATCTGTTCTCTCTCTCTCTCTCTGTCTCTTTCTGTCTCTCTCTCCATAATACACATGTACACTCCCACAGCCTCAAGAGAGCACAGCACACGCCCGCTTGGGTGAAGACAGCATGGGCGGCTGTGAGCTGTGAGGATGGAGAAGAGAGTGTGTGTGATCCAGACTGACTTCCACCAGTACAGACCCACCATCGCTCTGCACAGCAGACCTCTGGCACATGTAAGAAACCTGCCTGTCCTCTACTTTCTGTTTCTTTCTCTGTGTTTCTGTCCTGTCTTCATCTCCTGTCTGACAGCTGTGTTCTCCAGCATGTTGCATTACTGTAACAGACGCCGGGGCTCCTCCTCGCTGAAGGCCCGCTCCTCGGAGAAAGAGGTGCTGGGTGCTCCTCATCCAACAGGGGGCGTCAGAGTGCACAGGATCATTTGTGTGGTTGCTGTGAGTGCTGGTGACATGCAGTATGTGTGTCTGTTAAAGTTGTACATCTTCAGTTTTTTTTTTGTTTTTTTTCCAGTTTTCTGAGTTTCTGGAAAAGTAGAATTCTTATACTTCCAGCTCTTTGTAAATCAGTTTTATAGGGTTGCGAATGTGTTATGGTACTCTTTCTCTATCCCCCCTCACACACACACACACACACGCACACACAGATTGTAAAAGAATGCAAACACAGACAAGCATCAGACAGGCTGAAAACACTAAAACAGTAAATTGTATCTGCTTGCAGACAGATTTGAGGCACAGCTGAAAGGAGGGTCACACACTGACCTCAGACAGACTAATAAATATCTGCGAGTCATTTGGTCCACTGCCCATATGGCCATGGCTGTGTAAACACACAGATTTCATTTTTTAAGTTAGAAATGTGTTAGAAACACTGTTTCAGGTCGAGAGTGAGAGTTCATTACTGACATTGGAATCCCTGTAGCTTTCAACTGTATCTCACAGCCTTTATCAGCTGATGGGGGTCTGATGAAGTCTATCCCTGAACACACAACTAGATTACAACTCATACTGTGCCGTACATACTCATATACTATACAATCATGTGTTATCGTGTGGCATGTGAATGGACCTTGAGTTAAGATTTTTTGGGGTTTTGGGTTGAGGTGTTTTCAGATGTTTTTGTATATGAGGACAAACACCTAACATCACGCACCTTTTGGTATATATAGTTCTTCTCAGCTGTTTCTGTCTCTTCATGTGATCCCAGACTGACTCCAGGATGTTGTGATCAGGGCTCTGAGGGGACCAAACCATATATTACAGGACTCCTTGTTCTTCTTGTTTCTCATAGATCTTTATGACTCTGGCTGTATGTTTGGGGGGTTGTTGTCATGCTGCAGAATACATTGACTGATGGTGTTGCATTATGCACAACAATCTAAACATGTATGTATGTATGTATATATGTGTGTGTGTGTGTGTGTGTATGTGTGTGTGTGTGTGTGTGTGTGTCTATGTGTGTGTGTGTGTGTGTGGTATCTAATACATAGACCATTACTTTTAAACTGTAGTGAGTTTTTTTTTTTAATATTGTAACCTAGATTTGTTTGATATAATTAATCTATTTAAGACAGGAACTTCATTATATTCTGTGAGAATATATATATTTAATTCTAAAACCAGGTTTACATAATAGTGTATCTGCATTTTTTGGGGCCAATGACAATGTACCAGATATTAATAATAACACCAGAGGAATCTAATGTGTCCCAAGATAGCTACCATGGTTGGAAACATGACAAAGCTTAATTTTTCTACCCACCTTTTGCTAATATTTGGGGGGGGTTTGTACAATACTGGTCAATTTCACCTCTTTTAACCCCTTTTAAGAAAATTACCTGACTGAAGCAATCCGAGAAGGGGAAATCACTTTCTGCTTTAACTCCTCACAGCTTTTAGACATATCCAACCTGTGACTGAGTGGTGACCCACTAGGTTCAAGAATAAACTCCATTACACCGACTTATATCCTGCATTTCATTACCAGTATCCAGGGACAAAGCAGTGTGTAGGTTTAACGCACGGCTGTCGTGCATGTTGGCTCTCATGTCGCTATCTCTGTCTGAGATGTATGACTTAGTGACGTTGGTTACCTTCTCTTGATTGTAGACCATGATGGCTCTTTCAATAGTCCGCTCTGATCTCTTGGTCCTGTCTCCCTCTGTGTTTTCACACCAGTTCACATATGCAGCACACACACACACACACACACACAGGTGGGTCAGCCAACAAAGACATGCAAAGCTACACGGTTTTCTCCTTTGATGATACTTCATGTGGGTCATCTTTACACGTTCAGAGGAAATACTTTGTACCTTTTGTGTGTGTTTCATGAGGTGCTAGATTAAAAGGATTCCTGGTGATTTCCAGATAATGTCATGTTCAGATCTAGTGATCCAGTTCAACACAAGCAGTCACTGTTATCTGTGTTCGGTATTTCAATCAACCCTATCAGAGCAATAGCCAGCACTCAAGAGAACCGAAACCCTCCCCATGCTTTTATAATGGCAACAGTTATCTCTCCAGTGTAATTATCTGCCAACAATCATGTCACTGATATGATTTATAAGCTGTTATTATTGTACTGGACCTGCAGCCAGTCGACCGCATGAGCGTTGGTGAACTGTGAGGTGCTCCAGTGATCAAAGGCTGGCTGTGCGTTCCTCCCTGACCTGGATCCAGAGTTCAGCCAGAGGCCGCGCTTCACCCTGCAGTCCATTCACCTGGAAGCACTTTTTAGATAGTGCACATACTGCAGAACAGTAACTGAACACAACACACTGAGTGTGTGATGTAAAGTACCAGAAATTAAAGCGGTTTCAGACTTAATTCTGAGTCCGTAGTGTAAAAGCAGAAGTTTAGACTTGGAGATGCTGATGAAAATATTAACTTCTGTGTTGCGTGCAGGCAATGACTTTTGCTCCCCAAAAAAAAAATGACTCCGACAATATTTGTTTGTCCAAGCGGTTCTGACAAGAGGCCGAAGTTATGATAATGACAGAAAAGAATGGAAGAGTTCAAACGTTATATAAACCTGCTCTTGGGGTAGCCTATATAATGTAAAGCATTACTGAAAATATCAGAGAGAACGGGAGTACCAGGTCAGGTTGTTCATATTTGATTTTACATGTAGTCCATAGCATCCTAGTTAGCTGCTTTGTAGGATTAGTTTATGTTCTGTAATCCAACAAAGTAGCCTATTAGCTTTTACACATTTATAACCCTGGTCAAGACCTCTAATAAGCTTAATGTAAAACACAAACCATGGATCATTTTTATGTTTTGCAGCCATTTCAGTATCAGTAAATATAGCAGATAGAAGTAAACCATTCAGTTTCAGTTAAAGATCTCAGTGCCGAGATCAGTGAAGGGATTAGTTATAGGGCTTTTCATACTGTTTTCTCTTAGCCAAAGGCTAGCCTTAGCTGACCCTAAGAGCTGACCCTTGGATACCATAACCCCTTTCACTCACTCTCTCTCTCACTTACACACACACACACACACACACACACACACATTTGCTAACCCAGGCTATATGATTCATACTGGACTTCTACTAGCTCTGGGTTAAATACCGTTTGGAACATGCAACTAATGTTTACATGCTAGAATTCCATAGTTTACTTTAGCCCTGTTTCACACTGGTACCTTTTAGCCCTGTGTTTAGTTCATTTACAGGGGATAACCCTGCACATTTAGGGATAACTCTACTCCAGATCAGGGCCCTTCAGCCCTAGGCTAAAGGCGAGGTTAGCCCACTTTGGAATGGACCAGCATTGTGCCAATGTGGAAGCTTTCTTAGCCTGGGGCTAACAGCTCACTCACCCTATAGCCTGTTATCTGTGTTGTACTATGTGCACATCAACAGGAGTTGATGGTAGAACAGTAATTATCCAGTGAGCAACAGGGATAGCTTTCTGACTGGATCACACTGGTATTTTCCTGGCTGGCTTTTTGGCTAGCAGGTAGCTAGGCAGCTACAGCTAGCCATCGAGTAGTTCGGCAATTAGCTGTGCAAGTAATTGTCACAATCAGGTTGTGATTACTTATTTCTCATGTCCTGGTGGACCCTTTCTGGTGTGACTAGGCCTTCTGTAAAACTCATTGCCTGCAGGTGGCGAACATCTGCATGTCTACACTGCTGTTGCTATTACGTTTCTTCCCTATAGGTGGCACATGTTCAGGCTCACACAGACTCCTCCTTGGGGGTCATTTGCAGCCTGCTAAATATGAATGTGCGGATTCGGATCCAGTTCCATAAGCATCTTAAAGTACTTAAATAATGTCATCACGTATATCTCGTAGTGTCCAAAAGTCTTTTGGACCCTACCCAACACTGACACTCACACAATTGATCATTGTAAGTTTGACACAGGCAGTGTTTAGTGCTATTGTATTGGGCTGTGTTACATGGTGCAGGCTGTTCTACGTTCCTGGTCACTGAGAGTATATTCAGCATCACTTATTCTGCTATTCAAGCTTTCCCATAAACAAAAATCTTGTACCGGAAAGTCTCTCACTCTATGAGTCTTCACGGAGGTTTGTCTAAACCAATAATTGGATTTCTTCCTCTATAGCAGCTCTGCCTCTCAAAAATGTCCAAATCAGAGCTTTGAAGTAGGGTCCAGACTTTGTAAGGCTGTCATATTTACATCATGTTTTTATTCTAGTTGTTTTAAAAGTTGTTCAATGTTAAATGTGTAAGTAGTACGGACTTTGACTGATATGACGTGTGCTGGATCTGAGGCTGTAGACGGCAGTTTCTGCACCGTGCTGCAGGTGTGAATAAGAGTTGAGATGGCAAGCAGCTGTTTAAATAAAATAAAAAAGAAAGGACGTCATGGGATTAATATCCCAGTTATCTCCACTCAGACTAGGAATGTTGGGAAAAATGTGTCACTAGAAACTATTCTGACAGAACCATGAATCAGGTGGAAAGTTGGAACGTTGGTTTTACTGGGAAGAAACGTGCAGTTTGTCCGTTTTGCTCTGCAGGTTTGATCCAACAAACATCTCTGAGCTTCAAGTCAAAACATGAAAGCTTTGCAAAAGTTTAACGCGCATTCATCATGCAAACAGGGATTGGGCCTGCAACAAAGAGAGCATTTAATTTAGGTTTGCTGGCACATTTTCAACAATAGCGTCAGCTTAAAAGGTTGAGCCCAGTGATCAAGCTAAAGGTGAACCATTGATGTGTCCCATTTATCTTCCTCTGCTTTTTTGGCATCACTGCGCAGACTGATGTTGAGTGCGATGGTAAATCCTGCACTGACAGGTAAGTATATTGTATGTTGTAACTGACTATAGGCAAGAGAAGTTCAGGTGTGTCAGCGGCCATATTCTTGTGGAGGTTAAAACACACAAATGTCCTAAATCTTATTTGGACAACATGGCAATTACCGGCACACACTTAAGAAAGATAATACCACATTTCCCTGTCTAATTTCCTGCTGTCAGTTTTAAGAGGTAAACTCACTGTCTGGATTCAGAGAGCCGAGCTAATGACAGCTCTTATGGCACTCAAGCAGCAACAGGTTTCTCTGTGTGTGTGTGTGTGTGTGCGTGTGTGTGTGTGTGTGTGTGTGTCATTTCGCCTGTCTTTCTGTAACACAGATTTCCATTTTAAAACACTTCTTCAGATCTCACTGTGGAAAATCAGTCCACATCTGTTTTTCCAGGCAAGGAACTTACTTTTGCTAAGCCAAAATGACTTGTAGAATCTTGTTTGGTGTGGAGAGAAAATAAAAAGAGAGACTGATTGACAGTTTAAGTGTGAAAGTGTAAATATACAAAGTAGACGATTGCTCTCTGCGAAACACATTAGTTGATTTGGGTAGCGTGTTCGGGTCGAGGTCATTGGCTGTGTGTGATGCATTAAATTTTAGGTGTTCATGGCCATTACAAAACCTTGTCTAAGAAGACAACACATAACGACCCTGCTGACATTACTGCCTACAGTATACAAATAACATTATTCTTCCTAATCAGCACATGTGTTTTTATGCTGATGACACAGTTCTGTTTGGTTCTTACCTTCAGTCTGTCTTTGATGCTTTTCAGATTCAGATATGCCTTCTTAATCATAAATGCAGATAAGAACCAAGTACATGTTATTCTCTACATATGTCATTAAAACCTTAATTGGTACCGTATCGCTCTTGTTGAATCATCGGAATAGGAATTAGCTTTGACAGCAAACAGGACTTTCTGCATGAAATGTAACCTGCATTAACTGATGTTTTGGACAGACAACACTGACATATTAGCACCGTATAACGCTGATGTGACTATGAGCTATGTGAGCTATTATATTGATGTAGCATGTCGTAAAAATCTTATTTTGATTTGAGAAATATGCAAAAGCTGTTGTCATCTGAGCGTACCGAAAATTACCAAAGCTTTTTTTGGCAACTTCTTCTGTGATCAGCAGACACATAACTCAATATCGACTGATTGTCTTACAATAAAAAGTTGTCATTTATGTAACAAGCAGTTTTCATTGGAAGAATGTTGTTTTTTTTGACTGCCTGCCATACAGTATAAAAGGCAATATACCAAATCTAAGCTCTAACATTTCATATGTACACTACTCTGCATAAACTGCCCATACGCACGATTCTTTCATCCCCCTTTTAAAAGCTTTACTATCTGATGTTTCTTATGACTCTTGTAATTGTTTTCATTGATTCTGTGTTGCTTGATTGTTGGTTGTCAGCGATTTATATCTCTGTACTGAAAAAGAGATGTTGATCCTAATCATCCTGTAACTCTGAATACTACCGACTCATTTAATGCATGAGTTAATTTTTTTAATCTTTCTAGATTCCATAGAAACAAATAAAAAAAAAAAATCATCATTAGTTATTTGGATGTTACGATGGGGAGACAAGGTTAAAGAGGTTTTTTTTCTCATGAATTCCTGAACTGAATTCCTGTGTAAAAGTCGCGATTTGGTTTATGTCACAGTGTGTGCAGAACATTATAGTGTTTACATCAGGCTGTCAGGGGCTGACAGACGTCTGTTTAGCCTGTGAGTCAGGTTCGGTGTGGTCTGGTCCTACTCCCTTTCAGCAGCACCACGACTCAGACCGGTTCTCTCCTGCCATAAAGTGCAGCGTGTGCAACATACCAACATCTTTACATTACAGCTAAAATGTGCTGGCTGAACTCCACCTTTGATCTTCAGCCTCTGTACCATGTAGTGATTAGGCCTGCACGAAAGACTATTTGCAGCTCGTAGTATTTGTTTTAACTGGCCGGAGTTGCCGGCGTGGCGGTGTAAACGGGTGGTTTGGATCATATAAACATACCGAATTGACTCCAACTATCATGCACGATTGTTGAAATATTTCTGAATTCCTTGTCTCGTCCTTTTTGCATATATCAGGAAAAAAAATGGTGGGGCAACAACCGCTTTAGACGAAGGCATCACCAGAAAATGACGGGATTATATAATCTGACATAATGCTTCATATCCCCATCCCGTATTTTCACTCTTCTACGGCATAACTACAGGACTAAATATAATAGTTGACTGTAAATATAAAATCTGTTTGCAGGCTGAAGAATTGCAATAAGAAGAGGAGGAGAGTGGTATTTGCAGGGGAACGCGTGTTTTAAGTAACTGCAGGAAGGCGAGCAGAAGATGACTGGAGGAACAGAGTTAGACACCCGCATGAGTAAAGGCAAACTACTCACAGCAGTTTTGCACCATAAAATCCAGCCAGGAGCATTAGAAAAGTGACCTGATGGAATCACATTACAAATAGCCTTCATACTACACTTTTAACAGCAAGATAAACGATAATTCACTCACCAATTCAAAGCTCACTCGAAGAGAAAGGAGGCGCGGCATATCTTCCTTCTCCTGTAGCTGCTATTTGTAGGTATTTGTCTGACCGATTGCTCAGCCAGGCAAGCCCAACTTTACCGCCCTCTCTAGATGACTCTGACGCTGCTTTCATGTTTGGTAATCATTTTGGAAAGATGCTTTTAGATCCTGAAAACCTGCTCTTGACCAGGCGCTGACCTTAAACACACGCAGGAAGCAAAAAAAAAAAAAAAAAACACCTATTAGCAGTTAGACAGTTTCTCTGGAGATCCGCTCCACGTTAAATCCACAAAATCTGCCTGCGGTTTATTTTATAGCAATGTTCTGCAGCTGGTGGGCACCAAAGCATTTCATTTCATGCTTTTCTTTACAGTTTCAAATGTGTCTTCCCTTGCTAATGACAAGAGACTAACAAAAATACAGGTAATAAAAGCTTTTTTTTACCTGTCGCTGCATAAATATCATGCACACAATCATTTTTAGATGTCTAACTTTGAGAGGCCCTACTACAACAAGCATGAGATATAGGGTTACTCATAATTCTATCAGCTTGGCCTTGATATAACTATGTTAAAGTGCCACATGTTGCATCTTTAAAGTGGCTGGCCTGTGACAGCAAATGTTTGTCCACAATGTGATGCCGACAGAGAGAAACATTAACACAGATTGAAATTGTTTCATTGAAAAGAGGACCAGTAGGAGGTCAGTCTGGAGAGAGGGGAGGAAATGTGGGCACGTGTGTGTGTGTGTGTGTGTGTACATACATGTATGCCAAGGGTATACATTCAGAGGGTAAAGCACATCGATGGAAGCAGCAGGGTGTCGGTGCTTGCGTGTGTCAAATCTGAATGGAGGAGAGAAGGGAGAGAGAGGGGCTACAGTTGCAGATAGAAGTGAAAAAAATGTGAGCGAGTCAGTCAGTCAGCCAACCAAGCTGAAATATCAGGCTTTCTTCCCTGTGTGTGTGTGTGTGTGTGTGTGTGTGTGCGTATATATTCCAGGTTGGGTCTCTATCGTTGCAGGAGCACATTCACACACAGGAGGCAGGGATGAGGGAGAGAGAAGAGCTGAGGAGAGCCATAGAGCAGAGTGACCGACTCCTCTCAAAGGTCCGCGAGCTAGAGGAGCAGAACACCCAGCTTAACAAGGAAAAGAATGAGGTGGCCACTAAATACCGAGCTGTAAGTCTGCTGCTCTGCTCTGCTCTGCTCTGCTGCATCTCCCTCTTTGCTTCTCCTTCTCTCTTTTATTTTTCCCCTTAAAAAAAAAAAAATGAGTCGTTCCTCTTTTGTTTCACTAACTTGTTACTTTAGAACTCGACATGATTTGTGATCAGGTCTGAATTTCTGCTCGATAAGGGATTTTAAACGTGGTCATTATACCAACCGTGGGTGGATGAAATTAAGTGGATAATGATACCCTAGGAGAGGGGAAGAGAGATGCAGCCACTGTGGCACTCGCTGTGTTGGAGCTTGTTTTCATGCCTCCGTTCTTCCTTTCTTCCTTCCTTTCTGTCGTTGTCGGTTTTTACTGCTGCGTTAACCATTTTCCAGCTGATCATTTTTATTGAGAGAATAAGTAGCAGAGTGTGTTTTTCCTCAGTCTGCTGTCGTACAGTAGTGCTGTGAGGCACCATGCTGTTTCCTGGCCAGAGGCTTACTTTATGACTGACTGCTTTACTGTGAGGACTGTTTGAGTGGCTGATGCCCTCCTGTTGGGATTAAGTGTTCAGTCAGCCACTGACATTGGAGAACAACTGCAAATCTTATTACAAAAAAAATATATTATAATGAGAAATTAAAGGTGCACTTGCTCAACAATCAATGAAAAAATCTAATGAATATGTGTATTGTGAAAGGAGTTGCTCATATTGAGCGAATCGTGGAGAAATATCACCCAACCTCATCTCTACAGAGCTTTTTTCAGCTCAGTGTTTTGGTTTTACAGCCTGAGACTCTCACTGCTCTCATCAAAATCGTTTCACGTCACAGCGGGAAGCTATTCTAAAAGTTCTTCAGCCCGCCACTGAATAGCAGACAGACAAAGTTAACGCCTAACCTAACATAGCTGAGCATTTAACAGCTGAAGAATCAGATGAACCATAAAAATGTGAATATTGCTTACTAGTGCTAATATTGCTCCATATTCCACAGATTGTTTGCCACAATAAACATATAAAGTGCTAATATGTTTTCAGCTTTTTCCCACTGACCCCAAAAACCCACAAAGTAGTGTTTTACTGCTGCTTATGAGTTGTTTAGATAATGTTTGCCAATAAACTATGTATAGCAGAGAAAAGCATTCGAACCTTTGCTAAATGGAACCAGGTAGACTCCTTTTATTTGTCCCTTGGAAGTAAAGAATTAAAACTCAGGAAATGAATATTTTAAATGGCAGTGAGTGAGTGCTTCATTCAGACAGATATGTAGATATGGTAATCTGTGGTATAGCACAGACCAAGCAGGTTAGTGAGCACTAGTGAGCTACGATCAGTTTACTGACGTCATGCTACCGTATGATTTCTGAATTCTGAACAGTTTTCAATCCGTAACGTCTTCGGTCGCATATGTGTGGTGTGGCTGGATGAGAGTGAAGCTCTCCTGAGGCAGGAGGATTTAGTGTGAAAATGTGGAAGTGGCACTGCTGTTGCCAGTGTTTGTGGAAAACGCTCCGGGGCTGTCCACAGAATTCGATCGTTACTGTTGCCGAGCGCCTCTGCGGACTCTTCAGACGGCTTCGACGGAACACATCGTAAACCCGCCTTGAAGGGTTGGACCGCAGTTCTCGGAGTGGCTTTTTGTTTTTTTTTACTGCCATCTGGATATGACAAACTACTGTGTCACTGTTGATCTTTGACTGCACATGCCTTTGAATACTGTAACCTTTAGCAGGTATCATCTACAGTCTGACAAAATCATTACGGTAGTGAATTAAGGAATAATCGAAACATCCGTAACAAAAGTTGTCATCGCAAGCTCAGTCGGGGTCACATGTTTTTGGTTTTATTTTTCCTCTACAGTACTCAATCTTCTAAATATTTTTTAAGTCACCCTTTTACAGACAAAACTAACTTTTTTTTTATTGATATCTCCAGGTGTGCTCTGGCTCCGACTGCGTCTGCTCTTCACCACTAAGATTAGCCGACCGTAAATAATGACGTTAATCTGTGGAGGAGACAGATCAGACAGCATAATTCATACCTTGGAGCCCTTCTGATTTTGACTGCAGTGGGAAATGTGACCCCTTGTCAGAGCTATTTAGTGCCGCTGCTGCTGCCTGTAGGAAACCTTCCCGTTTTCCGGGGGAAGTTTGTCCCTCTCCTCATTATACCTTCGTTTGGTTAAGATGGAGGAACACCTCAAACACCTTTCATCAGGGGTATGATGAATTCCTGCTTCTTAATCAACCTGAAGGAACAACTACACAGGCTAACAGACTAACTGAAGTACTTTTTACATTTATGAAAAGGAAGTGGATGGTTTTGGAGGATTGATATTCTCAGTCTTTGATTGATATTAAGCTACAGTGATCCAATAAAGACTATGAATCACTATGGATTTACTTGTATGTATTTTGTTATATAGGCCCGCGCGCGTCTGATTCACTGGAAGATCTTTATGAGTCTAATTTGATAATATCAGAAGAATAGGTTTACAATTAGCATGACGTAACAAGAGTCTACAGCCGTTGCTAGCAACACTGTAAGGCTATACCTACGCGCAGTTGTGCTAACTAGCTAGCATGGCAAAATGCTCACAATGACAATGCTAACACTCACACTTAGAAGGTATAATGTTTATGTTCGACACCTTAGTTTAGAGTGTTAGCATGCTAACATTTGCTAAACTTTCAACGGTAGTGCTGAAAGAAATATTGAGTATTACAGTCTGCCAGACCATCATCACCATCCCTAGAGCCACGCTGCTAGCATGGCTTAAAGTGGCATTAACAGAAAACCCATCATCACTAGAAACAGGAAAAAAGATGTGACAGTACTCACGCTGTAATTGAAAACACATATCTAGGGAATAGTGCAAGACTGCAGATACAACCCACACACAATAAAAACTAAAAGTGGTAATTATTTAAATGTGGGATTACCACCCTAAGATGGTGGTGAAGACAAAAGGGGTTTAGTTTTTTTTTTGCTTCTATTGTTTCAAATATTTGGTACAAATGGATATAAACTGAGAAAAGTCCACTGTTAACCCCTCAATTACTGCTAATGGGAAATAAATGTGGCACGTCCCTGCAGAGTTATCCAGCCTACCCAAGTTCTGCATGTGGAAAACATTTCTCTCTGGACTGGCTATGAAGTTTCTGGGGCTCAAGGCAAACCGGGACAAATGAATGAGGGTGGAGAGGGGAGGAGAAAGAAGGGTGAAGAGAGGCAAGAGAATGAAAGAATGACTTGATGATGTTCAAGGGAAAGGAAGTAAATGAATATATGAACAAACTGGAGAAGACAAATAAACTTTGTGGTTAATTTCGGGGTGAAAGCCTGCATAGGTGGTGTAATAAGGTGGTACTGAAGACAATGACTAAGGTTTCAGTTCTCAAACCTTGTATCCTCTTATGTGCTCTGCTTTTAGTTTTAGTAAAAAAGCTTTTTTAGGTGAGTAAAACCCCAGATTGTGCATTGTTAGGTGTTTCATTTTTATTTTTTTCCATATTATCTCGAGTATTGTATGTATTGCCATGAAGGGATAAATCCTAATGAATTTGGAGTCCCTCTGAACTTTTCTCTGGTGTATTGACATGTTTGGTTTTGAGTGTAATGACTTTACAATTATTGGATGGATTGCCATTAAAATTGGCACATATTAAGGGTTCCCAGTTGATAAACGACTTTGTTGATCCTGAATTAAATTTGCACCACCTGCATGTTTTTTCATTTACGTAGTGAAATGTATCAAATATTATTGGATACAGATGTTCATACTCCCAAGAGGATGAATGCAACAACTAGGGCCAGTGGTGGGTTATGGTATACAGTAGGCAACCAAGGCGTTTGCATAGGAGGAGCATGGAGAAGGGGGGGAAAAGTGCTTAGCGCCTCCCTCACACCACTTCTTCACAGAGTCATTATCTGCACCCCCCTCCTTTTTTTTTTAAAGGAAGGGTTCACAATTCTTCAAGTCCGCCTTAAAACAATAGTCATGTGCCAAAACTAACATTGAAATAAGATATTTCCCTACCCTAATCATTGCTGTTCATACTGGCCGTCAAAAGATCCTTTCATAATCCATTTACAATATAAATGATTGGGGTCAAAATCCACAGTCCTCCTCCTGTGCAAAAAATATATATCTAAATGTGTATCTGAAGCTAATATGAAGCTTCAGGCGTCCAAAATGAATCACATCGAGTAGATACCTGTCAACGTTACAGTCTGTTTAGTGCCAGAGTTCCTCTTTGTTACTATACATCCACCACAGCTCAACAGGGAAACAGAGGAAGTATGATGCTAAGAGGAAAACCTCTTTCAGTGTTTATATGGACGCCTGACTGTTGTCTTAAGACACACTTGAAAAATTGTGAACCTATCCTTTAATTGTAATAACTTGCACAATATGTTATATACATATTGTTTTATGACCAAATACCTGCCAAACATTTCATCTGTACTTTAGTGCTAGTTTGCTGGTGAGCATGCAGCATTGTTTATTGTTTAGCATGTTAGTGTGCCTCGCACATCCACTGGCTCAGCTGTTGACTCGGTCTTGTTTTTTTTTTTTATGAGACTCAATGATAACTATCTTTGGTTAAAAGCATCTGGCAGCTTAACCCGCAACCACCTCTTTCCTCGGGTGTTATCACTCATCTTGCTTTTAGGATGTTAAAATGCAGCTGACTATTAAATGCCAGACACTGAGAATATGGATTGCATTTGGCAAGAAGCATACAAAAAAAAAAAAGTCAAAGATCACCTATGTACCCAGAGGGCTTTCCTGTAACACTTTCATCCCCAGTAACCGTGTCCTTACATTACCTGATAACTGTAATCAGTATCAACTGCAATTCGGATCTCTTGATGAACGAATGAATGAATGAATGAAACTCAAGAATAGCAGAGTAAACAGGAAATTCTTTGTTCCGGGCCTTTGGAAAAAAAAGCCTGAGTTCGTACAATAATGAAAATTTGATATGTATCAGAGTTATTCGTGTATCTGATTCGTTGTCAGATATGAGAGTGTTGGTGTTGGACACGGGTGGTGTCTGGAGATGCAGCTGTGGAGCTCAGTGTCTCATGTGGGAGTAACATGAACAGATCTCTCTGTGCTGCCTCCCCGCACAAGAACCCAGACCGCATTGTTAAAATAAAACAATCTGAATTCTCAGAAATCCTGAGTTTACATGTGTGTTTCTTTTGGTGTCTGGATGTTATCCACAGCTCAGTGGCATTGACAGAGTGCTTATCCTTCCTCATATAACTATATCCACTTTGAGGCCGTTTTAGATTCCTGCTTTATGTAAGTTAGAGAGGTCATGTGTGGTCACGTTTCCACAATCTGGGACTGAATCATATTGTTACAGACCGTGGTACAATAAATATGCAGGAATTTGTTTGGATTATATTAGTATTATTATCATACAAAACCTACTGTCCACAAAACCTCGCCACATATCTCCATTCAGAAATGTTTCTATTTTAACAATAGTAAGAATATGTGTGTACGTACGGAGTGTAACGGTACACTCACCCGTGGATTGCCTCTTATGTTACCTACTGCATTTATTTTCCACACACAAAAAACCACACACACATACACACAAAAAAAAGATATCTCCACTCATATTTCACTTACTAAATTTTTCCTGAGCTTTCAACTGCATGTCACAGCAAAGCCGTACTTTGGTAAAGATAAACCACTAAGTACATTTACTGTACTTACTGATATAACAGGTGGTCATATGCACGAGGTCAACTGTAAATAGGTGGACTGTAGTTGGTTTGTAATTGGTTAAGAATGGTCTCCTTGATGATGAAGACCATGTGATGTGGTCAAAAGATGTGGGAAAAAGACTCGAGCCAAGCTTGTTTTGTCACCTGCTGTTTTCACAGTCAACCTTTCTTGCAGTAACCAATCACGTTACTGCATTTTTTCATCTAAAGTTGTAGTTTTTTTTTGTTTTTTTTTGCATGTTCTAGTGTTAAAAGTGCCAGTTGATTACGAATGTTTCAACCAGGCATGTATATTTAGTCTGTTTTTCTTTCCATAGTAGTTTCCACTGGGATTATTGAAGTTCACCATCTTAATCATGAACATCTGCGACCCTGCTTGATGTTGACTCTAGATAGTGAAATGGTCTCTAAAGGGGAAAGGAGCCCGGTGGCTTCATTCAAGAAAAACTTCCACACATCTATGCAGGCACAATATGCCTCGTTGTTCTCGCTATGATGAATGCTGCAGCATTATAGGGGACCATGTGGGCGTGGACGCACAAGACATTAATGTCAATTATAATCTAGACTGAGAGCACAAAAGACATTTTTGACTCTGGAATCCTGCCGTCGTTTTCTTGTCTTACTGTGGTGTGGTGTTTGATGATGTAGCTGAGGGCTGGGTTTCTAAGGCAGAACAGCAGAACGTTAGAGGGCTTTTCTCCTGACCTGACATCCTACACCAACCACCATCCCTGTGGGACACCCTCGGATCCCCTGAGACTGCGGAGAGGCACCTGTTTCTGGGGGAGGAGACTACAGCAGGGAAAAAGGAGACGGGAGAAGTGGTCGTTGCGGTAAATCACAAAGTGGGCCGAGCACTGGTTACCTGCACTGGGTTACTAACAGCAGCAGGCTGTGGGCAGGCTGGAAGAATGTACAGAGGAATGTTTGGATTTCAGTAGCGTATACCAGCACACCTTACAACAAAACGGAGATGCTTGGTTGACTGAGAGGAGAGAGACAGAGCAACAGAGAGAGAGGGGGGAAAACCCAAGGCTCACAAACATGGTTTAAAAGAAAGAGAGAGGTTGGCAGTTTAAGTGAGGAAGGCAAAAAAAAAAAAAAGGATCTGCCGGAAGAGTACATATTGGAGCACCGTCCGTGAGTGAATTACTACATGCTGAAACCCACCTGGAACAAGAACAGCTGTACGGCAAGCAAAAGAAGAGAGAAAGAAGTGATTAGACCTCTTCGCAGTAGCACGGAAAATACTATCAGAACAAAGGCAGGCAAGTTGCTGCACTGTCATACAGGTGAAGTGTGTAAAGGAAGCTTACAGATAAGTAGAGGATGTCTGTAAGGCACCGTCACCGTTGCCACTCCCTCTCTGATGACTCCGAGGAGGCCAATGGGAACCATGGAGATCCTGGACCAGAACCAGAACCTGAAGAACTGGATTGGGATAGCTATAGCACCACACTGGAGCACAGATTAGCAGCTGTGGGTAAATCTTGATGGTTTGCAGGCCTACATAACTGTTTCTTTTCTTTTTTTTCTTTTTTTTAAAAAGGTCTATTTATGGAGACATGAGCGTGACTGTTAGCTAAATGTCAATGTTTAAAATATGAATAGGAAGAACTGTTTGTTTTACTACTTTATGCTATAAAACCAGAAGGTAGCTAAAAAAAATATAGCTAATTGTAAGCTAATTTGACAATTAGCATTACCGTGCTAATTAGCCAGCTAAACCTAGAAAAATTCAACCTAACAGTCACATCTACATTCCTGCTCGTGCTTTGTTATATTTTCCTTTTATCTTTATTATAATTTTATTTTTTTAATTTTAATTTGGTTACTACACCATAAATACATAATGTCAAGCCATATAGTGATAAGTCACTTGTCTGCTAACCCTAGCATACTCCAAGTAAAGGAACTTCTGCTAAACAATGAAAACATCAGGCAAAATAAATAAATAAATACAAATATTGAACAGGTCTTTGTTGAAAGTGCTAAAATATATCTTTACAATTATTATACTTGGAGTTTTTTCACCATTTGATTTGATCTTTATGTATGTGTTGGTGTTTTGACACCAACATTAGGCAATGCTAATGCTAAGGGAGTAGTTTTATTATTTTACCCTATGAGATCTGATCCAAGGCTTATCCTATCATTATCTTTTTTTTTTTTTTTTTTTTTGTCGATTTTCTGCTTCAAGAGCAGCACTATTTCCTGCAAGGTGTTTGTATAACACCAACCTGTGTGCATTTGTGTGTGTGTGTGTGTGTGTGTGTGTGTGTGAGAAAGAGAGAGAGAGAGAGATGCATGTGCAAGGATCATATGTGCAGACACTTGCTTTGTGTGTACATGTCCTTTGTGTGTTGAAGCAGTAATAGATCTTGCCTTGTCGTACCTGCTCACACCTGTGCAGTCAATGCATGAAAGGTGCGAACATCTTTGCACGGGGAACAAAATGATTTGAGGACAGTCAGAACCGGCAGGGAGAGAGTGCAAACCGAGTACTTTTATGGAAATAAATGCAGATGGAAATGTGGTCGCCTGATCATTTCACAAATGCCCAGATTTTTTGGTATGCTATTCGCTTGTTCCAAATGCCTTACCCATGATGCCTAATCCAAAAGAAAGTAACAGTACCCAAAGCGGGCTCTAATAATCAGATCTCTTCACTCCTGTTATGGATAGCTGTTGACTAAGAGATCTGGTGTTTGGTAGAACTAGCTTATCAAGTCAGCACTGGGCGTCACTGTGTTGCCTTTTCAGCTGTACTATATTAAGGAAAGAACAGACTAACAAAGACACAGTTTCTTCTGACTGGAGGGAAGGAAGTTGCATTTTATGGCATAATCTGCGGTAAGATCCTCTATGAACTAATAGCCTATTATTTTTTATTCATTTAATCCCTTCCAATTTATCTTTTAATACTTTAGCCTTTTGCTAATTCTCTCAGTTTTGAATGCCGTTGGAGCTCATTCCTTTACTGTCTTTTAACTTATTTAACTAGTTAACCTTCTTACCAAAATTACAGTATATTTGAAGTATGGCATGTTAAAATAAAATATCTCTGTTGCATTATGTGATTGCATAAAGCAAATTAAAGTCATTTAAATGTAATGCAACATCAATACATGATTGTTATATTAATTATAATTGTAGTGCTTTAAAAAGCATGTTACTCATTAATCATACATTTGTATTATTATTGTATTATTATTATAATTAGTGCATAATAAAAATAGGTTTATCTTATCACCTTAGTAGTGATAATCTGAATAAAATCTGATAAATCTAGACATGGCAGGAGGTATACCAGGGTCCGTGGAACATAAAGTTATACAAAGTTAAATACAGCAGTAAAACTTGATGAAGAAAAATAAAGGAGTATTCCAGCAAAAAAAAAAGAAAATTGCAAATTTTGGAAGAAAGAAAATATTGCATGTGACAGTTATCAAACTCTATCTGTGTTTGCAAACCTCCAGGAGCAAGAGAGCGCCCAGGCATCAGAGCAGCGCTGCATCCAGCTGGAGAAGGCCCGGCGTGAGCTGGAACGGCAGCTATCAGGCCTGTCAGAGCGTCTGGAGGAGGAGGAAGCCTGCTCAACCCAACTAGCTCTCCACAGGGACAGGCTGGAGACCGAGTGCAGCGACCTCAGACGAGACGTGGACGAACTGGAGGGCGTCCTCGCTGCAGCCGAACGGGATAAGCAGGTAGAGCATTGTGTGATCTTCATCACAGTATGGCCAGAAATGATGGATGGTCGCTACACTTATGGCACAGGCAGAGTACATTTAATAACACAAAGCAGGTTTAGCCTTTATTTAGGATGCTGATAGTCAACTACCAGATGTTAAAAATACCAGAATGTCAACATAGTTAGAGAAGAATTAAACTATACTATATATATAAACTATATTGATGACTTCAGCTTCCATGGTGCATTTCCCCTTTTTTTCCAACTGTCCCACATAACACATGGTTATGCTTTTTAACATGTGACACATGGGATATATTTTAATTCTGCTCGGAAAGTGGAAGCACGTTCTGAATAAAAACTGGTCAGACTAGCTTGCTAACGTTGGCACTGATGCCCACTGGAAGTTATTTTTTATTTACTTGCACAACAAGCCATGCAAATATGCTCCCTGGTGAACACTAACGTAGAGGGTGCTGTCACTTCTTTAGATAGATAGTACAATTATGACCAAATTACCACACAACAAAAACAATTGCATATTTGGTCCTTTTGTATAGACTTTGTAGCCCTAACACTGGCCATGGCTTTGCATCATTGAGTGCATCTTTTTACTCAATCGTTGTCGAACAGATGTGTTTCACTTTAACCTACTTCTGTGATATACATTTCAGGTCACATCTAAAGGCTTTCCTACTGATTTCCGCTTGAATTCTTGACAGAGAAAACTGTTTTTCTCTGTGCTGTAATGAAGAGATGTCTCCCCAGTGTAGACACTAACAAGCAACGGCTACTCTGACATCTCCATTACAGCCCCTCGCCCTAACCCCTTTATCTATTCCACTGGGGTGTATTAAAGGATTAAGATGCTATCTTTGTTAAAGAATGCTACAAGAATGTACTGTACTTACATCAGTGCATAGAAAGAGAGCGGAGCGGGATGGTGCATCTACATATTTACCCTGGTTAATTTGATCTGATATAAGAGCTTGATTTTTGGAGACACATCCTCAAGCTATTATGAGGGTTTCCTTGTCTAATCTGCCTCCTGTGTGGTAAAGATAATGCAAGAGAGAACTATGAAAGGACTCCAGCGCAGTGAATGCAACAAGACCAGGCTCGTTTTATAGCAGAGTTGACATAGGGCTTTGTCTAATGTTTGTGGTATGTTGTGACAGTTATTATGAGCGAACGTGATGTGTTTCATTTAAAGGAGCAAAAAGTTTTGAGCAGAGTTCAATCATCTGTCGGTTCTGATATGTAAGCACATAACAGATATATGAGATATGAGATATATCCCTTTGTGAAAAACAGGCATGCAAAGTGACACCATCATATGTCTGCTGGTCTGCTGGTTCACATTTACAGTCCAACGCACGGACAGATTCTGCACTTCCACTCTGGTCTCATTAGGGTTTTCCGTGTCTTCAGTAGGATCCCGGAATCCACACGCGAAATCCGAAAGCTTTTGATGTCCACAAGAAAGAGGCAAAATAATGACATCTGTTTCTGCCATGAAAGGAGTGAAAGTCAGTGTTCAGACTAAAAACTGCTGTTTTGCAAGACATCGTGGCCACTTGCCCAAAGAAGAAAACATTAATAAGTACAGAAAGGAGAGTTTTAGCAGGAGTAGATAGACGCAAAATCTATGCAGGAAAATGATACATGATGCATGATGTTTCTTTATGTTTGGGAATTCAGGACAACGCAGTGCCGACTTATTATTATTAATATTTCTTTTATTTTTCTGTCTGTAGTCATCAAACAGTGAGGTGAGGAGGCTGTCGGAGCAGCTTCTTCAGAAGGACGAGGCTCTGCAGAAGCTCCGCAAAGAGAAAGAACATCTGGTGGAGCTCAGCGAGGTGAGAGAGCACAGTGAGTGTTGTAAAGGGTCAGCTTAGAATCTGGCCATACAGGCTGCTGTGATGCAGTATTAAAGAGTCACTCCAGAAATTTAATATGGCACTTCCATACAGTCAGAGGGTTTTCTAGAGATAGCGTTGAAAAAAAAAAGAGTGGTCAAATACCGCAAACACACTGGATCCTACATTATCCATAATACAACCAGCATATTTGTATCCTAGCATTTGTCTTGCTCCTGTCCCCCATTGATAAAACAGTCTTTATGTTATAACTTTGTAGTCCAAACTGAGATAACCCTGATATCTCAGGCTATGCTTGTACTCCCCATTATGATTAAACTCTAATCTTCTTGTGTGAAAATGGTAGAATTGAATTACAACAAGTTTGACAAAAACAGCTCGAGGTCTGTTTTTATTTTTCTCATTTTCTCGTTTTCCTTCTGGAGCTTTCAACCGTATCACGTGTCTTTATGTGTAAAAGGAGTTTGCTCTATGATCATGTTGACATACAAGCTCACTTTCACACTTTCTCCATCGACTTCTTATGGGCTCAAATTAGGATCAGTACTCAAAGTTCCCACATGGTGTTGATGTTGAAGTAACACTTTCATACGCAGATTAAAGCTGCGAGTACACATCAGTCTTGAGACTCGAACGTGTGCCTTTGTGTGCATGTCACCGTTAGTATACAGTAATTTGTGCAAATATTTCATTTAGACTTTCATAATGTAACAAGCTCAAAATCTTACTGATCCATAATTGAGCACATAGTTAACAGATGAAGGCCATGGAAGCTCCGGGGAAAGCTGGGAGTGGACTTTGAGTTGAGATCGTCATGTCAAAGTGGTTCCAAATTCTTATATTTACACACATCCATCCATCTTTGTACAGCTGGCATCAGTCTGTGTACCGCAAAGTCATGTAAACGACACACATGCTTAGAGAATATGTCATGCTGTTTGGCTTTATTTGTAATCATTTATTAGTGTAATGGATAGCCTTGCTACATTTATCAGACCATAGAGCGATACCTCACTCGATGCTTCGACCCAAACATACGTTTAGGAAAACAGAACCATGTGGCCCGTGGACCTGCCAAAAGTGGCACTCGTGATAAACGTGCTCCCCGTCAGACACACTGTGCACTCTACTTTAGAGCAGATGTTTTGAAATCAAAAGAAATTAACCCTCTACAACCTCGTCATACTCTCTGGCAGCTATGAGAAGTCCTGTTCACTAATTTCTCCCAGATCCTTTGACCAACAGTAGCAGTCTGCATCGTTGTGTAATCTGTGGGAACAATTTGGCATCGGGCCTCATTATCGTCCTACTGTTTGTTGAACATGTCTCTTAGTATAGAATACAAAGAAAAGCTTGTGGGGGGAAAAAAACCCAAGAGAGATCGTCTTGGTAATCACAAGAGGACTCACAGCTGTTGCAGTGAGTTTAGGCACAGAGTCGCTGTTCCGAAAAACAGAGAGAAAACAACTGATCCGTCAGATCAAACTGGAGATGACTTTTGACATTTTCGTTGCAACCAAATAGCTCCTATCTCTCCAAGTGCCAATGTGGCAGACAGATGGATGTGAGTCAATGTAATGGAGGATCTGTGATTTAGGGACACACGTGCAGCCCAGGCTTAGACATCTTGTTTCACCCCGGCAGCAGGCCATTGAAGACCTGCAGAGCGAAGAGGAGAAGGTCAACCTGCTGACCAAAGAGAAAACCAAGCTGCAGATGCAAGCTGAAGATGTCAGTGCATATTTTCTTTATTTATTTTTCAGAAATATATTACGCAGTATGTCTTCTTTGTATTGTTTTTCCGCAATAATAACTGCCTACGCCACTTATTAAGTGTCGTCAATTCAATTTAAAATCAACTTAATATCTATTATTATAAATGGATCAAAGTGTAGCATTCTGCTGCTAAAAGACAGATAGAACACTTATTTAAAGCAGCCATATGTTTCTTTTTTTTGCCACTTGGGGGCAGTGACACAAGCTATTAACCCAACGTCAACATATTATCACTTTATAAAGTTGCTATACTGAACATGGTAGCAAATTGTTTCAGGCAGACATGAAGCAGACATTAACATTCATATTTTTCAAGGACAATCTAATGAATATAATACATGGTCAATATTAAAAAATATATATACATTGATTGCTGGCACAAATGATTTAGCTTTTGGCAAATATAGTTAATAGAGTATTGGTTCAAGTTTCGAAACATCGGAGCAACTGACCGCTGAATGATATAACATGGTAATCATTGTGTTTTATGTCTGAGCCTTTCCTGTGACGTTGCGTGTGTCCAGTTGGAGTACCATCTGGAGCAGGAGCGCCGTCAGCGCGGTGAGGTGGAGAAGAGCAGGAGGAAGCTGGAGGGTGACAGCAGATCCAATCAGGAGAGTCTGGGAGAGATGGAGAAGATGAGGAGCAGTCTGGAAGATCTCATCAAAAGGTTGAGATTTAATGTCAAAATCAACAATGTGTTAGTCAATGTTAGATCTTCTGTTGTTTCCAATTAAATGATAACACATTGGTTTTGTAAATAGTAGCATGTTATGTATTCATCATAAAGTGGTAAAGAAAAGGATTGGTTTAGTAACTAGTAGAAAAAAGCAACGTAAAGGAGCACGTACATTTATATCAGCTATAATGTTGGCTATAAAGGTTTAAAACCTGCCTTAACACATGCATGTGACAACATCTGTCAGCTCTGATCATATCATATTAACCCCAGGGAAGAGAAATACTGACGGACGTCGAAAAAACTTCTTGACGTTTTGATATGAAGCTGCTGTCCTGAGGCAGAGGAGCTTGGACTCTGGGAGGATGTAATATGTTATATAGCTGCTCCACAGTCCGGTTGTCTCCCTCTTTGAGGCGTACGCCCCCACAGGCACTCACTAACATCCCAACATGTTGCAATCTGCCCTCACAAATATGAAGGAAAACGGAATCATTCACTGTAGTTTACCTTGCAGCAATAATCAATCGAAGATAAAACAACTGTCAGAAAAGACACCAATCACTGAACCATGTGATGTGCATTATGAAGTTAAAAGCTGCTCTCTGGTAGTAGTTGCGTGACACACTTTCACTGTGACCAGTAATAAAGGGAGTGACTCACCTGGTTGCTAAGGAGCAACAGTCTATAATCTGTCACTCACTTCAACTCAGCTCTTAACTCTATGAAACGTTAATGCAGGTGTGGAAAAGTTATTTAGAGCACTGACTTCAGTTCCCTTGAAATATACAAGAGGAATTAAAACGTCATTGTATTGTTTGAGTCAGCAGCCTCAGATCTGTAGCAAAAATCGAATCTCATCAAACCGTACAAGAAGTGTAAAATAAAAAGACCTTAAAGCCCTTAAACTCCACACAGGTATTAAGGAAACTGGACCAGGATTGGCTTCCAAACTAGTTGCGATGTCACAGATCGTGCTCGTAGCAGATGGATGTGAAAATAAACTCTGCACATACATCATTCTGCACAGTGAAGCTCAAACCTGAAGGAACAAGATGAAAATAAACACATTTTTGAGTGGCGATGGACTTTAAATTAATATATTATATTGGTATTGGTTAATCCATCCATCAGTTTTCTGACACTTAGAAGGATCCCAATCATGTTATTACTATAGATTATTCTTATATACACCTGGGAGGCAAAAATGTGCTATAAATGTGTGTAGTTAAATAATACAATAATAAAATATGATTGTTCCTGCTGCTTTTCAGTCAGTATTTTTCTATATGGTATTAAAGAGGTCTTACATTTAACTTGATACTGCACAAACCCTACATAGTGTTGATCCAAAGAATGTTAATGTAAAGTAAATGAATTGCAGTACATACAATGAAAATATGAACAATAGTGATATGCAGTATATGCAATAAAGAGAAAAGAGAAAAAGATTGAATGTATGTTTCATTAATTATTAGTAAAAGACAATATATTTCAACTCCGCAGTGTTTCATGAATCAGGGATACAATGGCTGGTGCAAATCATCATATTTTGTGTCCACTACAGCTTCCCAAATAAGCATAACTTCTACACTAAAGCTGGAGTCATAGTCCTGCGTTAAAGGGTTATGCCGTAGCTACAGGAGGCTGCTCGGCCTGTGATTGGTCAGCGTAGGCTGCTTGCTCCTACAAGTTTGTGATGTGCCAGTGGAGATTGACTTCTGGGGGTTATAATTTAAGTATGATCAAGCCAGACAGGTAGGATACATTCATCTAGTGTGGTGGTGACATCAAGGGGGAAATCTGACTCAACTATAAATCTGAATCTGTGCCTGTGGGTGTCTCTGGTCGGGCTGCCAATAACCCTTTGTCTCAAATATAAATCCAGTTTAAACTTGTATTCAATGAAACTGTCGGTGTGCGTAGGTTTTTAATTTAGATTACATACAGGGCTAGTTGAAATAGCCTTGAAGTGGTTGATTAATCATTTTCATGATGAATTATAATATTTTGGTTCATAATCTCACTTTTTATTCTCTGAGCAGGAAGGACCAGGAGATCAACAGCACCAGCTCCAGGCTAGAAGCAGAAGAGGCCCTCAACATCGGGCTGCAGAGGAAGAGCAAAGAGCTGCAGGTCAGGCTGCTGTTTGACTTCCACATGATAGTGTGTATGTGTGTGTGTGTGTGTGTGTGTGTGTGTGTGTGTGTGTGTGTGTGTGTGTGTGTGTGTGTGACAGTGCTTATGATGCAGCAGAGGCTTTGCATCAGCATCGGCAAGACTTTGTATGCAATCATGCCGCCTCCTAAAGATTTTGCTTTGAGTCTGTCTGAACACACACTAAGGCACAATGAGCAGACATATCCACATTATGTCGGCTGAGTCTGTCAGTTTCACTTTGACTACGAGATTCGTTTATACCCTCAACTAAACCTACACATTAGTTCATTTGGTGAAGGCTTTAATAGAAGTTCAGCAGAGTATTGGTCTAAGGGATTGCTTGGTAGTCAGGTCTGGTATTTGACTTCCATCTGCAGCCTCTAATTTGAGAGATGTGGTGAAAAAATTGAAAGCACTGTGTAATTACACATATCTCATCCAATACGGGTACCTTGATGAAATCTTACTCAGCCTGCAGCTGGCATTCAAGATGAATCAGTGCAGATCATCAGCAGCACAAGAGGAGTGATAGTTAGATACAGGGCACAACATACCCATGTAATGACCTGACCTACTGACAGTCGTCTTTATGGGTGTTCAATCATGCCCCAGTTTTAATTTAAAACAGAGAGTGGGTACTGATCGGTCAAGCCATATAATATTTGGTTGGAATGACAACCTGCAGCGTCGATATGGAAACTCCAGCACATGGCTGGAGGTCGGTTTCCTACGAGCACATGCAGGGAGCTCAGCTGTAGCTCACAGAACAGCAGAGAGATGCATTCCTGCCTTTCAACAGAGCTGCTGGGCTCTGCTCTGTGATTGGAGCAGTCACTCCACAGCTCCATACCTGTCAGGAGATGGTTAAAACGCACCACCACCTCCATCCAAACTGATAACCATCTCCTGCTTCCAGTCCGCGGTGTAACTAGGAGCAGTTGCTGGAGTCGGCAGCAGCAGTTCCCTCTTGTTTTAAGACTCAAACATTTGGTTCTGTTTCTCATTTCACCAAGTTTACACATCAAGGGACGTGTTGGAATAAACGACTTAATGTTTCATTTATGTGCTTCGTCTGATTGATATCTGTATCACAGCTGGTATTATCCTTTGTCTACACTGGCACGAGTTCACGAAGAAATGCTGATGTCATTGACATTTTCTTAGTATTATATAACTGAAACAAAAACATGGAACACTGAACATGTTTTATGGTTCAGTGTTTAAGAGACAAAGAGGGCAGCTGTTTGATTTTAATTTCACTAATGCTTGTTCAAAATAAGCATTGCAGTTTTTTTTTTTGGAATGAACACAAGATCCACATTTACAAATTATACAAGTCATACAATGCAAAAGCGTTGTTTTTCTCTGGGCAGCTATGGCAGAGAGACCAGATTGAATTGATTAAATTAACACAGATATGACCGATGTAGCAATATCGGTTGCTTTGTAGGTTTGTCTGCCAAAGTGAAATACTGGCAACTTGATCCGTCTCGATAACTAGATGGAAGCCGGTTCAGACATTCACGTCCCTCACAGGTTGAACTGTAATAACATCTAATGCCATCATCAGATCAAAACTTTAATTTTAATCACTTGATGAATGACATATCCCCGTCAGCCTGAGTTATACTTGAGCATCACGGCCTTATAGAGCTGCTAAGTGTGGCTGTTGACTACAGTCATGTTAGCCTTCCACTTGAAAAATTGCCTTGCACTCAATCCTGAAACAGGATGTGCTGTCACGTCTCAGATAAACTGCATTAAAACTGTAAACAGTGAGAGCGGTGGTGCAGTCTGTTATCAGGCAGTGTAATATTGTATCGAACAAATTGCTAGAATTCGGCGTGCTATGGTGTGTTATGTGACTGTAACTTTAGTCTCATTGTCAGTTTCTTCATTCATTCATTTCTTTCCGATTGTGCAGCAGTTGGAAACGTTTTACGGTTTTTGCTGACTGTGTCAGAACTAGTAACTGCAGGTGTGATGAATTAACCTCGAGGCCTTTACAAACGTGATATATATGCTCGGGGTTGCTCAACACTTTAAAACACTATTTCTTATCAAGCGATAGCGTTGCTTCTCATTTATCCTTTTGGTGACGGAAAGTTATCACACAGTGAACCTGCAGGAGAAACACAGGTGCAACTTATAACACGATCAACGTAATCTGTTTCATGTAGCCAATAAATCCTGTCAGGCAGCCAGTGTACCAGGGCACTGTCAGTGCAACACAGATTTATGTTGTGTTGTATAAGCGATTGTGTGATTTTATTCCCTCTGCTTGTTGGGTTATCATGGCAACAAGCTATCCAATCGTTTTAAATGCATCTGACAGTGACAGTTACGCCCGTCAGTCAATATGTCTTTGAGCTGTTGAGTCCCGTGTAGACACGTAAAAGCATGTACTGAAGAAACAAAAACATAAATAGTTTAGTATGTTTAGATTATTTACATGAGAGTATGATGTCACTGTAAATTGCTTGTGCAATCCTACAGTTTAACTAGCCTCATTGACTCTATTGACTCCTCACTAAGCCCTGCCCACCTTATTTTTTTTTTCCTACCTGCATTCCACGAAGACCCGCCCTACTCTGCCTCTGATTGGCAGGGAACGGATCATTCATCTGAGCAGCGTACACCTGAATGGTGGGCGAGCGGAGAGCCTTCTCCTATTCTTTATAGAAAACACCTCATCGCCCCCTGCTGTGATCTGATATAAATGAAGCGTATCCATTCGACAACATGATACTCTTGCATTATCCAAATCTTTGCTTGGTTTATACTTTTTAGTCATAAATATTTGTTTTCATATTAGGTATATATATATATATATATATATATATATATATGTATTTTATCTCCCCTTGACGTTATGTTTCCACATTCTAATTTATAGGTACATATGAATTCATGATTATCATTATTAAATTACATTCATGCTAGTATTGTAATTATGTTATGATCATACTGGACCCTGCAATACATAACCCATGAGTTAAATAATAACTGCAGTATATCTAAATTCTAAAACGTGTACTTGTACGTCTACCCCATACAAGTTCTTTGTAAGGTCCGGATTGCTACCCCCTATTCCATAACTTCACATGTTGTACCTACATATATGTATTGGTGCATACTGCACTGGTAACATAACAACATAAACTATAACCTCACCAAACAAATAGCTATTGACGTTTAATGTTGGAAGTAACGCTCAGTTACTACAAGGTAGTCTAGTTAGCCAGTCGTGCTAATGATAGCAGCTTATGTTAGGGCATGTGCTTTTGGTTTTGGAAACATAAATTAGAGAGAAACAAGGCCCTCCAGACCTTTTTGGATACCGAGTATCATTCTTGCTAGAACCTCAGTTACACCACTTGTGCATGTGGAGAAACCCGCAGCTTCATGGAGCCATCACTGACTCTGACTGCTATATTGGCTACAAGCACTGTGGAGTTTTCCCACAATCTGTGTAATGTATAGCGGCATCTAGTGGTTGTAGTTCTAGCTATTGATGTTTATGCTTTTACCGGCCGGTTTTACTTTGTTTGGCAGTGTTTTAACTGGTGAAGCTGAGCTGGTGAGTCGTGTCTGCAAAATGTTGGCAACTTATGTTTATTGACATAAATATGTTTATGGGTGTATTATACAGTTATTAATATGCGTGTCGTTAATACTGTGTTTTGTTTTACTTGTCATTTCAGTTGATTACCTGGCAATCGACAAGTTTACTAAGAAATGCTAATTAGCATGCCTGTATGATGTAGCCATACTCGCGCTAATAAATACATAAAAAGTAAACGGACGTCGGCCCGAGTGTTTCACTGTTTCACAGTTAAAACCCCCCTTTCGGAGGGAAGTATTAGACTAAAGTAGTTAGTCGAGTATATCCGAACAGTAATCAACACTGCCAGCCGGCCCCGTGACGGAGAAGCGGCGGTCGCGCAGTAAACGCAACGGGAAGCTAGCGTGGACGAGAGCCGGCGGAGAGTCCGACGGGGTGACAACGCTTCGGACCCGGATCAAAGCTTCAACGGGAGTGATCGCTTGGTCTGTGACTGTGTTTGTGTGACTTTTATTGAAACTACTTAGCGCGACGGCATAGGATAAGCCGTTCGTCGCATATGTACTGTGTTAGCGCGGTGGCTAATCGCTAGACTACCGGAAGTGGTGTCGTCGCCATCTTGGTGAGGTCAAGGGAGACCGGAAGTGCCGTCGTACACAAAAAGACAATAAAAGCACAGATCATCATGGCGGACTGTGGAGAGTTAAAGAAAAAGCGATCCTATGCACAGGGGGTGTTTACCAGGAAAGCAAACACAATTGACTTTAACTTGGACCTGTTGAATAAACATGACCTGTTACATGAACTGAGTGCCCTCAAGATCAGTTATGAAGACCTCTGTGATGTCAGTTTTGATTACATTGCTGTGTTGGAGGAAGAGGCAGGTGATTGTGACCTGGACATAACTGATGTGAGGAAAAGGCTGCAGGAGTGCCGCACGAAGTATCAGGACACAGAGATGAAAATAAAAACAGCATTGTGGTCCCGCTGTGCTTCAGGACCATTTAACGACCAAAAGGCTGACCTCAAAGACGTGTTCGATCAGGCTGCAGCTCTCCAGTCGAGCCGTATGACTCTTGACCAGTATGAGTTGGTGCGCTCTGCGATAGAGGCCAGGATGGAATCACTGGAGGAGTTTGTGCGGTACTGGGACCGTCACGTCCTGGCAAAGGAAGTGGAGACCATGCAGGCCTGCCTCAAAGAGCACAAAGAAAGGAGCAAAGTGACTATGGTTGCTCTGGCGAACCACATGCACCAGAGCGAAAGGACGGTGCATGTTGACCTGGCAAGCGGTGATGAGGCTGAGGGGGACGCTGACGTTGGAGACGACGGCAGAAGCAGTGGGGTCGGAGGAGGAACGACCACCGCTGCTCAACCAAGTGTGACTGTGGACGGTAATGGGACCAGTGGCAGGGCACATGATGTTGTTGTGCAGGGGGCAGGTGCAGACCCAACCACTGGAGCGACTGGCGGTGCATCGGACAATCGTGCGGGCCGTCCTGAGGGGCCAGAAAGTACGGGCGCCCTGTCAGGGACCCCCCAAGCACCACCACAGAGACATCCATCACACTGGGCCATGAGCCCGACGTTTGTACCCGGCTTCTCTAGTACACCACAGCTGCCACGTGGAGCGGGACAGAGCACGACAGCTACCTCTCAGGGGTCTTTCATCGGGCCCAGAATTGCGCTTGCACCCTTAAGCCTACCAAAGTTCTCGGGTGACAGGAGAAGCTATTGGCGATGGAAGAGTAACTGGGTGACTCTCCAAGCATTAGCTGAACCCACGGGCTCCCCAGAGTGTAAACTTTTTCACCTGCTGGACAGCATCAGTGATGCAGTGAAACGTGAACTCAGACTGTCTCATTGTCGTACTGCAGACGAGGTCTTCCGGGTTTTGGAGGATCGTTATGGGGACATGTCGCAGATAGCAGACGACATTGTACTCGAGCTACAGGACTTACCAGCGGTGCACAACAATCAACCTAGAGAGGCATTGCAGTTGATCCAAGCAGTGGAGAGGGCGCTGTTGGACCTGATAGACTTGGGTTGTGAGGATGCCATAAAGAACCAGTTGGTGATCCGGTCACTCGAAAGTAAGCTGCCGGACAATATGAAAGAAAGGTGGCTTTTGTACCGGTGCGATGTGGCCAGTAATGTTAACCCGCGCAACCGGTTTGACAAACTATGGCAGTTCCTGAGAGATCAGAAGACAGTTCTGGTTCAACTGGAGCAGTTACAGGTCACGAAACGGTCAAACTCTGCCAGAGCGGGTGAACTAGGCCCCCGCGAAAAGCCGAAGGAAAGAACGGGGGACCGACGGCAGGAGAGGCGTTCATTCACCAGGACTACAGCAAGTGAGACAAGAGGTGAATCATCACAAGATCTTTGCAGTATGTGTGGTGAGGAGGGACACACTGGTCGTCTGTACCGCTGTAAGGCATTTAGGAAGGCCAACCCTTCAGAGCGGAGGGCTCAGGTAAAGAAGACAAGAGCCTGCCCCAAATGTCTCGACCTCCATGGTAGAGAAAGTCCATGCATCAGGAACTTTTTGTGTCGCAAGGACGAATGTAAAAGAGGTGGTGACCCACCAGACCACCACTTCTTCCTGTGTCTCAAGTCTCCAGCTAAGAAAGACACAACCAAGGGGGAGAAAAGGAGAGAACCCCGTGGTCCGACCGAGGAACAAGAGGTCGTGTTTGCTGGTCTAGGTCTGACTCCAGAGCAGCTGGAAGCTGTCCGTAAGGCTTGCACGAACAAGGTGTCTTCGACAGTATGTTCCGGTAAAGATCTGGTGGACAAAGGTGGACTGATTGAGCACCCAGTTCTCATGATGGTGTTGGAGGTAACAACCAAGAGGGGAGACTGGGTTGGAGCGATAATCGATCTAGCCTCCGACACAAATTATATCACCCATCAAGCAGCTGAGAGGCTTGGGTTGACTGGCGAGCCCATCACACTGGTTGTGTGTGGTGTGGGTGGTATGGAGGCAAGAGTAGAGACAAGGAGATACGTTGTGAACATAAAAGTCGCAACAAAGAGGGGAACTTGGCGCCTTCATGAGATGCTCTGCTATGGACTGGAGGAGATCGCCAGAGTGAATCATGCAGTGGACTCAGAGCGCCTGGAGAAGTTCTTCCCAGGTTGTGTAAAACCAGGGGAGCTGGCCCGCCCAGAGACAATTGAGCTACTTATCAGTACCCGGGAAGGTCGCCTTGCCCCCCAGCGCATGATGAGGTGTGGCGATCTGGTGTTGTGGGATGGACCGCTCGGAAAGACTGTCAGTGGCTGGAACCCGGACCTTTCGGAGGACATTGAGGTGACTGCGCGCCGCTCATCGACCCACTTTGCTTGCTCCATGAAGGCAGAGTCTAGGAGAGTCAAGGCCCTCCATAACGGCAGTTCCAAGCTAGGGAGCAGCGTAGGAGTCGGAACTACAGCTGTGTCAAATGCAGGGATTGTCAAGTGGCTGCAGTGGGACAGCATTGGTGCTGCCTGTGACCCTAAGTGTGGTGGCTGTCGTTGCGGCAAGTGCGCCCATGGTGGGAAGGAAATGACACTCGCTGACAAGAGAGAGTTGGAGATCATCAGGGGAGGTGACGACCACAGTGACAAGCCACACTGGGGCGCCAAATACCCCTGGAAAGAGGACCCTGCTACCCTGCCGAACAACCACGAAGCAGTCAAGGCAGCGTTCCTGAAGTCAGAGAAGCAACTTGATGGAGATTCCCTGTGGCAGAGAGGCCCCGAGCTCTTGTCTAGACCGGTGGAAGAGTGGCCCATGAAGTCTGCTGCAGAGGTGGCCTCTGGTACCAGGGAGGCCGTGAGTAAGCTCCAAAGGAAGGCCTTCTCTGCTATCGTGACAAGATCCCAAGCTAGGGAGATGTCTGCTCCAGGCAGTTCCCCACCGGGGGCTGCAACGGGTTCTTTCATCGTACCCAACACTTGCAGTGCGAAGAGGTTATGGGGGGCAGCTCTTGTGGGTCAGGTTAATCTCTCAAAGTTTGCTACACTAACCAAACTCTGTGGGGCGGTGGGGTATGTCCGCAGAGCCGTGAACGCCTGGTTACTCAGTAGAAATCGAGCCGGCGATCAAGAGCAGTGGGAGGCAATGCTCACTGTCCAGGAACGAGAGGAGGCATTCCAGGACTTATGTCTCGCTGCCCAGGCAGGTGCGGTGTTCCCCACGACGACACTCAACCGCCTGGTCGTGAACAAAGATGGTATGACCGGCCTCTTGTTGTGCTATGGCCGGGTCCAGTCCGTGGATGAAAAGAGACGTGGGGTCCCACTGATACCCTACAGGGAGAGGATCAGCACCCTCCTTGCGGAGGAAGCCCACCGTGTCAACCATGAAGGCGTTTCCGGTACCCTCCTGCGGATGAGGAGAAGGGCCTGGGTGGTGCAAGGTCCTAGAGTTGCCCGCAGGGTCATTGACTCCTGTATGCACTGCCGGAAGCGTAAGGCCAAGTTGTGCTCTCAGGTAATGGGCGATCTCCCATCTGTACGCACCGGACCAGCAGCGCCATTTGAGTACACAACGCTAGATCTGTTCGGTCCTTATGTAGTCAGGGACGTTGTGAAGCGGCGCACTAAGAAGAAGGTCTGGGGCGTGGTTTTTAGCTGCATGGCCTCAAGAGCGATCCATGCAGATCTGGTTGAGGACCTATCGACGGAGGGCTTTCTCAGAACCTATCAGCGTTTCACAGCCCTGAGAGGTCATCCCAGAAAGCTCTGGTCCGACCGGGGGACCAATTTCGTGGGGGCCAAACCTGCGCTGGAAGATCTGTACAGTTTCCTGGCAGAGATCGACAAAAAGGAAGTCCAAAGGAGAGCAGTTGTGACTGGGACTGACTGGGTGTGGGAGTTTAGTCCAGCAGACTCACCACATCGGAATGGGGCAGCAGAGGCAGCTGTCCGTGTGTTAAAGAGGGCCTTGAGCAGCATTGGCGAAGGGGGCGACTTGACAACCCTGGAGTTCCAGACTTTCCATCTTTCCAATGAGAGGCCGATCGGAGCCAGGGCTCAGGTTCAGGAGGATACAATGGACATTGTAACTCCAAATTCCCTGCTGTTGGGTCGGGCAGGGCCCAGAGGTGACACCCAGGGGTTTGAATTCCCTACCTACCCATTCAGTCGTCTGCGAGCCGTCCAGGTGGAGGTGGATAAGTTTTGGAGGCGTTGGAGCCAATTGGCGGGACCTCACCTGTACGTTCGACAAAAGTGGCATGCCCCGGCCAGGAATGTCTCTGTTGGAGATCTGGTATGGGTGGCAGACCAAGACGCCCTCCGGGGGCGATTCAGGCTGGGTCGTGTGGTGGAGTCATGTCCAGACGATAAAGGTGTCGTCCGAGACGTCAAAGTGAGGGTTTGCCATAGTCTTCCCATCGGCCAGTCCCCATCGAGGGGGGACAAGGAACCGTGTCCTACCACCATCCTGCACAGGGACGTCAGGAGGCTGGTGGTGTTGCTGCCAGTGGAGGAACAGGAGGGGGGTTTATTTGCTCCTCTAAATGCCTAAGTGCTGAACCTGCGGACACTTGAATGCAGGACTCAGTCCAAAATCCTGTGTTGAACAGTTATTCTGTGTCTCTGTTTATTACCCTACAGAGTTTGCATGTTCTGTGCACTGTATTGTTGTGATAATAATAGTTATTGTGGCCTACTTAGTCAGTGACACGTAGCCCAAGTGGGAGGTGTGGAGTTTTCCCACAATCTGTGTAATGTATAGCGGCATCTAGTGGTTGTAGTTCTAGCTATTGATGTTTATGCTTTTACCGGCCGGTTTTACTTTGTTTGGCAGTGTTTTAACTGGTGAAGCTGAGCTGGTGAGTCGTGTCTGCAAAATGTTGGCAACTTATGTTTATTGACATAAATATGTTTATGGGTGTATTATACAGTTATTAATATGCGTGTCGTTAATACTGTGTTTTGTTTTACTTGTCATTTCAGTTGATTACCTGGCAATCGACAAGTTTACTAAGAAATGCTAATTAGCATGCCTGTATGATGTAGCCATACTCGCGCTAATAAATACATAAAAAGTAAACGGACGTCGGCCCGAGTGTTTCACTGTTTCACAGTTAAAACCCCCCTTTCGGAGGGAAGTATTAGACTAAAGTAGTTAGTCGAGTATATCCGAACAAGCACTGTGGCCTAAACAGTGGAACAAAAGAGTGCCACCGACTGAATCTCAAATAGCCACAAAACTGAGGAAAATCCCTGCAGGACTGGCTGCACTGATTATTAACAAGTCATTTTTGGGAAGTGCTTGTGGAAAATCAGCACAGCAATGACCGGTTTACCATCAAAGATGTTGCTATTTAAAAGGCCATCTTTCAAGGCCTTAATAATTCAGATTAAGCATTATTTATTTAGATTAATGTTAGTGCTCTATTTACTGCTGTGTTTTAGGTGACAGTGAAGTTTATACTGAGGCGTTTCCTGTGCATCTCACTGTGTCATCCAGATAGAATCGGTAAGTCTGAGAGCGTCACCGGTGCACGTTGCAGATAATGTGTTTTGTCTGTGTGAGGCTGCTGAGTGAGAGACATCGGGAGATAGTGATTTCAAAGTTTAGGTGTTGCTCCCTCGCTCTGCCGATGCCTCTGGGAACCTGACGTTTCATTCAGAGGCTCATCGGGAGTAAAAAAAAATAAATGGCGTCTTTGTCTCTGATTGGAGGAGTGTAAGGCGATCCGTGTGTCTTCGAGGGTGGACATGTTTTCACATTTACTGTAGCTTTGGCATTCTCCTTACCTCACAATGAGGCCATTATATGTGTGTGTCTGTGCGCCTGCATGTACATGTGTGTGTGTGTGTGTGTGTGTGGACTTTTCTCCTCCTACTAATAAAAACGCAGGTGGACGAGTAGGCCAGCTGAGTTGACAGGCCAGCTTGTCTGCCACCCGCTCAAGTCTGGTTTTGACGTAAAGGGCACATGAATATGTCTGCGAGCTTGAATCAAAAAGACAGCTTTGTCCATCTTTTATGATGACGCCGCCTCTCCAGCTCTAATGTGCTGTATTTCAAAGCAGTTTGCTCAAAGGGAGTGTCATGGGGGTCACAGGCCTGCAGTCCTCGTGGTTACCTTCTTACTACAACCCCATGCTCTTAGTGGTTTTATTACATGGTTGTAAAGCAGTTATACACTGCACACAGTGCTGTGAAGGGTCATCGCGACCCGAGAAGATAAAGTTCAGTCTTGCCCTGCCGGCTGTTTGGTTTATTCCAGATGTTTTACTGGAGGTGTTACAGATTGTACTGCAGTGATAGAAGTTTTCAATGTATGTATGAACAAACACTGATCACTTATAAAAGGATTGACTATATCACCATTGTCACCAGCTTTGCTCAGTGGAGAGCACTGTTGTAAGCTCAATGATACACAGTATGTTAGATCCTCATTAAAATCTATTAAATTGACTCTATTGACTCCTCACTAAGACCCGCCCTACTCTGCCTCTGATTGGCAGGGAACAGATCATTCACCTCAGCAGCATACACCTGAATGGTGGGCGAGCGGAGAGCCGTTTCCTATTCTCAGTTAAAGCCCATAGACACAATCGGGCTGTGTAATATGACAGGAGTTGTGTGCTGAGCTGTAACCTTATAAACTATAAACTGGAATCAGAGAGACACCTGGAACTCTCGTATAACCATTAATCAAGAAAAAGTTACAGTAGCTTCCCCTAAAACCACAAATGCTTGTTTTCACATTTGTGTTTGTGAGTGCAGATCAAACGAGATGAGACAACACGATAATTAGTGAGTCAGCCCGTTTGCACCAACAGGACGGCGGGATGGATCTTCTCATCTCACTCGCAAAAAAAAAAAGAACTCAAATAAGCCTTCATCCCATAAATGTTGAACTTTTCCTTCAATTCAATTTGAATATTTCCACACAGTGTTGGACCCCGACCAACATGAGTTCATTCCTGACTGGTGTGTTTGCTCATATACTGGCTGGGAATACAGTTAAATTAATCTTGAGTGAGAGAATACATGTCAGCAAAAGGTTCACTCCCTGATTTTGTTCTATTACCAAATACTGTCAATAAATGAACAAAAGTCCTTCCAACTTTCAGCTAGTGTTTGTTCTAATATTTTAACAATGCATTTCCTGTTTCCTGATCTAATACTAATTTTTAACCACGCTAGCAGCACGGCTCTCAGACAGCTGATGTCAGTTGGACCGCTTTGGTCCAGACTAAAGTATCTCAACAACTGTCTGATGGATTGAATTATGTCCAGACATTCATCATCTCCAGAGGATGAAGCATAATGACTTTAGTGACTTTACTTTAGTGCCCCCTGCAGGTTGACATTGTTGCTTTTTTGTGAGACATCTTAATAACTGTTGGATGAATTACTATAAAATCTGGTATGACTACTGCAATAATTTTTCTGATCCTGATCATTCCCGTCCAGCCTCAGCTGTGCTTTGTTACTTACTTATACCTGGTTAGATTTAGCATATTAGCATGGTTATTGTGCCTCACAGAGCTAATAGCAAGGCTGTATACTCTTGGTAAAACATTGATGCAGTAACCTCGAATTTAAAACTGAAACACAATTGATATATATATATATATATATATATATATATATGATTTGACCTGCGTCATCACGTACAGCACGAGGATCTGAACAGGTCAAAAGGACATGTCACAATCTCTCCAGCCAATCAAATAGCCACGATTCGCTGCTGGAAGCCATAACACTGCCATCTGAAGGCATTTAAAAGAACAAAGCATGCAGATTCCTGCACCGATGTAGGGACCTGAATTATGCGAGCATGTGTGGACAGTATGGTGGATTTTTACCAGCAGGGGTTCGGAAATCATCAGTGTCTTGATACGGAGGCAGGGCTCTGCAATTGTTCTTTTGTTTGTTGTTTTCCCCTCTGACCGTCTTTGGGGGGATCTCACAGGATATAACTGCCCACGCCGCTGACTATCCCCTCAGATAACAAGCGGGGAGACATCGGCTACGAGGCCACATCTGATTGTAATTTATGGACAATTATGATGGTTTCAGAGTGCAGCAGGGAGAAAAGAAAGCTAAAACTTTAAGCACATACAATTATGGAGACCAAAGCCACCGACCGTTCTCAGCAATGACGGGCTAATTCTGTTATTTCCCCTACATCGCTCCTTAAGAAGAAAAGTCGGAGTAATTTTGAGTAAATTTTAATTTAGAAGTGCACGAGTGTTTATAAAATCAATGCAACAAAAACTCTTACTGACATAGATAAGTAGTCCAAATTGCATGTATTCATGCAGTTTGGCTCTGACATCGCCACATGTTAGTACACTATGTTTTCTACAACATTATTAGAGCCACAATATTTATTTTGAGGCTGGTTTGAGGCTGTGGAAAGTAGAAATTTAACAAGAAACAGATATGTGAGTGGGGAACTGTGTGTATGCGTCTGTATATGTATGTGTGTGTGTGTGTGTGTGTGTGAGGGAGAGAAAGGAAGAAAGAGGTTGTACATGCATAAGGGGGTGTGGACAGTAAAATGCCGGAGGGGATCAACAGTCTGTGTGTGTGTGTGTGTGTGTGTGTGTGTATGTGTGTGTGCGTGAGTCAGTCAGTCAGTCAGTTGTGCTGCTGCTGCCTCACCATGGCTGTTCTCTCTGCAGAGGTCCTGCGCTGGCATGTGAGTTATTTTATATCACTCATTACTTCTCTCAGTTTAAGCTTTAAGTTGAGAAAAGTAGTTGAAGATTTTATGTTATTTTTTGGTATTAAACTGTAAGATGTCCCAGACAAATTGTGGTACATTTCTAAATTATTTAATAATGAATCAAAGATAGCAACAACTGCAAGATAACTCCTTGCCCATGTGTCTTATTTTTGCCCTGAAATGTCCGTTGTGGTGAGCTTTGAGCGCCGTGTTGCTGGTGATTGGCTTTCACCACATCACTGAGTGTGGGTGTTGTTGCTGTGAATGGCTCTGGGCTGCACGCCTTGTCAGACACACTTCCTGACACTGAGACAGAGATAGAAAGTGGAGATAGCGCACAACATGACACAACTCGGAGGGATGCTGCCATGTCGGAAAACTAGCAATAAATTTTTTTAGTAGTAGTAGTACAAAACTTGGCTTTGGCACAAGATTAATGGAGAGGACGCTGACAGAAATGTGCTGCGGCTGATTTATCTGTGTGATTCTTTTCAACGTTAGCCAATAAAATAATATTCAGAGGATGTAGTCACACTTCAGCTGCACCGAAGTGCACACACAAATGCTTATACAAATGTTGTAAGCCGTCATGGATGAGGTATTCACATCCTTCACTTGTTTCACTCTAGCAACTCCGCGGCGTGCAAATATTTGATTGCTATTACAAATGTATTGATGTGTAAGCAGCGTTTGACTGTTGTATTAGGTGGATACTTTACACCCTGTCAGGTAGTTTAATTTATAACATAGTCATATCTGAGTCATATTTTGTAAAATCATTTTATGTTTTGTATGTAAAATCTTGATTAGAATACTAATTTTACTGTACTTGTACCTGAACCGAGCAGCGGGTTTTTATTTGCTATGGGAAAAAAATATTACATGTTTTAGTTGCTCTGGTTTCTGGTTTACAAACAATGTTAGTAAATATCCCCAAATCAGCATTAATAAGCAGTTAATAAACAAGTAATGAACTGTTCATATCACATTATAAAGTAGTTATAAGCAGGTATAAGTGCATTTAATATGTGCTTGATGACTTGTACACCTCCTATTAATCATCCATAAATTGTTACAGGTAATAACACATTAATAACACCCTTAGTGACACAGTATAACATAATACTTTTTATGTTTTACATATAAAATAATGTTATTTAACCAGGAAAGTGCCTTTTACAGGAGCGTCCTGGCCAAGATAGAAGGACCACAGGCATTAGAACATAAAACACAGCTCACAAAACAAGCACAGACTAATAATGAATTACATAGAATGATTATGATCAGATTATGATGACTACCACGCTGCAGATTCAAACCATGATGCAGCTTTGGAAAGCATCGGCGAGTGTCAGCCAAGAATGTCAAAATAAAACGAATCAAAAAAACATAACACGGATTCCTCGAATGTCAGGGAAAGTGGCGTTGATGCTTTTTTGTCTCGCTGACCAGACGTAGCAGAGCCAGCCCTGGGTCAGAATACAGATAATGACGGTGGCTACAGACATTCTTGCTCTAAATTGCTACCTGAGGAAAAAGCCAGAGGCGTGTCAAATCTCCCCGGGGGAAAAGCAGAGCGCACGAAGCAGGCCCTCACCGCACAAGTGCTGCTCTGAAATAGCAAACAATCTGCGGAGGTGACGCCCCAGTTGTTCTCTGTCAGAATGAAACCACAGGATAACAGCTCGACCTCCAGCATTCTGCTCGTATTTCATATTCTGGTGAAAGCAGACTGTTATTTTCTTTGTATTCAGATCCATCTCAACACGAACCCTGTCTCTTTTTCAGGCTCGTATTGAGGAGCTGGAGGAGGAGCTGGACGCGGAGCGGGCCATGAGGGCCAAGGTATGATGTATGATGCACAACTACAAGTCACTGTATGACATGAAGACACTCGTGAAACAGAGAGCAGATGAGCCCTATGTGTCTGTCAGGCTGCAGGGCAGATAAGAGGATGCTGCTGTAACATTTATGTCTGTGGTGTTGAGAGCTGTTTGTGGACTGGGAGGAACATTGAAAAAGGGAAAAAAAAAAAAAAAGGTTGCTGATGTGTTGGCAGCCGGTGCTGCGCCCTGGTCACCCCAAACTATCTGCACCTGTGATAATAAACTCAGGGGGGAGAGAACTTGTGTTTCTGATTAACATACAGGGCAACCCCAGAGGCGTAGAGGGAGCCCCAACATCCTTTTTCCTCTTTCTTATTTCTTATTTTTCCCACACACACACACACACCAGTGCACCTTCTGTTTCTTGTAATCCCCCTTTCCTTGCTCCTAGAAGCAAATCGGAAGAACAGGACTTTTTTTTTTTTACTTTCTTTTTTCACCACAGAGAAGCTTCCAAAAAACAGATTCTTGTTATTGTAAAAGCTTAAAGCTGCATTTCCAGGCAGCATCCCTGCTTCATATGAAGCTAATCTGCCAAGGTGGGCACTTTAAGTACTTATTGTTTCAAAGAAGATGCTCTTGAAGTGTGTGTGTATTTACAGGTTGCCCCTCTTAAGATTGAGAGTTTCCACGTTACAGTAGGTAAAGGCAGAAATGTGAAGGTACATATTTCACCCTGTGTGTTGAATAGAATGACAGCAAGCCTGAGGGTGTGTTTTGCACACTTCTCCCCACTCTGGGTGGTATTCCTAATGGTGCCCCCCCCCTACACCCCCAACCCAAAGCGGTGAAAGAGGCAGGCAGAGACACGCAGGTCTTTATCTGTCCCACAGCCTGCATCTTCAGAGGAGCTCAAACACAACATACCTCTGCTGCAGACAGGCTCGCTATTGTTAAGCTCTGCTCCTCAGGTCGCACAGGGGAGATAGTATCAGCAGATAGAGACTGACAGACAGACAGACAGCGCTATTTTCCAAGGCATCTTCTCCCAGATGGAATGTTCACACTCACACATGTATAGTTGCCTTTCTCACCAACTAAGGAACACACAAACATAAGAAGTCCAAATATTGTAGTGTTGGAACAGTATGTAATCTTTAAGAAAACATCTTTAACTTTTGACAAGCTGGGAAAGTCTCTGTAACGCGAAACGTTCCCATTTAAACTCAAACTAAAGAAAGATTTTACTGTAAAGTTGCAGATCTGTTTGGCCACATGGAGGCGGAACTCCTAAACATGTTAAGGGCTTGTAAAGATGATGTTGCATGTTAGCATTAGCAAACTGTAGCCTGCTTACACATCTACATTAGCATTCATTTGAGGTCGTGTTTCTAGCCACCTTGTCCTTTTAGCTCTGTTTTGGTCTCCACACACACCAGTTGCTAACTTTGTATGTCTGCTGCTTGGTGCTGGACAGGTAGTGTAAAGTGGGTTCAACAGCTGCGTGTTGAGACCAAAACAAGGCTAACCCTAACCCTAACCCATCAGACTGAACTAAAACAGTTGTGGACTATTAAACCAAAAACAATGAGCTGAAAGACGCTAAAACACTCAGCAGAGTTGAGGGATTGACACTATGAGAGCCACCTTTAACACAACACATAGTAGTAGATCCATTGTTAATATTAAAAAAATATGTATTAGTACTGCTTTAACAGTTCATCAACTAATTGATCACCTCAAAATCAAAATGTTACCATTAAAGGGTTAATCTGAATGGAAAAAAAAAACCAAACTTGCTATGCATTGAGCTGTGATTTCTGCCTCCAAATGGAGGAGAAGAGATGTGCGCTGCTAACACCGTTTTCATGACTTGGGTAAAACAACCCTTTAACTATTCAACCCTTATGTTAGCTGAAATCCACTGATACAGTACCAGACTGGCAACAGTTCTTTCTCTACACATTTTAGTAGTTCAGAAGAAGGCTGTGCTGACCTAGACTTGTGTATTCTTATATGTATCTTTCATAAAAACTCAACTGGAGTTATTCCGCTGCCTCCATCATACTGGAGGACTGAGGACATGCACAGACAGACAGGACACTGGAAAGCACAGATGGAGCATACGTTGCACATACTGAACACAGTCCTACTCCATCACGGTCTTGTGCAAACGAAGATGAATCTGCCCCTCCACCTACGCCAGGCAACTCTGGGAGCGCTGACCCTCCGTTAGCATGTAAGGGAGTGAGTGGTGTCAGGTGGTGCTGATCCAGAAGAGCTGTTGACTCAGTCAGTAGTGCGGAGGAGAGTGATGAGTGAACCCCTCACACACAGCCAGGTTGTGACACAGAGGGTGTGGCCGGCCGGGGCAGGGGGCTAGCGGGCTAGAGAGGTAGACGAGGGGGACTCCAAGGAGGAGGCCCCCAGTGAGTTTCATCTGTTGCCTGAGGTGCGTTGACGGCTGTGGCTCATTGCTGCTATCAGGGAGGCCTGACTGCAGCTTTTTACAGACCAGTCTCAACATCTACGGCTGTCTTTAAAGCAGCTGTAAGAGATTGGTGTAAAAACAACAAGTGCTTTTATCTAGAGAGCGCTGGCTGTTTGTGCGTGTAATGGCCTGGCATTATAAACTCCCTCCATGTGTGATGTGCCATATTCGAGCGTGAGAAGGAGTTTATCATTTATACATCAGCATTTTTGCAGCTTTACATCTTTTATTTGTTTTTTTTGTGTTTCTTTTGATGATGTATTAGGTTTTACTGTGTTTCATATGGCATCAGGTTTTGTTATATGCATGGAGCCGGTGTCAATTTTGAGTGTGATACCTTATAGCTATTTATATTGTGAAGGTGCGGCTATCCATACATCATATTGTTATAAAAATTATACATATATTTAAAAAAATACCAGGTTTATTTTATCCATCAAATATGAAAAGATACTTCATGAGTCAGTTAAGGTTCAGGATCTTGGTGTAGTATTGATAATTAATATGTAATAAAATAAAGCCCATCTGCAATATTTCTGACCTCTGGTTGGTTTTCAGTTAAAGCTGCACTAATCAATATTTTTATATTAGCGGATCAAATGATGTGTCATAGTGTCCAATCAACAGAAAATGATCACATAACTTTGCGTTTTCCTCCAGTTAAATGGAGCCTTTCAGCATCTTTCAGCTCATTCCTTTAGTTTTACAGCCCACAAACCTTGTTTGGTTCGGGCCTCACTGTTTTCATCCAATTTAGCAAAAAAACAACCTGCAAGAGCTAAAAGGAAAGTGAACATTGGGATTACATGTGTGATGTGGCCAGAAACATGACTCTGGGTGTGGAACCAGGCAGTAGTTTGCTAACACTTTAGCCCTGATAACAACCTACCAAGGCCATAATATTCCAACCTGTGTGGTCTTTAGCTTGTTGTGGAGTGCTGCCCAACACCAAACAACAGGCAGACAAAGTTAGCAACTAGCAGGTTAGCCTAGTCGAGCATTTAGCTGCTGAGGAGACAAATTTCTCTCTGGTAAGTTGGTGGAGACCAAAAACAGAGTTAAAAGAGTGAATATCACATTTACCAGGTCCGAAACACAGGTGGTTAGTAACGTGTGTTAAAAAAAATAATGCAGCTTTTAAGGTGATTTTCAGTTTATCCCCAAGACCATACAGGATTTAGTTGACTAAATCTAAATCTGTAATGTCACGTCTGGATTGAAATCCAGTTCCACATTAACAAAAGCAAGACTGAAAGACGTAGAGCTCCACTTTTTAGGATAGCAGTGAATAGAGTATTGGATATCACAGACAGGAAACAGAATCTCATAGATAATATTTACACTGTGTGACAGCAGTTAACCTCTGTATTGCTCTGACTGGATACAAGCTACTCACGTGACCTCTGACCTCCTGAAAGATCACTTCCTATTGTGGGCTGTCAGTCAAGATGATCCCCTGCTGGTTAAATATCCTGTCCTAGGAGGTGGGACTACGTGAGGGTCAAAATAGATGAACAAAGCAGCATCTCACTGTTCACTTAAACCTAATATACTATGTTACTATTTTATTTTTGATCATATATTTTCACATATACTGACACACAACATCTTGGAAGATTCTAGTAAATCTGAACACATTTGTGCACTTTCTGTCCATTTCTATTGCTGCCCTTGGTGTTTGACAGGTGGAGAAGCAGAGAGCAGATCTATCCAGAGAACTGGATGAACTCACTGACCGACTGGAGGAAGCAGGAGGGGTCACCGCCTCACAAGTAAACATGCATTCTAACGGACACAAACACACACTTTACATCCCTAAAGGAATGGCAAAAACACATATTGAGTTTCTTTTCAGAAGTTAGATGAGAAGATTGATACCACTCTTGTGTGTGCGTTAACTACAGAGCTATAGCTGGGAGACAATTAGCCTAGCTTAGCATAAAATTCAAAATATGTCTACATCTAACGCTCACTAATTAACACATACTGTGCAAGAAAATAGTTACACTGTAAATTTGGTCTATTTCTGCATCTAAAAATCTTTTTGGAATTTCTTTCCGAAGCAGCATCGGCTGAGGGCTCAGTCCACAGAGAGTTGTACAAATGTTAAAAATGAATAAAGACGTTTAAAGACGGCCGGCGTGTGATTAACAGATGGAGGTGAACAAGAAGCGAGAGGCCGAGCTCCAGCGTCTGAGGCGAGACCTGGAGGAGACCTCAGTCCAGTCTGAAGCGCTGGCCGTGACGCTGAGGAAACGGCACAGCGACGCCATGGTGGAGCTGAGCGACCAGTGTGAGGCTCTGCAACGGACCAGAGCCAAACTGGAGAAGGAGAAGCAGAACCTGAGGATGGAGGTGGACGAGCTGGCCGCTTCACTGGACACTCTGCAGAAAGCCAAGGTCAGTAAAGTTACGTGACGTTGAGTTTACAAGCCAGTAATGTCAGGCTTGTGTTACCTATGACATGTGGTGGTGTGTTTCTGTTGTGCTGCAGACATCCTCTGACAGCCAGATGAAGAAACTGGAGGAGCAGCTGTCTGAAGCCAACAGGAGAGGAGACGATCTGCAGAGGACGCTCACTGAGCTCAGCGTAGCCAAAAACAGACTCACAGGTACATGATGTTAGACACATTACACATGGATTCCTGCCAGTGTTCCTAAGGCAATTATATTCTGGACACAGTCAGAGATAGAGAGAGAGAAAATGATGTGTATAGTGCTGCAGTGTAATGTGTGAGTAGTTGCAGTTATTCACTGTCTGACTCTGAGTGTTAGATGAGAAGATTGATCGCACTGCAGGGCTGGAGCCAGGATTCCATTAGGGGGAAACAGTTAAACTCAACAACATGACTCTCAAAGCTCATAGTTTCATATGTTACATCTTGTCTTTTGATCTGTGTAATAAAATCGAATAAGCTACCAGAGTGGTTTTACACTAAGTTGTGAGCTGGAACTCTTTTTGTGTACATAACAAACACAAGATAACGTGTGTTCATTAGTGAGCTTTACGTGTGTTAGCAGGCGTATATTTGAGCTTTGGACAGCAAAGCAAAAGCAACCTGTTGGCTTACAACACATCTAAAGGACAGATACGACACAGATCTAAACTATTAGTTTAACAGCACAACGGACTTTTAGTCCCTAATATGGTTCAAGCTCCAAAACTTGATGATTCAGTTCTGATAATGCATTTCATAAAGACTAATAAAGGCTCCCAGTTTGTAATGTACCAATAAAAGTTTGCAAGCCGAGACAACTTCAAGGTCCTTCTATTATTATTTATTTATTTTAAATTAGTAGAGTGTGGCTTTAATGAAAAAAATGTACTTTTGTTTCAAATGGTAAGAAATATATTTTTTCATCCCAGAAACAGATATGGTTATAATTTACTCCAAAATGAGTCCTTGATGCTCTATTTAGTAGAAGATAATGTTCCCAAATGTCCCTGCTTTTTATACTGTGTATCTTTCTTGCTATTGTTCATATCTTGTGTTTTAAAGTATGCCACAGTGTGTTAATCAGTGTTGTGTGTGTCATTTCAGCTGATAACGCAGATGTGAGTCGACAGATGGAGGAGGCGGAGAGCAGAGCCAGCCAGCTGAGCCGCTCCAGGACTCTGCTCCAATCCCAACTGGAGGAACTCAAGAAACAGCTGGACGAGGAGGGCAAGGTCAGCGTTTTTTAACTCACTATGCAAGTAGAAAAAGAAAATAGTTAGTGTGCAAGTAAAATAATCTTTAAAACAGTCTTTAATTAGTTTTGTTTTTTCACAAAATGTAAGTTTCTCTGTGGTGTTGTTGGCAGTGTAAGCAGGCGCTCAGCAGCAGTCTGAGCTCGGTGCGGCAGGAGTGCGAGGTGCTAAAGGAGCAGCTGGATGAGGAGCAGGAAAGCAAGCAGGAGCTGCAGCGCCTCGTCTCCAAACTCAACAGCGAGGTGACGCACTGGAGGGCCAAACACGAGGCCGACGCCATCCAGCACGCTGACGAGCTGGAGGACACCAAGTACGCTGAGTTGATACTGGACCTCGTTTAACAATGACATAACACCGTAATAAAAACTCTCAGGGGTCCTAATGATGTCTGTCCTGCAGGAAGAAGCTGGCGTCACGGCTACAGGAGGCAGAGGAAGCCGTGGAAGCCACCCAGGCTAAATGCTCCTCCCTGGAGAAAACCAAGCAGAGGCTACAGGGAGAGGTGGAGGAGCTCTGCATGGACCTGGAGAAGGTAGAGCAGCAGACTATATATTAGATTATATGAGGCGTCCATCTCTATAAACCTCCCTTGGTTATGTCTGAGCATCGTGTTCCCTCTCTCAGGCCAGCAGCTGTGGGCAGGCTCTGGATAAGAAGCAGCGAGTGCTGGAGAAGCAGCTCGGAGACTGGAAGCAGAAGTGCGAGGAGCTGGTGGCCGAGGTGGAGGCCTGCCAGAAGGAGAGCAGGCAACACGCCAGCGAGCTCTTCAAACTCAAGACGACACATGAAGAGTCTCTGGAGCAGCTGGAGGCTCTACGCAGGGAGAACAAGGCCTACCAGGGTACAAGGAAACACATTCTAGCCTCACAAATACTGTAGCAGATACGGAGCGGTTCAATTAACGTGTGTGGCTTGTCTTTGTCTTACAGAGGAGATAGCTGACCTCACAGACCAGCTCTCAGATGGAGGTAAGAGTGTCCACGAGCTCCAGAAAGCAAAAAAGAAGATCGAGATGGAGAAGGAGGAGTTACAGGCCTCACTGGAAGAGTCAGAGGCGGCTTTAGAGGTAAACAAGTCAAAGGAGGAAAAATAAATAAAATAAATAATAAAGTCTTCAGTTAGTTCTGGCTCAGTGATTATTATAATCGTGATGAATTATTTCCCAGGCTGAGGAGACCAAGGTGCTGAGGCTGCAGCTGGAGTTGTCTCAGGCTAAAGGAGAACTGGAGCGCAGGCTTCAGGAGAAGGAGGACGAGACGGAAGCTGCGAGGTAACTCGTCTGTCTTAGTGACGCCCTCCTCAGCCACAGCACTAACTTTGAACATATATTCAAGTGATACCTCCTTCCTTCAAACCCTGTTTGCAACAACACGCATGCACAGTTCATAATAACTTCTGTCCTCCTCTGTCAGAAAAAGCCACCAGAGAGCGCTGGAGTCCCTGCAGGCCAGTCTGGATGTGGAGGTGAAAGGCAGAACGGAGGGGCTGAAGCTGAAAAAGAAACTGGAGGCCGACATCAATGAGCTGGAGCTGCAGGTGGACCTGCTCACCAAGAACAACGCAGAGCTCAGCAAGAACAGCAAGAAGACGCAGCAGCAGATTAAGGTTGGATTTGGTAACATGAGCTTTTTTCTCAACAGCAGGTCTGCTCTTCACAGAGACACTCACAGTATTCTGACCTCCTCTGTCCCAGGAGCTACAGGCTCAGCTGGAGGAGGAGGTACGGAGCCACGAGGAGCGCAGGGAGGAACAGGCAGCCCTGGAACGACGCTGCGCTCTGTTGGTCGGTGAGGGCGAGGAGACGCGCTCAGCCCTGGAGAACGCAGAGAGGGCCCGCAAGGCCCTGGAGACAGAGCTGCAGGACGCCAACGAGAAATCCAGTGACCTCAACAACCAGGTGATATGTGGTGTCCTGCAGAGGTTGAGAGTCTGATCTGATCTGTAGACTCATGTCTTCTTCATACGTCTGTGTTCAGTTCCAGTCGGCTCTGAGCGGGAGGAGGAAGCTGGAGGTGGATCTCCAGGCTCTGCAGCAGGAGCACGAGGAGCTGCAGGGGGAGCTCAGAGGATCCGCAGACAAGGCCAAGAAGGCCAGCTGCGAGGTAGAAACACACCACACACCTGATGTTGATACCTGCGGCAGTAGCTTCATTCAGTGATGTTTTTAAACGGTGTGGTGTGATTGTTGTTGTCAGTTGGCGCGAGTCGGCGAGGAGCTGCGTCTGGAGCAGGAGCACACGCTCCACCTGGAGAGAGTGAAGAAAGGTCTGGAGGCGCAGATCAAAGACATGAGCAGCCGGCTGGACGAGGCAGAGCAGATGGCTCTGAAAGGAGGCAAGAAGATCATCCAGAAGTTGGAGGGAAAGGTGATATTGAATTTAAGCTGAATGCTCCACTTCAAAACCTTCCCAAACATTTGCTCCATATTTACAAGAAGCAAATGTGTTTAATGGATTACTGAAGTTCCACAGAATATGAAGCTGAAGGCCTCTATCATTCTAGTGTATCTTGTGTTTTAGTATTTTACTAAACTAGTAGACAAACTTTTATTATTTTATTTTACATTTTCAACCAAATGACCATTTAGGTTCAAAGAATAGCATGTGTGCTCCTTCCACCCTCTGATGTGTGTGTGTGTGTGTGCAGGTGAAGGAGCTGGAGCTGGAGCTGGACTCGGAGCAGAAGCGGCACGCTGAGACGGTGAAGACGCTGCGGAAGAACGAGCGGCGTCTGAAGGAGCTGCTGTTCCAGTCCGAGGAGGACCAGAAGAACCAGCAGAGGATGCAGGAGCTGGTGGAGAGGCTGCAGAACAAGATGAAGGCCTACAAGAGACAAGTGGAAGAGGCCGTACGTCATCTGATTCAAAACACACCTACAGTGACCCACAGCGGATATCGCTCTGTGTTTTAACCACACACTGTCTGTTTATATTGCAGGAGGAGCAAGCTAACATGAACTTGGCAAAGTACAGGAAGACGGTCCACGAGCTGGATGATGCTGAGGAGCGGGCTGACATCGCTGAGTCAGCACTCACCAAGATCAGGACCAAGAACAGAGGCAGCTTCGGCAAAGGATACTCCTCCGTAAGTAACCAAGGACGCTCACAGCAGCACTGCTCATCCATCATGTAGCTGTATATGGGATAGGATGTCATCTACTACAGCCTCTACTACTACTACACTCTCATCACAGTCGTGCTGACCTTCAGCACACACGTTGAGGTCATCTATTGGATGGATGATTGGTGCAACCATCTTCTTTCATCTGGCGCCATCAGCTGGTCAAACTCTGAGTTTGTCCAATACTTTATGTTTTATGAATCACAGTATGTGATTGTGTATTGCACAGTATATGTATATGCTTACTACTGTACTGTACTTTTACTGTTTTCTAATAGCAGGTGGTACATTAATGAATTATTTGGGATGTGATTACTGCCATTGCCAGTTACTTCGACTGGTCGGATTAGTTTTTAACTGTTAACTTTAAATTCCTCCAAACATCCCAGAGGTAGATTTTGTGTGCTTTTTCCGACTGATGAATGTGAGGTGTGTCTGTGGTCCACCAGGGTTACAGCACGCCATACCCCGGCCTGGTCAGGTCTCCCAGCTCTGCGGGCTCAGAGGGCAGAGGAGAGAAGATCCTCAACGATGACAACGAGTCCGTCAGCTCCCTCATCCCGGCCTATCTCAACTCCCTCAAGAAGCTCATGATCGATTAGAAAACAAACGAGCCATGATGTCAGCATTTCAGCTCATGTCATGCCATATGACGAAATCAAACATGGTACAGTATGAAGTCTGAAACATCAGAGAGGCTTTTCAGGTTGTAAACAAACCCTACAGTGTTTGTGTACACTTGATCTAAAATGTACTCACATCTTCGTGTTGTGTAGTAACTGTAGTAACTGTTAGTCAGATCATTTCTCTAATAACACACCCCGGCTTTAATCCAACACACTTTTATATCCACTTCACAGTGTAATATTTGTATGTAAAAACAGATTGAGTATGAATGGATGTTTCTAAATTCCCACTCAAGTAAAAGGTGGCACTTTATAAATAACAATCAGATATGTCATTTTAAAGCCATTTTTTAACAAATCCTTTAAAACAGCATAAACAAATTATATATATATATATCTTTTTTTGTCTTTTTAAAGCTGCTTCACCATCTACAGATGCACAGTGTACCGTGATGCACTGTTGAAACAATATCGCCTTCACTTATATTGTGAAATAATAAAGCGAAACAAAAATTTAATACACTAAAAATATACTATTTTTGAATAATGTCTTATTTTAATGAAATGAATAAGACAAACCTGAAACTGCAATAATGCTAAATCACTGATATTTGGTCAAACTGGCAAATATAAGCAACAAGGCTAAGCTAGCAGGTTAGCTGAGACGTAGGTTATCTTTGTTTAACTTGCTGAATGTCAAAAAATACCAAGCTGTTATCAACTATTCTACTACTGAATACTATATGTATCCAGTACTTTAACAAGCAAAATAAATAAATAATATTAATAAGATAAATACAGTTGACTACGACACAGCCATCTTCAACTGGTCGAGCTTGCAGCATGTGTTGCCAGATTTCTCTGATAAATACTTTTTTTTTTTTAATTTCCATTTAGTTGCATGTCAGACATATTTGTGAGCTTGTGTTTTATCTATCGACATTAACTGGAATAGAATTGGAGCTGTGGTTTTATAAATGATGTGTAGGAGTCAACAGATTCATTTTAAAATATTTACAAATGTGTAAATGATTAGAGCATAACTAATGGCTTATAAATGACCTATAATAAAAAATCATGATTTTTATTTTTTATTCAAGATGCAACAAGAGGTCATCATGTGTTTGGTTATTTAGGTTTCAAATATGAAATGCAACGACAATGTATTCTACCTAAAATATGTTCAAGTTTATCTCTGAACGTTTAACCGCGTCTTTATTATCGCTGCCTTCCACCATAACAAGGCTTGACCAAACCATTTTATTATTGAATGTGAAAATGTGTTTCGTTTTGTTTTTTAGGAAATAAAAAGACTTTTACATGTATTGTAAATGTGTTTTTTTCTTATTTCATGCCATCTCGTCAAACTTTGCACTCGAAAAAACAAACCAGAAACGTTGCGACGTGAGATACATATTTTCATTTTATTAAAGACAATGCCAACGTTTAGCTGTTAATGTACAAAAAACGTCTCAGTCCCCTTCGCTAAGCAGTCGAGTAATACTGAGTAGTAATACCGGACGAACCATTTAGCTTGAATCCAACTGAGCCAACTATTTCCAAACCTGTAGCATGTTTGAGACAGCTGTCATTTTTTACTGCATATAAAACACTTTGTGTGTTTCATATATTACACGTACCAAATTTCTGTATATCATTATGTCTTAGTGAAAGATTCTATTTACTGTATTTTACATCCTTCGCACTACTGTCTCCTTTCATCACGCATCTCATGTATTTACACCAGACCCACTAAACACAATCAAAAACACTTCACTTCCATTAGTAATAAAATGTGTAACAAGTTCTCTTTAGAATGATTTCCATATCAACAGCAACTTACAGTATATGTATTAAAAAATCGTTTGGGTATAAAGTGCAATTGGCTGATTTTGTTTTTTTTAATTCTTATTAGGAATGAAGTAACAACAAAGGAGGAATTTAAACTGTTGTTTCAGATTTTTTTGTTTTTCCCAGAAAAATGTAACTAGATCGTCTGCAACTGACCCTTTGCTAAACCCTGCCCCTGTCAATCATAGCTTAGCAACTGTAACTAGGCAGGCCGATCAATCTTTGGATTTCAACATACAACGGTGTCTAGTATTTAAAGAGTTTAGAGGGTGGTGTCTCTTTCTTTAAACCATCTTTGGAAATGAAACAATGTGTAAACACATACGCTAAGCTAAACATTAGCATGCCTGGTATAATTAGCATACTACCCACAATGGTAACTAGCTTTATTTCCATAAAAGCAAGGCTAATGTCATTAGCTATTTATATTAAGAAGCTAAGATGCTAACATATCAGAGTTTACAGTAATGACAGCGCTCTTTATTTGGCTTGGCGAAGTTTGACTCCAGCTTTTTATTCGGCGTTACATGGTGTTACATTTCTGTTGGTTTCTTCCTTATTGTCAAATCTGTTTCTCGCACTGTTAAAAACACAGGCATTAAGCTACAAATAGTGTCGCTTAATATCTCAAGTATGCTTTTCTAAGCATTCGAAAATGGTTAAGTCAGAACGAGTAACATTTTAATTATTACATTTGTATTTTTAATACTTTATAGTGCATTAAAAAGTCAGCTGGAGATGACGTTTTAACTAAATGCATTAGCATTAGCATTAGCGACAGTTGTCATTTCAGTCCTCAGTTAGCTGCTTTGAGCTGCTTTGTGTGAGACTCATTGTTTCATTAGCACTGTAAACCTGCTAATATGTTTTACCACCGTAGCAACAGTAACCAAGTGGGGGGGGGGCGGGGCTTTGCAAAGGGTCAATATAGATATTAGTATTACAACACTTTAGCCTTATTCTGGTACTCAGTAATATAACACTCTTAGGTCAGAATGCATTTTGCTTAGCAGCGTCTGTTAAAACTCGCAGTTCTGAAGTCACGTGTGGATCAACACACGCGTGACTCAGAGAATAACCTCACGAAGCAAAAAGCACACAGAAACAGCAGTATCACGCTGCTGCACGACATAAAGCTATTTAACATTTTACAGATGTTAAACGTTCACTGTAGGTGCTTCTTCATCATCATCATCCGCCTCACCTGAGTATCACTTTTAAACACAATTCATTCTCTTATTCTCCTGCGCTGCTGAGGTGGGCACCAGCCTGCATAACAGAACACCAACACCGCTATCTGACATCTCCATTCATCTTTTGGGGTCATCACAAAAACTCCCCTTCAGCAGGTTGCTGTCGGGATGTTAAGAGCCAGTGAGCAATGACTTGAGTCTGTTAGGAGTCACACGTGGATCAGCGGGCAAGTGATGATCCCGACGCAGATTCAATCTCCCACTCAGTCCACAGGCGTGTAGCCTCTGGGTTAAAGTGTGCATGAGTGGAGCCAGCGGGCAGCACTGAGGTTAAATCTCTAGGTCCATTGGCCTGATGTCTCCAGTCTTGTTCTCCCGCACCCACAGCTCTCTGTCTTTGGCCGGGTCCACACACTGCAGGAGCTGGTCCACCGGCTCCATCGTCTGGACAGAGAAAGAAAGACACGAAAGAAAAACGTTGCAGCGTCAAAATACAAATTCAAATGTCTCTGTTGTGTGTTTGGGGTGTTGGTGACTTCGATTCATCTCATAAAAATGTTCTCCCATTGGTTGCAGATGGGATTTTAATATGTAGCATAAATTAAAAGCAACATCCTACCAACATGAAGTGCACAACAAGATAAAAGGTCACAACTGAAATTCGGGACTTCAGTCAAAGATAAAAATGTGTTTTTCTTATAGTTGCATCACTTGGATGTTTGATCTCTTCACTGTGCAGAACGGCGTATGTGAGTTTGACACTCGAACGCTGTTTTTTTTTTTTTACATCCATCCGGTGTCTCTGAGTTGAAACATCACATCTGGTTTGAAGCCAGTGTGTAATTTGTAGGAGTGCGATTTGGAAACGTGGATCATTTTTGAGCGGAGGAGGACTTTAAGACGGCCCTGTGGGTGACGGAGGTGAGCACATACCACATGTTTTGAATAACTGCAAAATATTTTTATACGTCATGATGAACTATGTTACTTTAGTTTATTCTTGCTGAAGCTGCTGGGTTTTTTTTAGGAAGCTGTTACCTCCAAACACACATCTGATAGCAGTTACTCTAATTTTCTTTATATCTACCTTTTTTATCATTCACAGACATGTTTTTTTCTCTCTTTCTCCGGTTTTGCTTTTCTTTTTTGTTTCCATTTTAGCCCATTTTCCATAGTTTCACTTTCCCTTCACATATTTGGATGCTACTATTGAATTCCAAATGTCAACTGCTGCTGCTGAAGATATTTAAAGATTTTACAAACTAAAGTTCACTTTTGACCTAACCCACATTTCTGGGCCTTTCAGAGATCTTTTATCATCATTTCCTCTGTAAAGGAGAACATGCAGCATGTCATTATTCTAATAAATTCCCCGAACAACCCCTTCAGACTTGCATATGATGAATACATGTAGGTTTAAAGTTGCTTAACAACCTCACTTTCTTACTTCTGACTGACTCTTAGTTTGAGTTGAAGATGCACTTACACTTTGGTTGAACATGTCCGTCTCGTGTCGAAGGGTGGTGTACTGACACAGGTGCTGCCTGATCATCTCCACCCGCTCCACCTCCAGCCGCTCCAGCTCCTGAACACAAAACCAGTCTATTGAGTCACTTCCATCTGTCTGCACGCAGCAGGTACAGAGATCCACATATTCAGACATATTTACACATTTCATGAATGTCTCTCTTCTTACCAGGCTCGTGGTGACCATCTCCTCAAACCATTTGGACTGGGACTGGTTGTAAAGGTCGACACAGCGCATCAGATCATCTCCTGTTACAATTAAATTAAAAATTAAAAAAGAAAACACACTGATCACACACTTCAGAAAACGTAAACATGTCCACTGTAACATATGTACACACAGGAATACAAGAGCCCTGACACTGTTAAATTCAAAGGTGTAACACACTGTATCCACAAGGTGGTGCTACTACCCAAATATTGACTCAGGACAGCCGGGTTATTTGTTCCACCTCACCCATTGGTGGAACAAATGTGCAGATTATCCTGAACAGTGCAGATAATCTGGATAGATAGATAGATTTTATTAAGATACCATAAAAAGGATGAAAAGGAAAAGTCTTCTGTCCTGTCATTAACGTTACCATCTGTATCCTGCCGGCAACAAAAACAAACATTAATAATCACGTGGAAGATTAAATCAGACGGGAAATGATGCGCATCATTCTGTTCTTCAGCAGATGACTTTCAATCCTCGGCTGAGATATCTGATACTTTACTGTCTTCTTCTTTTAAATGTGTGAATGCTAAATAGCTGGCAGTACAAGTGCAGGACAAGTGGAGTCTGGGGGCTAACAAGGGATCCACCTACAGTATAGACAGTTAGTATAGGGATACAAGACGGAGTTCTTGGGGTGAACCTTTAGTTTATGTTTATTTGCACACTTTCAGTTAGTTAAATGAGCAAGGCCACACTGTAGTTTGCTGCCTGCTTCGCACCTGGTTTGAGAAACAATCCACCAATCAGTAGGCGGGATTATGAATGTGGATCTATATTAGATGGATAGATCACTCATTACTGACTGGTAATATGGACCCCACCCCACTACCCCAGCTAGCATGAACATAAAGTCTGAATCATTCTACATAGATTTCTGTTTTTATAATAAAAGTCAAGTGAATGTGGCTAACATGTTAGCGAACACTTCTATTTGCTTGCTGCAGAGATGTACAGGTGCAGCCAGTGTAGGTTACAGGTGCAACAGAGCACATGTCTGACTTCTGAATAGCTTTAAGTTTGGTCTTCATTGAAACTATCAAAATGTTTTTGTGCATCATTTTATACATATTTCCCCCAAAAATATGACACATCTGGTATCTCTACAAGAATGTAGAAGACAAGTAGGGGGGGGTTTGAGCAAAATACAAGGTCAGAGGGATTAAAAAGGTTAAAAGCGATACACATCTATCTTTATCTAGATTTTTATGTTCCGGCACATCAGATATCTTGTAGTGTTTGCAGCTGCCACTGTTCAGCCCAGTTTATAGTAAACATGATCTTCAGTTCAGCTCAGAATACGCTTCAATGAATAGAAAGATGCAGATATGACTCCACATCTGCGCTCCAAAACATTCCGATCATTCCCCTTTAAAAGAAACATAACAGGCTGGTTAATATAAAGGAAATGTCTGGTAGAAGAAGGCAGCAGAGAGAGCGTGAAGCGATAATGAGTCTTTGTTAAGCAGACAGATGCCGTGCTTTAGTTGTTCTGGCATCAGTGTCCTTGCTGCTCCTCCCTCACGCTGTAGTCATCACTGGCAGTCAGACGCCACGGACACCGTCAACAACTGCTGCTGTTTTTCTCCCTGGTTGCATAAGTAGCACGGAGGAGGGATGACTGTGTGTTTTGTGTGTGTGTGAGCGCGGAGAGCCAGTTTGGAGGGAGGGATGGAGCATTTGTGTGACAGTGTGTGACAGCATGCGGTCGTGCCAGGTTGAGTCATGACATCACACACCCCCCCCCCCCCCACCCCTCCGGCGGAGAGTCTACATCTGTTTACTCTTACGCCGTCACTTTTCTCAGGTCGCACAGCTATTAAAAACTTTTACAAACCAACCTGGCTCCTGCTAATGCTACTTTTCCTCCTCGTCTCTTTTTCCCCCTTACACACCCTTCTGACACGCACGTGTTTTTGTTTTCACTGCTTGTAGCTGCCGACTAGCCTGCAAGCACAGACCAGGTGAGAAAAACGTGTGTGTGTGTGTGTGTGTGTGTGAATGTGGCCTGATAACCAGAAAGGATTGAGATTCAGCTGTTTTCTGAGAGCGAGACATGTATCCTTAATGTGCATGTATGTGAGCTTTACCTCTCCTCAAGGCCTCTGGAGTTAGTTCACACCCACGCATTTCTGCCAGACTGGTGTGAACACAGACAAAGTTCCTCACCCCTCTTATCTCCTCTAATAAAAAGAAAAACTCCCCAGACTGGCTCAAAGTGCTGATAAAGCTTGTGACTAATATAAAAAGACAAACAGCATCTTGGTTCAAGTGACCTCTCAAATGAAGAGGCTAAAGAAACACCGGAGGAGGATACAGATTAAATGTCCAGTTATCGTTTACTGTATGAGATCTGCTGTCAATGGTATCTGACTCGTAGCTCAAACTTTGGTTTGGATTTTCATGGTCCTCAGTGAATGATTTCTACAACTGTCAGGTTGAAATCCCCCCTTGCCGAACACTTAGTTTAATCCATGAAGTCTCAAACACTGCTGGACAGATATTTGCTGTTGATATTCACAATCCCCAGTGGATGATCCATAATGATTTTGGTAACCTCCTCTGATCTTTCCTTTAAGTACTGAAATCAGACCAAAATCTTCAGCTGCACAAATTATATAAAAATACTACCAGATTGCCAAGACGTGTATTGAGCAATCATGGTCCCCAGAGGATGAACCCTATCCATTTTCAACAATCCACGAACTTTCCTCTAGTGACCAAAACGTTTAATCTGCACACAAGATATTTTATAACCCAAAGGACAAAATGCTCTGAAATCAACTGAGCATGTTCATGCACCCCAGAGGATGAATCCTTTTTGATTTTAATGACTCCATGACCTTTCAGGACAAACTTTATCTTCAACCACACCACTGTTAAGGTTCAACGAACAGCTAAGTCATCGGTATGTTGTTTGTTCTGCGTGCTTTCAGCATAAGAGACACTAGCACTGGCTAACTTCCAGTTGTGTAGACTGAAACAAGCTAATTAAAAATAATGAGGTCCAGGGTCTCTCTCTCTCTCTCTCTCTCTACTAATATCATGAAACACCAACAAAACTTCACAGAGATTAATGAGCCTTCTCACAAATAAAACATTGTTACATGTTGTCATCTGAAGTGAAACATTTGTTCTGTCATCTTGAAAATGAGGGAAATTTGAGGTTTATTTAACCAATCACATTTCTGAATGCACAAAGTAACAATTAGCCTTAGTATGCCAACGAGTACTGACTGTTAATGTTCCTATGATAACCCTACTGAAACTTAAAGAATATCTGCTTTACTTTAGTGACTTTTCCAGTGAACACACTTCACATTCTTGTATATATTTTGTGGATATTCTCCGTTGTCAGTATTGTATTTATCCACATTTATCTTATATAGTTTTAATTTATCATATAATAACACCTGTTGCTGCTACTCAACAGTGAATTTATGATATTTCTCCCTTATAATGGACACACGTTTCCATTCCCGTGAATGAGAAAGTGTGTCCGAACCTTTGACTAGTACTGTATGTCAGTAAAGTAAGAAGATGGAATATTGGAATCAATACACTTAGCCCAGCTGTGCATGCAAACATGAGAACACACACCACTTCAGTTCTTTTTAATTAATGACATAAATCTATCCTGGAGTTCCCTCTCTTAACAGATCACCTTTCCTTATGCAGCTACAACCCTCCTAATGTTAACCATATATATATATATATATAGCAGTAAGTTCAAACTAATCACACTGAACAATCACACCCACAGACATGTGAGAGTTTGCAATACAAATACACCGTCCAACACTTCCTCCTACCTAAAACAACAAACACCTGAGTGAGATCATGACCTGTTAGTGACCAGCAGTTTGACCTTTGACCCCTGGCTCTGACCTGCTTGTGTGGATTTCCTGCGGGCCTTCTTGATGTCTTCTTCGATTTTGTTGCTGAGTTTGATCTCCAGCTGCTGAGTCTTCAACTCCAGCTCCTTCTGTCTGTCAGCCAGAGCTTTACGGGCCTGAAGGCGATAAGGGAGTAGAGTCAGAGAGAGAGAGACACGCTCGGATCTCACGGCTGCACATTCTGAGAACTTTTTTTAATTCTGAAGTAAGACAAACATACGGTTGAGTTTCAGGCAGCAAGTATATTATATGTAGTGTTCTGGAAACAAACATTAAAGTTTGCAGCTTTTGTTAGAGTCTACCTCCATTTGTCACAGTGATAATGCGGTCGGCTGCAAACTCTCTCAGTATTCATCCATCACCCAGCGTTTAAGCCGCTTTATGACAGCCAACATAGCATCATTTTTCCTGTCGTGGTTTTAATACTCAATCCTCCGTGAGATGAGTTTATCAGAGAGAAACTGTTTTGTCCCTTCTCAGAGGGAACGCTGCTCGGATGACGGATGATGTGAGACAGATTTGCAGTCGCCCCAGTCTTTAGCCAAATGCTTTTCATTGTACATATACAAAAAAGCAGGAAACATTCCAGGGACGGGAAACAGCCGTCTGCTTATGGAAGAGATGTGGAATGTTAATCACCAGTGAGATGATTCCTGAAAATCTGCTGCGGCCAAGTGCAAACAGAGTTGCTGTGCTTGTTGATGTATGTGTGTGTGTGTGTGTGTGTGTGTGTGTGTGTGTTTGTGTGTGTATATGTGTGTGTGTGTGTGTGTGTGTGTGTGTGTGTGTGTGTGTGTTTGTGTGTGTGTGTGTGTGTGTGTACCTTCTCCACCGCTGAATATCGACCAACCAGCTGCTTCCGCAGGTCTGCGATGTGGTGGTCGAACCTCTTCATGTCCTTCTTAAAGTTCTCCCTGAAGGTCAGAAAAGGCTTCTCCACTTCGCTGTGGAGCTGCTCGAACCAAAAACAAGCAACAGTTCAAGACTGACCGGCGCCGGAGGAGGAGGACATGTTTTTGAAATTAAAAATGATAATTTTGGGTCATAAGGATCCAATTGCAGGAAGAACATTCATTCAAACTAAATCTGAGTATTTCTTTAAAGGATTTTAAACCTGCATGAAG